>JAJOZX010000173.1:997500-1342500 GCA_023014485.1 Bathynomus jamesi
ATAAGTAATGGTAAATGACAAATACCATAGTTTTTCTTTTTCATGATGCTAGCCCGACGTGGGCAACGGGTCTCTCGCAAAGAGATCCCATAAATATAGCTTCCCTCACCAGCTATCTGCAAAGCAGACAGGATCCAGCTTTGGGACATGGACCTAGGGTATATATATCAGGCATGGAGCAATTACTCACTGAATGTAATTAATTACAATTACATTTACAAAGAATTGAATTTTTGTTCATAAATGCACACTATTTGATTTATGTCATCCTTTTCTACCGTGGTGTTTGAATTCCACTTTCACGTTTGGCCATCATTTTGAATGAAAACTAGATAATATTAAGTCAATAAAATGTACACTTTTTTAACATTGCACGGAACTGTATTTTTCGTAAAGCAGTTCTTGCTATGGACAGTTGGACATTGGACATATGCATGTGATATGGTCTAATGAAACCAAAGATAAGGCACTCAAAAAATACTAAGACAAAAGAACTGCCATTTATTTTATCAAAATAATAAGGGCACAAGAACTGGCATTTATTTTATCAAAATAATAAGGGCAAAAAACTGGTACTTTAGATAGAAACATTTGAAATAAATGGAACATTTTATTTCAATTAAAAAGAATAACATTTATTTTCAGTTAAAAAGAATAACGTTTATTTTCAAAAGAAAGCTCCCTGAGACATGATAAGCAAGTAGTTTAAACTATAAGTATGACCCAGTAACTTTAATATTCATGTAATTGAAAGTAATTGACTGTAATTGTATCAATTACTTTCGTTTCCTAATGTAATTAATTACAATTACAATTACATTTGAAGTAGTCAATTACAATTACTTGCCAATTACATGAAAAAAATATAATTAATTGCAAACAGTTACAATTACAAATTACAATTACTCCATGCCTGATATATATATATATATATACAGGTATGCCTCATTTTACGCCGGAGTTACGTTCCAAGGAAACACCGGCGTTAGCTGAAGCGGCGCAAAATGAGGAAGAATTATAATGTATTTAAATGAGATAGGTTCCTACATGACTCTGTAGCAGCTCACCAATGTCCTCCTCCTCGATGTTGTCAAGTCCAACATCTTTTGCCATCCTGGTGACGTCATAATTCACTCGTTCAACAGGCTCAGATCCAGGAAAGTCGGAAATGCAAGCAAGCCACAACTTACGCCAGACGCCATGCATGCAGGACTGCGAAACTTCATCCCAGGCTGCAGCAATGTTTGAAATCCCCTTCAGGATATTGTAGGGCTTCCAGTAGTCCCTCACCGACAGAATCAGATGCCTGCACTGCCTCGACAATTCCCCTGAAGGTTGTGCGTAGGTAATACGCCTTGAATGTTGCAACGACACCCTGGTCCATTGGCTGCAAAAACGAGGTGGTATTAGGCGGCAAATAAACAAACTTTACATTCAGATTTTCGTTGTGAATATCTTGGAGGTTTGGAGGATGGCCTGGGCCATTATCAAGGACTAACATCACATTGTTTGGAAGGTTGTTTGCAGCACAGAACTGCGCCACCTGAGGACAAAAGTAGGAGATGTACCATTCACTGAAGACTGTTTGTGTCACCCAAGCCTTCTTGTTCGAGCGTCAGTAAACAGGAAGCCGAGTCTTAACAATGCCCTTTATGACTCGAGGTGTCTCCGAATGGTACACCAACATCGGCTTTAACTTGAAAGTCCCTGATGCATTACCACCCAGAAGTAAAGTTAGTCGATCTTTTGCTGCCTTAAAACCAGGTGCAGAACGTTCTTCACAGGCAATGTAGATGCGATTAGGCATCTTTTTCCAATACAAGCCCGTCTCGTCAACACTAAACACTAAGCCGATGGGCAGTGAGTGAACAAAAGACTGCTGTGTTGCGCGTCGCGTCGTGCCGTATTTTCTTTGTATTTTTTTTTGTATTTTTAATTTTTTTAAGGTTGATTTTGCAAACTGGCGCTATTCTGAAACAACGTAAACTGAAGCGTCGTAAAATGAGGCATACCTGTATGTATATATATATATATATATGGTAACGGCTTTTCACATGAATTTTACTAATATGACACAGTTCACAAGGATTTGAAAGTAATTATCTCGTGTACAAACAAATTGTGTTAATTTTGTCTGGTTTTATATATATATATATATTATATATATATATATATATTAGGGTGGTCCACAGAAGGCGGCGGGGGGGGGGGGAATGAATTTTTTCTCCGAAATATTTGTGTGCTCATAGCCCAAACGTACCAACTACATGAGAAACTAGCGCACGTGAATTTTCTTTTAAATTAATGAATATGTATGGTATGCACACGGCTGCCATTTTTAATGCCCTGTAATGCACGGCTATGACATGGGCAAAACGCGGGCATAACTCGGAACGTAAAAAGAAATTGCGCGATTTGCGCAGTTTCTAATTCCAAATTACGTTCCTAATTAACTAGTTAAGTTTACAGTTGGCAACTCTTATTTTTGAACATACTACGATTTGGCATCTATACCGTGTCCATAAATGATTACCCTGATTAAAGCATGCTATAACTTTTAAATAAACACTCGTATTCAAACACAGTTTTAATCATAAGTAGATAAACATACAAAGTTTTGATACATAGTTAATGAACTTATAAGCTTCCACATGTGCACCCCTAGTGGCACGTAAAATGTCTAAACGGTATTCGCACTCACGCGTGTAACTTCAAACGTTTGTGTAACACCTTGTGCACCCTAGACTTCGGTATCTTTAGTTGGCAAGAAACTTGTCTCACCGATTTCCTTGGTGACCGTGTGAAAGCAGTTTGAATGTTTTCCACCGTCCCAGCGGAAACTGATGGTCTACCACTGCTCTTTCCCTTTTCCACGTTTCCAGTTTCCAAGAATTTTTTCATCCATGACAACTTCACATCAGGTGGATTCTTTCCATACTTTGTTCTGAACCTTCACTGAACACTGACAGGAGATTTTGTTTCTGCAAGCCACACAACACATTGTGCCTTCTCTGTCACAGACGCCATCTTAACTGAACAGCTACTACAGCGCTTCTAGCGGCGAATGCGGTTGACGAAATACACCAGCACAGAAACTCTCTGCGTGTACGAGATCACCTGTAAAAAAACGGATGTAAGATTCGTCATTAAAACATGAGAGCATACTGTTTTCAGGGTAAACATTTATGGACACCCTGTATTTCAAATACTAACAGTTTTCCTCAGTTACTCTCCCGGCAAGAATCGGATAGGGTGTTTACGCATCACTGGTAATCATTTATCTTCGCTTGCTTTTTAATGACTCGGGTGAATATTTAATTAATTAATATTAATATTTAATTAAGGTGAATATATATTCTATAGCGTTATCAACTGCTATGACGCTTAAAGTTGCTATATTACTATTGCGTTATTATTTTTGGTTTATTTTGAATAATATTTTTTTTCTGGAAAGAGATGTACATTAGTGCAAGTTTGGTTGCTATATTACTGTTGCGTTATTGCTTTTGGTTTAGGTTGAATAATAATTTTTGCTGAAAATTCATGTACATTAGTGTATGTTTGATGTTAAAATGTGACTTTAAAAGTCTACATGTTTGAAGTTGCTGTATTTCTACATTATTTCCATAGTAATAAATGTGTCAATTTTTGGTTTCTCTTTCTAGGTTGTGATGGCAACTGCATTGCATAAGAAAACAACTATCTACTTCAGTGGTTCCCAACCTGGGGTCCCCGGACCCCTGGGGGTCCGCGAAGGTAGTACTGGGGGTCCGTGAGCTTTCAATATTTCGAGAGGCTCCAATGGAAATTGTACATTTACCCACGATAAGGGCGCTTAGGCTAAAATTTCAAGTTTCCTTGCTCTTGGCTGGAATTATTAATACTTTTTTAATAGGCTGTATTTTAATTGCATACTCTCTTATATGTCCTTTATTTGATAGTGAAAAATGAGAAAACGAGTTAACTATTAGTCAATAAAAACAGTTTGTTTGGTAGACGGACTCTTTCAAAAACATGGGGTCCGTGGGAAAAAAATAAAAATAAAAGGGGTCCTTTGTGGTGAAAAGGTTGGGAACCACTGATCTACTTGTTTGGCGGCACCATCGAAGCAATATCTAAGTCCCGTCTGCCTACTCTTAGGCAAGTTCTCCAACGTTATTTTCATCTGAAAATGAGTGAGCCAACTCCTTCGAAAAACGAGTGCATCAATATGGTGGTGAAGTAAACCATGGATATCTGGGGAGTGGCCCGCATCCCTACTCAAGAGGAGCGGAATATCAAACGAACCCTGAATGGAATCCTGTCTACTTCGGAGAAGTTGAAAAATGGTTCCAACAGGAGAAGTAAGCCACAAATACAGAAGAAACAAGAGTTCTCAATCTTGAAAAGCTCTTTAACATTAAGCATTATGATGTGGAAAGACTGATCCCGATAGAAGAAGACCGATTCGTCTTGAAAGACCAAGAGGGGGAACGCAAGTTTATCATGGGACGAGTCGACGAAGCCCTGGCTAAGAAAGAAATGAAACAGAAGTATCTTAAGAAGAAGGCCAGAGAGCAAAAGGAAGTAGCAGAGAAGCAAATGCGTGAAGAGCAAGAGACCGTTCAGCTGGAGTCAACCAGCACCTCTTCTGATGATGAAGGCCCTCGTTCATTTCCGAAGATGATTCGAGTTGGAATGGATCCGATTTTCAGGTCCCTGGCCCGTCAAAAGCAGCTCCTCGTCCTGCACCTCAAACGAGGCCTAAGAACTTCATGTCCCCTGGTCTCGCTGCCGCCCTGGATAGAACCAACACCAGCGATCGTGAGGCCGTTCACATCGTGGCAGCTACTGTGAAAAGCCTTGGAAGGAACATTGATGAACTGGCCATCAGTCGCTCCACATTCAGGAGAACCCGTATGCGACATCGCAGTGACCACATCACTTCCTTGAAAAGCTGTCTCATCTTCTGGCGCCAGTACTGGAATTGTTGTTCATTGGGACGGGAAACTCCTTCCATTCCTCACAGAAAATGAATACGTCGATCGTCTCCCAGTACTGATCTCTGGGAAGGATGTTTCGTCATCGTCAGAGGAGAACATCCAACTCCTGGGTGTTCCGTAGCTCGCATGTGGAACAGGAATGGCGCAAGCAGACGCCGTGGTTGAGGCTTTGAAGGATTGGAAGGTCGAAGACCGAGTCGTCGCCATAAGCTTTGATACGACTCCAAGCAATACGGGTCATATTGGTGGAGCTTGCACTCTGATTAAACAGCGACTGGGAAGAAATCTACTCCACCTTGCTTGCAGACACCATATCTTGGAGGTCGTTCTCAGAGACGTCTTCAAGACAGTTCATGGATCGTCCAGCGGCCCGAAGGTTCTCCTGTTTCAACGGTTCCAAGAGAATTGGCAGCGGGTCAATCAAACAAACTTCAAGACTGGAATGATGGACGACCACGTCAGTGCAGTTTTCAAAGAGAACCCTGACTGGATACAAGAAGCTCTCGACTACTATATAAAAGCTCTTGAGTGTACACAACCCCGCAACGACTACCGCCGACTCATGGAACTTAGCGTAGTCTTCCTAGGTGGGACACCTCCCCGAAGGATTCGATTTGGACAGCCTGGCCCCATACACCATGCTCGCTGGATGTCAAAGGCAATATATTGTCTCCAAATATTCATGTTTCAACCTCAGTTTAAGGCGTCCCCCAAGGAAGAGAAGTCCATTCGAACCATGGCCCTCTTTGTTGCTCTTGTCTACGGACCAGCATGGTTCAAGGCTCCCATAATCTTTGAAACCCCGAGCAACGATATCTCCTTCCTTAAGAAAATTAAAAAATACAGGAATAAAGTGGATGGAGCAGTTGGAGCGGCAGCTACAAAGGCATTCCAACGACATCTGTGGTATTTGAGGGAGGAGTTGGTAGCGCTGGCTCTATTCAGTGACGCATTTTCCAATATGGAGAAGAGAGGAATCCTGGAGTCGATGAGGGTAAGGGAAGGAGAGAAAGATTCACCAAAGAGAATTAAAGTGCCAGAAGAGGACATTCCGTCACTGACGCTGAAGAAGCTGGCATCCAAGACTACCAACCGCTTCTTCCAGACCACGCTACTAGGCTCCGGATTCATCTCTAAAAATCCATCCCAATGGAAGGATGATCCGCAGTTCCTCCAGGCCAAGGAAGTCCTCCAAGATATGCTGGTAGTGAATGATGTGGCTGAAAGAGGGGTGAAGCTAATTCAGGATTATAACTCTTCCATTACGAAGAACGAAGAACAGAAACAGTATCTGCTGCAGATGGTCGCTACACATCGACGCCAGTTTCCGAGTGCAAGCAAGGCTAACTTGTAATCGTGAGGACGGGAGAGTTGTTTTCCTGTTTCAATCAACATTGTTGGGGTTTGGTTTGCCTCTAATTAATAAATTAATCATTTAAATAATAATTTACCTACAGATATGTCATACTTGAGTATCATTTTCCTAATACAAGAGTCATTGTATAGGGAAAGAGATCAAACAAATGTGAGTTTTTCTTAGTCAGCTTGTGCATACCCTAAACAAAGTCATAATGACCTAAAACTTGGTATGCAGTGTTTTCTTGGGGAAAGGAACCAAATAAACACTGAACACAAAAAAAATAAACAACTTCGATTTTGTGGACCACCCTATATATATATATATATATATATATATATATATATATATTAGCGAACCCCAAAAGACTAATGAAAGGCGCATGCATGCTAAAAGCAAATCTTTACTTGTACCTTTTCACTTCAGTTTAAAATAAATCGAAACAATGACCGCAATAGTAGATTTATTTAAAATTAAATGTTTAAATTCCAAATTCAAATCTGTCGTAGAGATAACAGTAATATTATTCAAATACATATATGTATACCGTACTTACTCACGTATAATGTGCACCCTGATTTTCAGAGTCCAGATTTAGAAAAAAACGCTTGCTTGCGCGTATAATGCGTATCCCGCTCGATCGCGGTGCTGGTGTCGTTTTAGACTGAGTATCGAAACAAACTGCGACTTGTTTGTTGCGCTGTTTGGAAGCCAATTCAAGAAATGCAGTATCAGCAATTCCCTCCACGGTACTGAAGATGATCTACTGTGGGAGGAGGAAGAGGATGCAAACGACCCCGATGACCCCTCTCAGGAAGCAGGCGACTCCTGAAACACGAGTGACTCGGGCACGGATGCGGAAACTCTATAGAAGACGGTAATTACGTGAACCTTTCATTCGCAGAATGTATGTTGCGCTGTGATTACCTGATTAACCTAATAGTGTCAATAGAGTAATGTTAAATGAGTTTCGAATAGTCGTTTTATTTCGCGTACTGAAGAAGTATGGCTATAAGAGTTTAATAAAAATGCCTGTGTATTCTTCCACTGTTTGTTGTACCTATTTATTATGATATTTTTCGTGTTTTGCCTGAACGTATAGTGTGCTATTGTGTATAGTGCGCACTCCGATTTTAAAGATGGGAGAATGGTAAAAAAGTGCGCATTAGACGGGAGTAAATACTGTATATACTCGTATATATATGGTACAGTTTGAGATATACTGCATATACGAGGGCCACTTAATATATTTTGACCCACTTTTTTTTTCGTTATAAGTTTCCTTGTAAGTTCCAGAAATTTTGTACACAAGTAGTTACATACCGTTTTTAGAAGTTTTTATTTTTCCACATAGTCTCCATCCTTTTCTACTGCTTTCCTCCACCTCGAAACAAGGGCCTTTATTCCTTGCTGGTAAAAGTTCGCTGGGTTCCGCTGGAGCCACCTCTTAACCTCATCAACAACCTCATCGTCACTCTGAAACTTTCTCCCACGAATAGCATCCTTCATTGGCCCAAACAAATGGAAGTCTGAAGGTGCCAGATCCGGGCTGTATGGAGGGTGGGGTAACACAATGAAGCACATTTTTGTGATGGCCTCTCTTGTTTGCAAACTGTTGTGTGGTCTTGCGTTATCGTGCAAAAGAAGGACGTCTTCCAGTTTTCTCTCCAGTCGAACTCGCTTTATACGTCTCCGGAGTCTCTGTAGGGTAGCAATATATGCCTTTGAGTTGATTGTGTGTCCTTTCTTCATAATGTCCACCAGAATCACCCCTTTCATGTCCCAGAAGATGGTGGCCTTAACCTTTCCTGCAGAGGGAGCCATTTTGAACTTTTTCTTGCGTGGGGAGTCTGCGTGATGCTACTCCATGGATTGGCGTTTTATTTCAGGTTCAAAGTGGTGTTTCATCCCCAGTCACAATTCGTGAAAGGAAGTCATCCCCTTCTGTCTCGTATCGAACCAACGACTCAGAAGCAATTTCTTTCCTTTAGGTTTTGTGATTTTTAATCAGTTCTCGAGGAACAAACCGTGAACACACTTTTGAGTATCCCATTTGCTGAATTATCGTATTCACACTTCCTTCACTAATTCCTTGCTCCAATGATCGCTCCTTGTATGCGAGGATTTGATCGAATGATGCTGTTAGCACGTTGCACAGTGTGAGATGTCACAGCCGATGCCGGGCAACCGCTGCGTGACTCATCATCGAGGCTGGCTCTCACTCTCTCCGATGATCTCACACGTTTAGACCAGCGTCCAACTGTGCTTCGAACACAACAGCATCTCCGTAAACGTTTTGTAGACGTTTGTGAATATTTCCAACTGTTTCCTTCTCTGCGGTTAAGAACTCGATAAAATTCTCTTTTTACGACGCACATCACTGTCAGACGTCATTTTCGAAACTGCGTTAACCATCGGTTTTATACAAGGGCGTTTAAAAGCGGTTTTATACAAGGAGGGGAGGTTCAAACTGGAAAAATCCGGTTATGTGAAGCGCAGAAAGTTCACACTTACGGCCAAAAGACATTTCAGCCCCATGGCCTATTATTTAGCTAAGAAAAAAGGGTGGTGCAAAATACCGTATATAGAGTGACCTTAGTATTTAGTGTTAATCTGAAGGGAAATCTGCGCACTGAAGATATGGAGTGGCTATTTAACAGATAATTAATAAACATTTCAAGTATATTTTGATTATTATTAACTAATATCATCGGATATCAAACCTCCGACCTCAGGAATATATAGTGAATATATATATATATATATAATATATATATATTATATATATATATATATATATATATATTACTGTATATATATATATATATATATATATATATTATATATATATATATATATATATATATATAATATATATATGTAAAAAGTGAACAATGAACAATAGTTTTATGTTCGAATGTCCATTTTTACATGAGAAGCCAAAATCGCAGAAGCGAGTTTTTGGTAAAATTTCGATTTGTAATAATGACTTATACACTATGACGTCACAAAATAACTTTATTCTCTTTACGTTCCCACTTTGTGTCTCTAATTCGTTCTTGTAAATCTTCCTAACAATGATTCCTACTCTAAGTACAAATTCAATAACTATGACGTCACATTTTCCCGTCATTAATTTCCCTTCATCATATCTCTAGCATTCAATGTATGAAAATTTATATATCATCATAATAAAAACTGTACACCCTCTAGAAGTCATTATTTATATGTTATGTAGTATAAATATAATTCTTACATTCATATCTTATCTTGACCAATTATCCAATATAAATCTTATTAAATAATCATCTGTACTCGTGTCAGTCATGAAATGCAAAACCTTTGCCTTCGTTCTAAAACGCAAAAAAACGTTCTCGTATTATTTTTTTCATTTTTTATTTTTAATTATCGACTTTTCTGACTAAGTTCTGAAGCGAGCACGGCTCGAAGGAAAAAGATAAAAACTTCTTAAAGTGTAGTTTACTTCTTAAAAATATACAGGTACTTCTCTGAATTTACAGGGGTAGAGGTTCGACCTCTTTCGACCATGGCTCAGGCCGGAATCTAAAAATACTTAAGTTAAGGAGGCAAGGGGCCTCTGCCACCCCTCCTAATGAGGTGCTAATATCAAGTACAAATGATGAAGATTAATCTAGAAGTGCCTTAAATGAAGTTCTATATGGAAGATTAATTTAGAAGTGTTAATCTTAAGATGTCTAATCTTGAAGTGTCGTATTTTACAATATACGTATAATATAACTTAAATGTTTGGGGGAGACAATCGAAGGTTAAGTTTCCCCCCTTTTTAAACACATGATTTCAACTAAAAAGAATAAAAAAAAATAAAAAAATAAAAAACAGTAGTATCGCCGATTCGACAATATTATTTCGTATTAGCACATCAGCACAATTTTGAGTACATGACTGAGTACTTATTAGTTTTGGTTCATTACAATTATGATTACAATTATGGATTACAACTACCAATTAATTCATATTCACTTTTTAATTACAACTCCATTAAAGTACATTACATTATATTAAATTAAAATATTACAGTTAATTATAATTTCATTGAAGTACATTACGTCGTTTACCACGGTTAGATTATATGGTTAGATTATATGGTTATTAGTACAACACAAGTACATGAGACATGACACACATGATATAACATAACGCATGATAATATTATAAATTTGAAATCAAAGCGAGAGGAGGTATTTTAATCTTTGAGCGTTCGAATCTGCAAGTTCGCGAAATTCGATCACTTACCCTCAGCATTTTCGAGTTCATCTCGGGAGGTCAAATAATTAAAAATAAAAATGAAAAAAATAATACGAGAACGTTTTTTTGCGTTTTAGAACGAAGGCAAAGGTTTTGCATTTCATGACTGACACGAGTACAGATGATTATTTAATAAGATTTATATTGGATAATTGGTCAAGATAAGATATGAATGTAAGAATTATATTTATACTACATAACATATAAATAATGACTTCTAGAGGGTGTACAGTTTTTATTATGATGATATATAAATTTTCATACATTGAATGCTAGAGATATGATGAAGGGAAATTAATGACGGGAAAATGTGACGTCATAGTTATTGAATTTGTACTTAGAGTAGGAATCATTGTTAGGAAGATTTACAAGAACGAATTAGAGACACAAAGTGGAAACGTAAAGAGAATAAAGTTATTTTGTGACGTCATAGTGTATAAGTCATTATTACAAATCGAAATTTTACCAAAAACTCGCTTCTGCGATTTTGGCTTCTCATGTAAAAATGGACATTCGAACATAAAACTATTGTTCATTGTTCACTTTTTACATTACTCTCCCCTTTTAAAAATGATATTTATACAATAATTTAATAGGGTACCATTAATACAATAAAATGAGAAAATAACATCCTAACTAATGACGACATTCTTTACAATAGAAATTTTATACAGAATGAGTTCGGGTAGTTGAGTACAATGCAGAGTAATCAAATTTTTTTTTAAAATGACACTTGCTTACAAAATATAAAAAAAAATCAAAGATTAAAACTACTTTTATACAAACAGAATAAAAGGATTAGTACGTTAATTTAGACAAACAATTAAGTTAGACAAAGAATGATATGGTTAAAAAAAAATTTAAAAATTTTATTTTTTCTGTGGGAAAAATTACGTACATAATGAATAGAGTAGATAAAAATGGAAAAACGTAAATCGCACAATCTATAAGCTAATTTTTATTGACTATTGTAGGTAAAAAATAGAATTACGTAATGGATGATGTATAGACCTGTGGTCTAGTGTGTATTTTTGTGTACTAGGTATAAAGGGTGTAGCTGATAATTTCGAGAGACAGATTTAGCTGATAGGATTGTTAAATTAACTGTATAAATGCATGAATGCATGAATGCAAAAATTGATTAAGACTAAATCGCATAGTTGGCATTTACGTAATGAAATAGTTTTATTGTGATATTCAATGATTTGAGTATGAGGTTTGTATATGTAGTATATATAGTGTGCATGCATTTTTATTGACTGTGGTAGGTACAAATCGAATTACGTGGTGGATGATGTATAGACCTGTGGTCAAATGTGTATTTGGGTGTATTAGGTGCGAAGTGTGTATTTGATAATTTCGAGGCACAGATTAAATTCGACTACGACAATTACTCAGTATTAATCGAATTAAAAAAAAATATATATAAAAAATATAAAGTTTGAAAATAGAAATCAATGATAAACTATAATAAACTAAGCATATAATATTCTTAAAAATAAAAATAAAAACTTAACATAAACGGAGGTTATGTTCCATAGTACTACAGAGGAATTAACCATGGTTGAACCATTTCTCCGGTTGTCACTGGGTTCAACTGGGGGGGGTGTTAAAATAAAAATAAAATAAAAAGACAAAGTTTGGAGTACTACATTCGGGGGAATTGAGTGACTAAGCGGGGGATATAAGTTTGAAATTGACAATTACATCTTTTCGGGAGCGAACGGCATGTTCCTCATATACATGACAATAATTACCAAAATCGTTACAAACAATTGTAAAAACGGTTTTGTGGCAATTAATGAATTACATATAACTATATATATACGTAACCATGGCATGACAAGAAAAGACAGATAGGTCAATTTTCTTCTCACAAACACAAAAAAGGTTGAATTAAATTCTTTTGAACAACAAAAAAAAAGGTTGAATTAAATTCTTAAATTACATTTTCTTAAATTACAAGAAAAAAGTTGAATTCAATTGACTGCATTGAAAACTAACTTGGGACTCGGAATAAAAATGACTTGGAATAAATCTCTGACTTCAAGTAAAACTCTGACTTGAAATAAACTCTGACTTCGAATCTAACTCTGACTTTGAATCTAACTGAAATCTCTGGGGCGGTTGTCCCTCTTAGATGCAACCTATTGACTTGAACTCTTATCAAGTATCTCTATAAATCTCTGGGGCGGTTGGCCGTTTTGGCGCAACCTTCTGACTTGACCTCTTATCAAGTATTCTGAACTGAAAATGAAACTAAACTGTCTAACTTGAGCGCTTGTCAAGTATCTTGAAACTTAAACTGTCTAACTTGAACGCTTGTCAAGTAAAGATTAACTAAAAATGGAAAATGACTGCATTTGATCTTTATCAAGTGGAGACGATTAACCTCTGTTTTGGTTGACCCTCTTGGTGCAACCGACTGACTTGAAAAACTGACTTCAAAAAATGACTTCAAAATTACTTCAAAAAAATGACTTCAAAAATGACTTCAAAAATCTCTCTAAATCTGTAAACTCTCTGTAAACTCTCTCTAAACTCTCTCTCTCTTAATTTGCAAGTCAATTCAATTCAGTAATTGGAAAAAAATTTGCAAACAAAAAGGAATAAAAAATGTAAACAACATTCTAATGTACGGGAAGGTACATAAAATAAAATTATACTATACTAGAATAGTAAAAATAATTGTGAAAATAACTGTGACAATACTGTTTTCAATAAAAAGAGTGTATCACTGGTGTCTGTAGTGTTCACTATGTTTTTTGTTAATTCTGGCTCAATACTAAATATTAACTGTTAATAATACTGATTTTTTTCAAATGTTTATAAATTTCTTAAAAAAACAAAATGTACTTAACCACATTTCTACGGGCGAAATCCTCAGAGACGTGTCCTGAAGACGTCTTGTTGGCTAAAATCTTCTGGTTAAACATCTTCTGGGTAAAAATCTTCTGGGTAGAAATCTTCTGGGTAAAAACTAGGCGTGAAGAACTTGGAGTCGTGACACACCGGTCAAGGGTGGATGTTACGAACTAGAAGTCGTGACACGCCGGTCGACTGGTTTTATCCTGGTATAGGGGGTTCTAGTTAAAAATCTTCTTTTATAAGTCTTCTTCTTTTATAAGTCTTCTTCTTCTATAAATCTTCTTCTTTTATAAATCTTCTTCTTTTATAAATCTTCTTCTTTTATAAATCTTCTTTTATAAATCTTCTTCTTATCCTGGTAAAGGGTCGCCAGCTGTTTAGAATCTTCTTATCTTCTTCTTCTTCTGTGTGTTTATCCTGGTAGTAGGTCGCCAGCTGTTAAGATCCTCTTCTTCTATGTGTTTATCCTGATGTAGGGTAATTTCTATCTTGGCCAAAGAGTGGCCTCTTCTTAAAATCTTCTTCTTCTTAAAATAATTTTGTTATCCTGATGCAGGATAATTTCTATCTTGGCCAAAGAGTGGCCTCTTCTTAAAAATCTTCTTAAAGTAATCTTCTTATTATCCTGATGCAGGGTAATTTCTATCTTGGCCAAAGAGTGGCCTCTTCTTAAAATCTTCTTCTGGTTAAAATAATCTTCTTAAGATCCTGTTAAAGGGTCTCCACAATGTTAGAATCCTCTTCTTGAGAATCTTCTTATCCTGGTAATAGGGCGCCACTTTTTTTAGAATCTTCTTATCTTCTTCTTCTTCTTATCCTGGCTGGGTCTGGGGTGTCTCGTATAGACGAGGCGTTCTTGTTAAGGGGCAAGGGGCGTCTGCCCCCTCCCCTGCAGCGAGGCTGCAGTCCAAAGAAGAGTCTCGAATGAAGTTCTCTGATGAAGTCCAATGACGAAGTGTTAATCTTAGATGTCTAATCTTGAAGTGTCGTATTTTACAAATATACGTATAATATAACTTAAATGTTTGGCGGAGACAATCGAAGGTTAAGTTTCCCCCTTTTTAAACACATGATTTCAACTAAAAAGAATAAAAAAAAATATAAAAATAAAAAACAGTAGTATCGCCGATTCGACAATATTATTTCGTATTAGCACATCAGCACAATTTTGAGTACATGACTGAGTACGTATTAGTTTTGGTTCATTACAATTATGATTACAATTATGGATTACAACTACCAATTAATTCATATTCACTTTTTAATTACAACTCCATTAAAGTACATTACATTATATTAAATTAAAATATTACAGTTAATTATAATTTCATTGAAGTACATTACGTCGTTTACTATGGTTAGATTATATGGTTAGATTATATGGTTATTAGTACAACACAAGTACATGAGACATGACACACATGATATAACATAACGCATGATAATATTATAAATTTGAAATCAAAGCGAGAGGAGGTATTTTAATCTTTGAGCGTTCGAATCTGCAAGTTCGCGAAATTCGATCACTTACCCTCAGCATTTTCGAGTTCATCTCGGGAGGTCAAATAATTAAAAATAAAAATGAAAATAATAATACGAGAACGTTTTTTTGCGTTTTAGAACGAAGGCAAAGGTTTTGCATTTCATGACTGACACGAGTACAGATGATTATTTAATAAGATTTATATTGGATAATTGGTCAAGATAAGATATGAATGTAAGAATTATATTTATACTACATAACATATAAATAATGACTTCTAGAGGGTGTACAGTTTTTATTATGATGATATATAAATTTTCATACATTGAATGCTAGAGATATGATGAAGGGAAATTAATGACGGGAAAATGTGACGTCATAGTTATTGAATTTGTACGTAGAGTACGAATCATTGTTAGGAAGATTTACAAGAACGAATTAGAGACACAAAGTGGGAACGTAAAGAGAATAAAGTTATTTTGTGACGTCATAGTGTATGTCATTATTACAAATCGAAATTTTACCAAAAACTCGCTTCTGCGATTTTGGCTTCTCATGTAAAAATGGACGTTCGAACATAAAACTATTGTTCATTGTTCACTTTTTACATTACTCTCCCCTTTAAGTTATATTATACGTATATTTGTAAAATACGACACTTCAAGATTAGACATCTTAAGATTAACACTTCTAAATTAATCTTCCGTATAGAACTTCATTTAAGGCACTTCTAGATTAATCTTCATCATTTGTACTTGATATTAGCACCTCATTAGGAGGGGGGGGCAGAGGCCCCTTGCCTCCTTAACTTAAGTATTTTTAGATTCCGGCCTGAGCCATGGTCGAAAGAAGTCGAACCTCTACCCCTGTAAATTCAGAGAAGTACCTGTATATTTTTAAGAAGTAAACTACACTTTAAGAAGTTTTTATCTTTTTCCTTCGAGCCGTGCTCGCTTCAGAACTTAGTCAGAAAAGTCGATAATTATAAAAAGAGAAGAATTAATAAGCAGAAAGAAAAGAATTAACAGAGTGTCGACCCCCTAAGGCGACCGAAAAGAATTATAGAAAAGTATAAAGAAGAAGCATCCGTTGCAGCCCTCCTAACTAGAACCCCCTTCGAATCCGAACCGACAAAGGGCCATAAGGGGGGGGTTAACATATATATATATATATATATATATATATACAGGGTGTCCAGTAAGTCTGGAACCATAGGGCAAAATTATAAAAACGTCAATAAAAACGCCGAAGAGACTTTTGGAGACTGTTTGTGAAATGAGCGTGGATGGTAGCGGCTGTATCATCGTCGGTGGATGTCCTCGGAGGTCCACTGCGTAGTTTATCTCCTACGGATCCCGTTTCCCTGAACTTTGCTACAAGTCTGCCGACACAGCTGTGTGTTGTCGGCGCGCGGTCGGATGCAATCTGTTAAATTCCTCAGCGACCTCCATCTGACTCCGATTTCCTACGAGCAGAATTACCTGGATGCGTTCTTCCTTACTCAAAGGCATCATGGGCACTTGCATAAACGGAAAAACATGAATTACTTATTTTACCCTATGGTTCCAGACTTATGGAGACACCCTATATATATATATATATATATATATATATATATATATATTGTCGTAACCATGAAATTTGCATGCAGAAATCTTTTGTAAAATAAGTGCAGAAATTTTAGTTTTAAGATTTCGTTGTGTACATCTCTAAAAGCAAGGTGGTTTGGCTTATAAATATTCATGAACGAATAAATTAGAGAGTGTTTCAAATCATTTAACGTTTGTTCCATTTTAATTCAGCCCCTCAGGGAAATGATAAAGCCGAACCACGTTGGGACAGAGGTTTATCACCGAGACCCGGCCCAAAAGGAAGGGCAATCCAACGGATTTGAGTGTGTATGCGAAATGGTTGGGTTCCTCTTTCGTGGGTCGGAAAAGTTTTGGATTCGTTTCGCGGGATGGTGCGACTTTTGTAAGGCAGATTCGAAGACGCTTGATAAAATTGAACCACGACGTGAGTCATAAAATTGGGACTTCGAATCTGTTAACTTTATTTAAATGTATTCCTGGGAAAAGGAGGAGTCTATGCTTGGAAGTCAGGTCCAGCTGCAGTCAAGGGCACAGGATTCCTGGGAAACTTAGTGAAGACTCTTTCTTCTCTTATGTACGGGTAATAGATTTCCGGGGGACGGCCTTGAGAGAAACAAATGGTATGATAGGTTTTCAAAATACTAGAAGGCGTGTTCCTTAAGAATTGTAAGGTAAATTTTAAATTGTTAAGTCAGTTGGTAGTCGTCCACCTTGAAATTAACTGTGGCTAAATAAACTCTATTAGACTTGTGGTGTAAGAAAAAATTTAGAATTGAAATTATAACTGTCTCATGATTGTAATGAAGAACTTGTACTGCATTTGTTCATGCGAACTTGTTAACCCAAACCAAACGAATTGTTAGCGACCGGAAAACGAGAACTTAGGTAGAATATCTAAACTAATGTTAGTTAACAGACCAAACATTTTGTGAAATTTAAATTAAATTAAGTTGGTCCAAAGTAAAGGGTAAACGGTACGTCTATGCCCTAGTTTGCATGACCCGTCGATTGGCTGGCAAAGGGAGCCACTGTAATTGACGGATTTTCGCTTGGTTGTATGCGAACGATAAGTCTACGGTCTTTACGTGAACAATTGAGAGTAACGGTATACCTCCATCGTAAGTAACCCATCTCTTCAATTCTCTTGGTCGATTTTGACCACTTCATTTCTCGTTATTTGTCTTGTTGCACTAAAATATAAAACCCCTCTATATAAATGACTTAAATTCCGATAACTGTGAACTTTTACTTTGGATTTATAATTGAATTGTATTTCACGGAAAATTGGTAAATTTAAACGATTTAAATTCAGATAACTGTGAACTTTGTCTTTGAATTTATAATTGGATTGTAGTGTATGAAAAACTGGTAAATTTACTTCGGATTAATTTCCTAAACTCATGTACTGTTTCGAGTGACATTTAATAAACTTTATAAGAGGGTGTGTGTTGTTTTAGATACCTTGCAATAGGCCTCTCTTGTAAGCTGAGGGTTAATTAACATTCAAAGTTTGAAATTTAAAGTAGGCTTCTGGAAAGCCGAAGGAACTTACGCCTATCAATTTAAAGGGCCATCCGAGTGGATAGGCCGAGTCATCCTGAACGAAAAGAAGAAATAATTTGAAATAGAATTAAAGGGTAGCGCCCAACTTAAAGGGTGTCAGTGAAGTGAATTAACATAATTAAAAGGGTGTCCAGAACCATAAATAAATAAATGGGTTGAGCACTACATAAATGGTGTCAGAAGTTGCAAAAGAAAGAAAGGTGCGCACACCTAAGTAAAAGAGTTGCGCACAACAATATATATATGTTATAACACGGATTTCTTAAGAGACAGTACTTTATATATACACTGTATATAAAGTTACGCCATTAAACAGGAATGAACAAGCGTGTACGTCAATAATAATCATCACGAACGGACATGCATTTTACATAATATTCGTCCTTTACATATAAATTACATTATATAAAAAGCTGCTGGTAAAGTTTTGAAGTTTTATAAATTATATTATTTGTAAAGATGCGACAAGCGCTTTGAAAAGTTATATAAATTATATCCAGAACATAATTTATAATTATTCCATCAACATTACATAACCTTGTAAGGTTCAACATATCCGTTCATGAATTTTAAGGGCGTGCCTTCAATGCCCGATGTATATAATGCACCGTTTCTCATTAGTCGTCTTATTAACAGTAGCCTGAGTGCCATACTCGTTACTTTGGACTCTGCTAAAATCCAACTTATATTTCTGCCCGGAATCGTGCAAAACCTGTTCTTCGACTCACCAAAAATTCCTTCATCAGACAAAATTCTAATTCTTCTCGCTCTTTTTGCCATCTAGCTAGGAACCTCTTCAAGAACTTTACTTCCTCTTTCCCTACTCTTTCTCATTCCCACCGCTCAGTTGCCGTCTCTTCTACTGACAAAGCTAAACTCTTCGTTCAAACTTTCGCTTACAATTCAATCCTGCACAATTCCGGTGCTGTTCCTTCATCTCCTCCTCCCTCTGACCTCATTATGTCTGAAATTAGAATGTCTTCTAAGGATGTTTTTTTCTGCAGTATCTGTGCTCAGCTCTAGGAAGGCGTACGGTCCTGATGGTGTTTCTCCTGTTGTTCTTAAGAACTGTGCTTCAGTGCTGGCACCCCTCCTGGGCAAATTCTTTCGTCTTTCTCTTTAATCTGTACTTTTCCTTCCTGCTGGAAGTTTGTTTTTATTCAACCTGCCTCATAGAAGGATGACCGCTCCCAACCCTCCAAATATCATCCATTTGCTTTGATTTCTTGCCTTTCTAATGTTTTTGAATCTATCCTCAATAAAAAAATTCTTAAACACCTCTCTTCTCAAATCTTTTTTTCAGATAGGTAATATGGGTTCCGCAAGGGACGCTCTACTGGCAATCGTCTTGCATATCTCTCTGACTCTTGATCATCCTCCTTTCAGGACTTCGGTGAAACTTTTGCTATTGCGCTAGACACACCAAAAGCTTTTGATAAAGTGCGGCACAAATCTTTAATTTCGAAACTGCCCTACTTCGGTTTCTATCCTTCTATCTCTGCCTTCATCTCTAATTTCCTTTCTGGCCAATCAAGACTGCGGTTGTAGATGGCCACTGTTCTTCTCCTAAAGTTATCAACAGTGGTGTTCCTCAGGGTTCTGTCCTGTCACCCACTCTTTTCCTTATAGTTATTAATGATCTTTCAATTCGCACTTCTTGTCCTATTCACTCCTATGCCGATGATTCCATTTTTCACTTCTCCACCCGCTTCACAAAGCGTTCCTCTGAACAGTCACTCAATGATTCACGTAGTACGACTATGGAGCACCTAACCCCTAATCTTTCTGCTATTTCTGATTGTGGCAGAAAAAACTTTGTCTTCCAATGCCTCAAAAACTCAGTTCCTCCATCTGTCTACTCGTCACAATCTTCCACACGACTATGCCCTTCCCTTCAATAACACACAACTCAATTCTTTCTCTTCCCTTAACATTGTTGGCATTTCCTTTTCTCGTGATCTTCCCTGGAAAGATTGTATACAGTCTCCCTCCAAAACAGCTTCTAAGAGGTTAGGTGTGCTGTACCACCTTCGCAGTTTCTTCAGACCCACTTAGTTGCTGTCTCTGTACAGGGGCCTTGTCCGCCCCTGTCTGGAGTATGCTTTCATGTGTTGGGTAGCTCAACCGACATAACCGTACTTGACCGGGTGGAATCAAAGGCTTTTCGTCTCATCAGTTCTCTGCCTCTTACTGACTGTCTTCAATCCCTCTCTCTTCGCCGCAATGTTGCCTCACTCTCTCTTTACTATCGCTATTATAACGGACGCTGCTCTTCTGAACTCTCTAACTGCATGCTCCTTAAAGGAGAGTACGCAGCACCGGACTGTCGACACATTCTCATTCCTTTTCTGTCGAACTCTCTAACGCAAGAGTTAACCGGTATTTTCAATCTTTCATCTACTCAACCGGTCAAGTGTGGAACAATCTTCCTTAGCCCCACTTCCCCCCTGTCTATGACCTCCACTCTTTCAAACACAGTGTGTCTGAGCATTTCGAAAACCCTGGACCTTGAGTTTAGCTCTCTTCTTCTATGGGGGGGGGGAGGCGCTTTTGCCGGCATTCGCCCTTTGCCCTTCCTTCCTGCATAAAAAAGAACAATTTTTATATAGGCTTTGATTTATAGGGAGCAGTTCATTCGTAGTGAACATGACGAATTCGAACTTGTGCGGTTAGCATAACCAATCTCAAACTACTAGGCCATATAAGTTTTCGTTTTTACATTTGATAAAATGCAGGTAATCAGTTAGTTATTTTAAAACTTCAGTACATGCAGCGACGCCATTTTTTCTGAAAAGTTTTTATGCTATGTTATGTATGCCTGGAATCATTTGAATTAAATAATGTCGAATGTGGTTCTGCTCGATAGCAAAGTACTGGAAGAAACGAATGCGAATACTTCTGAGGCTATGTAAGTACCTTTTTACAGGGTGTCCCAGAAGTCTGGACTCATAGGGAAAATAGACATTACATTTTTAAAGTGAAACGAACACATTTCTAATGTCAGTTTTACATATTTCAGGAAAGATAATACCTTGATGGTATGGAAAACTGATACGTGTGGGTAGTTGGGAGGTAAAGAAAATGGTCCACTGAGTAGGTAGGTAGTTAATCTAACAATTATTAAACTCCTTTTATGTCAATAACTGGGTGGAGGAAACCAATTGGTTGCTGACCAGAGTTATTCTCCACACTACAGGGTGTCCCATAAGTCCGGCATCATAGGAGAAATTCATATTTTCTATTTCTACAAACCATAATTTATGCTCGGGAAGCCAATTTCCCGTCCACCATTCTGTTCAGTGACGAGGCTGTTTTTTATGGAAATGGTGAGGTAAATCGACAGAACACCCGCTACTGGTCTCAAAACAACCCTCACTGGTATACCTCTTCAAAGGAACAAGGTGCATCTCGGGTGATGGTATGGTGTGGCATTTGGAAGGATCGCATCATAGGCCCCCTCTTTTTCGATGAACATGTCACTGGAGGCACCTACCTACGTATGCTCAAGGAAGAAGCATTTCCCAGTGTCTTGAACGAAGAAGGAAATTTCCCAACATGGTTCCAGCAAGACGGCGCTCCTGCACATTACAGTACCCAATTAAGGGAATACCTGTACCAACAATTCCCTGGTCATTGCATAGGACGTCCAGGGCCTGTGGAATGGCCAGCTAGAAGCCCGGATCTCACGCCACTAGATTTTTATCTCTGGGGTCACTTGAAAGCGCGGATATACGCAGAGAAAATTAGGAGTGTTGAACATTTGCGGCAGCGCATTATTGGGGCATGTAACACCATTACTCCTGACATCATTCACCGTGTGCTTGCTGACTGGGTATCATGTCTGAATTTGTGTATTGAAAACAATGGTGGACATATTGAGCACATTCTGTAAATAAAAGCTTTTGTTTTGCTTTTTTTATTATTTTTCCTATGATGCCGGACTTATGGGACACCCTGTAGTATTTATATACTGTGTGATAGAGCGTGCTCGGTAGTAAACATACTCTACCGATCAACCAACGAAAACAAAAAGGACGCTGGTGGAAAAAGCCAGGAGAAGAAGGGTAGGAACTTGGAAGAAAGAACGGCATATCGGACGAAGGGGCTTGAAGAAAATAAAAGATCTCCACCAGCAAGTGCGGTCTTAAAATTTGAACAAAGAGAAGAGGGACTCCAGGAGGAAGAAATTAGCACCACTGTCTAATAACACTCAGTAAGTGACCAATTGTTTCTAAACCCCAGTTTAGACATAAGTTCCATAATTTAAACTGTGTCCAGTTAAATTAGGCCTACATTGTGGTCTAAGACCTAGCATCAACTCATAGCTTAACAAAGGCTAAGTAAATTACCCTAACCTAATTTGGTGAGGAATCCTACTGTGGACTTCAATTTACTCTGCCCGCTCTGGACCATTTCTGGAATCTCTAGGCTGACCCCTACAATGCTAGGCTTAACCTACTCTGCAGTTAGACTGGAGATATTAGGGGTGAGTTAATTGGGGACCAATTCATACAGAACATTTTTCACAATGGCTCAGTATACCAATGAAGAGAAAGGTGGAACTGGTATTGCTACATATTTCCGGAAAATGCAGATGGAGGCATGTTAGTTATTTCACGAACATGCCTCCCTCTGGCTTTTCCGGAAACATGTAGCAATACCAGTTCCACCTTCTCTTCAGTGGTATACTGAACCATCAGGGTATTTTCTTTCCTGACATATGTAAAACTGACATTAGAAATGTGTTTGTTTCACTTTAAAAATATAATGTATATTTTCTCTATGAGTCCAGACTTCTGGGACACCCTTTATATTGTTTACACAGTACACTTTATATATGGAACCTTTTTATCTATTTACAGGCTTCACAATAAGATCGAAGAGAAATGCAATGATGATGGACGCATACCCGACACAGCAGCACCCAAATTTTGAATCCTGATTCCATGTTTTTTAAAGCATGTATAAATGAAACTAGTTATTAATAGGCGCATGTTTTTGGATGGTTACTGCTAAACTATTTATAGTATGCTTTACAAAACAGTTCTCTATTACGAGAATAATACGTTTTCTACGAAGATTCAAAGGGTAACGAAAGGGTAATCTTCAAGACTTAACTTAAGTGTTTTTACACATGTTTAATTGTCGCCACTTATTTATTTATGTTGTTGTCTGCTTACAGTGACATTATAGTTAGATTTTTTTATTATATAATTATATGGTAAATATTCGTTTTACCACACATCGGGGTTTTTCGACAAAAACATATTTTTCTGGTCAATTTTTAGTCGTTTTGCACGAATCTGACATCCGTTTCTTGAGCAAGTCTGGAATTTTTTAGATAACTTCACTTGAAGATATTGCGAAAACTACGCATTTGCACAGAAAATGGCTATCACATTCGTGTAAAACGACTAAAAGTTGACCAGAAAAATGTGCTTTCATCGAAAAACACCGATGTGTGCTAAAACGAGTAAATTACCCAACTATATAACCTTTGGTTAGCTTCGGCCCGAATTGTTCATTCTGACGAAGGTCAAGCTTTTCACTCCACCTTAGACCTACAGTTTAACGTGGAATCCGAACCACGCCCCATCAGCATCCCAGCGTATTAACCACTAGGCCACGTAGGGTACCCATTTATCTACCAACCACTTTCTTTACTGTGTGGAAGGATGAACAGCTGGGTTTTGCTGCGCGCCGGCTGCAGTCGAGTCTTGAACCCGGGGCCGAATGATTCGTAGTCAGCGACGCTAACCACTACACCACGGAGGCGCAAATATATATATATATATATATTTTAGGGTGGCCCCTATATAGGGCCAAAAAAAATTTTTAACATTTTTACGATCGCAATCTTCAAGGTAGTTCGAATTGGTGTAAATACACTGCATACAAATTTTTAAACATTTATTCCAACATTTTGAGGTAGCTCAAGCAACATGAAGTTTTAACATATTGAATAATATATAACTATAATGAATACACATGAAAAACGAAACTTATACAGCCATTGAAAGAGTTTTTTCAAGCTACCTGGTAAGAGACGGCGGTGTTCGTTGACAACTTGTCCAGTTGCAGAAGGTAGTTTCGCCACTGATAGTAATTGAGAGATACCGCTTCCTGAGACGAGAACTGGCAGACGATCAGAATAGTCTTTTCCAGTAATATTGGGCAGTATTTTTCCGTCCCAGTGCACTACGAGAGGACCTTTTGCCTGAAAAGTTTCTTTGAGTAGCTGAAACATTTTCTCTCGGTGTTGTTGACGAGAACGCTGAATTGTCTGCCGGTTGAGTGCCAAATCTGTGACATCATGGCCCAGGCTCTTAGCTGTTTCAATCATTATCATCGTTGCCTTTCTGTCAGAGAGTTTGGTACGGTCGAGAACAGCAGATAAGGTTGAGGTAATGACCATCTTTCGACTACGTTGACGAGGCTGATCGCTTGTGCTTGGTCCTGCCTCAGCAGTCCACTCAGGCTCTTCGGGTTTGACTTCAGGATCTGATTCACTGCTTGATGAAGCCTTCATTACTTTAGTAGCCGCCGCCTTCTGTGAAAGGAAAAGAAGGACCAGATTAGTTTTGTGTTTTTATGAAGTAAAATCAGCAGTAAATAAATGTATAGAACCATGAAAATAATGTGTGTGTGTAGAACAGAGTAATATAGAACAGAAAAGAATAGAATAATGTATATATATAGTAAAATATATAGAACCATGTAAATAATAAATGACCATTAGATTTTATATAAAGCTAAGCACTAACCCTTGAAGTTTCATGTGTGCGTCTTTGCTCCTCTTCCATTTTTCTCTTAGCAGCTCTCTGTTCTTTCTTGTGCAGGTTGACATCAAACCCAGTCATGCAGCCGCGCCGCCCCTCTTCTCGTTGAGCTATCAAAACATTCACGTTCCTTGGGGATAGTAATCCTCTTTAAGGCGTCCGCTTGTGCAATGTCGGAGAGATCATCGAGCGCACTAATAAACTTCTCTTCATTAGACTTCTGAGTAGCTGATGTTCCTCCCATGTTCTTTTTCAGCAGCCTCCAATTTTCGAACACTTCCTCAAGCTTTTCCTTGCAATGATGTACTTCTTTGGTCGGTATTCTAGCTTTCTCCCACAATGGCAGAATTTTCTGAATTACATATGTTGACGCATCTCGTTTAGTTTCTTTTTATTGATTGTGGCGATAGAGAAAAACACCAAGAACTTGTCTGATTGATGGTAGTTTGGATCCAATAATTTCAGTAATTTCACTTCCAAGGAGATAAACATCAGTTTTAGAGCGCGTATTTGGTACTATACCGGAAGCCATACTTTTTCTGAAATGAAACAAATAGGATTAAATATAATAATAAAATTAAAATTAATTAAATATAATTAATTAAATATAATTATTTAATTAAGAATAAAATTAAAATTAATTAAATCTAATAAAAAAATAAATAAATAGGATTTGAGCATATTGAGCTACCTCTAAAAATTCTTCAAATTCTTTCCTATTTCATGTGTCGCAGTTTTACATGGAATCAAACCAATTCAGGGGGTGCAACACAGAAAATTTAAAAAATCAAAAAATAAGGGGCACCCTAATATATATATACAGGGTGTTCCAGGAGGAAAGGTCAATACTTCGGGAGGTGATAGTATCGGTCATTGTGAGAAAAAAAGTTCATATGAACATGTGTATAATTCTGAATGGTTACGGAGATAGAGCTGTTTGAATCTACAAATACAAAAGCATTGTTAATGGTAATCAAGAAAGAGAAACCAATTACTGTTTCTAACATTTAATGTTTAAACATTGGCATTTTGAATGGTATCAGATACAGAAATGACAAATTTGTTACAGTTTACAATACGTTTCCGAAAATCCCCCCCGTCAACCTCAATGCACTTTGCAACTCGTGTGCGAAGATCGCGTGTTGTTCGTCTGAGTTGATCTTGACGTTCCTTTATGCGGGCAGCAGCATCCAAAATGCGCGCGAGCAATTCATCGCATGTATCCACCTTTCTTTTGTAAACTTGACTTTTCATCCACCCCCACAAACAATAATCTAACGGAGAGAGGTCTGGAGATTTTGGTAGCCATTGAATGGGACCACCGCGGCCGAGCCATTGACCAGGGAAAGTTTGATTTAGATATTGCATCACCAGACGGGTAGAATGTGGAGGAGCTCCGTCATGCTGAAAGTACATACCAGCGTGTGTAGCCAAAGGAACATCCTCCAATAGTCCTGGCAATTCATTTTGCAGAAATTCTAAGTAACTTTGTCCTGTAAGACGATTCTCTAAAGTAACAGGGCCAATCAGCTGATCATCGATGATACCGCACCACACATCGGCAGAGAAGCGATGTTGAAAATTTGTTTCCACAGTGGCATTCGGATTTTCGTCTGACCACCGATGAGAGTTACGAGTGTTGTTGATACCGTCACGGGTGAAAGTAGCTTCATCGGTGAACAGTATTAATCGAAGCAATCGGCGATTAGCATTTACCAAATGACAAAATTCCAGTCGCATGGCAGCGTCTCCTGGTTGAAGGTGTTGTACACGCCGTACATGATATGGATGCAAGCCTTCCTCACGTAATGTTTGCCATACTCTTCTGTGTGGTACACCGAGACGTGTAGAAATTCTTCGTGAGCTAGTAGTTGGACTACGCTCTACCAATTGAAGAATGTTTTCCACTTCATCCACATCTTGTTGACCTTTACGTTCAGATGAAACATGAGCGCTGGGAAGTGTACCAATCTCACGCAATGTGTTGAAAACCCTGGTAAACACTCTTCGATCCGGAATTCTGCGGTTCGGAAACCGTCGACGATATTATGCAACAGCAGCTGTTGCACTTCAATCTCAAAAACCGTAGACATACCATATCTGCATATTCGGCATGTGTGAAGGTGTGTGGCATTCTTAACACTACTTCAAACACCAAACAATATCATTCACAACAGTCAGCTGTCGATTGGCTTATGTTACATGCTTACATTACAGCTTACATGGCTCAAGGTTATAGGGTAGGGAAGGGGAAGGAAGAGCTGCGCGCGCATCAGATTCAAATAGCTTTATCTCCGTAACTATTCAGAATTAGACACATGTTCATAAACTTTTTTTCTCACAATGACCGATACTATCACCTCCCGAAGTATTGACCTTTCCTCCTGAAACACCCTGTATATAAAATAGAAGTCTAAAATTTGGAGTAGTATTCATATTTTTTATAGTAATAGAGTAACAGAGAAAATTAGATACTCGTTTATTAAATTAAAAAAGTTGCATTGGTGCACAAATATATTTTAACAAGCTACATTAATTTACTCATGCACGCAATGTGTTGAAAACCGTGGTAAACACTCTTCGATCCGGAATTCTGCGGTTCGGAAACCGTCGACGATATTATGCAACAGCAGCTGTTGCACTTCAATCTCAAAAACCGTAGACATACCATATCTGCATATTCGGCATGTGTGAAGGTGTGTGGCATTCTTAACACTACTTCAAACACCAAACAATATCATTCACAACAGTCAGCTGTCGATTGGCTTATGTTACATGCTTACATTACAGCTTACATGGCTCAAGGTTATAGGGTAGGGAAGGGGAAGGAAGAGCTGCGCGCGCATCAGATTCAAATAGCTTTATCTCCGTAACTATTCAGAATTAGACACATGTTCATAAACTTTTTTTCTCACAATGACCGATACTATCACCTCCCGAAGTATTGACCTTTCCTCCTGAAACACCCTGTATATAAAATAGAAGTCTAAAATTTGGAGTAGTATTCATATTTTTTATAGTAATAGAGTAACAGAGAAAATTAGATACTCGTTTATTAAATTAAAAAAGTTGCATTGGTGCACAAATATATTTTAACAAGCTACATTAATTTACTCATGCACAAATTACATATATAAGACTTACATTTGTAATGATTATAGTCTCAAGAATTAATAACTTTCCAGAGTTTACAAGGTACATAAGAAAAAATCTTCATTTTTATTACAATGTAAACTGGTTTTAAGTTACAAACGGAAAGCAGTAATTTATTTGATTACATACAAATTCGTCATTTAAGCGAGAATCACATTTGTTAAAAATGTTCAAAATATCTTCATAAGAATAATCCCTTGACATGTACAGTTGCCCGCATACGTAATGTTCCTCGCCTCACAGGCGACTCTATACATGTGGTAACGCCGCAGCGACAGTCAAGGTACCACAACTGGGTGAAGGTGGGGTGGAGGGTCGACAACCGGATCCAACAACATATAACATTGACATACAGGTAAGGCGCCGTTCAAAAATTACGTAACGCTATTTTTGCTAAAACCTGACACCCCCCTGTGACGTTCGGTAACGTGTGGGGTGTGAGGTGGGGGAAATGTCACATAACATCTTTGGGGGTGCCTGGTCTAGCGTTATAGAACGTTCCTGGGAGATGTGGGGTGTCAAGTTTTAGCAAAAATAGCGTTACCTAATTTTTGAACGGCCTCTAATTATAATGTAATGTCGGAGTTCAACGCTGTTCACGATCATATTAATCGTTTATCTTTATGAACACCACGTTTACTAGTCTTATACAGTAATAAGTTTCCAATATGATTACTGCAAGTCTATATGAACATATACCACAATACAACAGTTTATATACTAGTGAATTTGAACCAAAAAATAGACATTACACAACCATCCTCCACACTCCCTCATTCCCTTCCCTACCCACGAGTCTAGCGCAACAATACTAATAAAGCTGTTTGTAGAGTCCGTGTGCAGCTTTAAACCTTTACTAACTTACGAATCTACACGATTATATATATATGTATTGACATTGAGCGAGAAAAAAATTGAGACAGTGTGAGAGAGAGCGAGGTAGAGGGGCAGAGAGAGTTAGTGGGAAATGATTTATCGATTTTACATGAACAACTTGTTAAGAGTTTCGATCTGAATAACAGTAACTGATTATCAAAATCACATAAGAATAATCCACGGTTATACTAGCATAAACATATTTATATATACTTATAAATTCATACAATACAGGGTGTACATAAAGTCAGGATCTATTTTTGTGAAGCACTTGGAAATTATATGGAATTCAATCATAAAATGATAAAGTGGTAACATTTATCAAATAATTAAGAGTAGGATTCGACGTGACGCCCATCAGTATCCCTCAAATCGTTCCGCAGCATTTCTAAACACAGTCTGGAGCATTTGCGGGGTTATGTTATCTGCAGCAGTTCGTATACGTGTACGTAAGTTTTCAAGACTCGTAATCTTCGTCTGATAGACGTGCGATTTGATAAAGCCCCATGCAAAGAAATCTAAAGGGGTTAAATCTGGTGATCTCGCTGGCCAAGTTCTGTTGCTTCCGCGTCCGATCCAGCGATTTGGAAAACGTCCATTTAGATAATCCTGAACAATTTTGGCATAGTGACAAGGAGCACCATCATGTTGATAGACGACGGTACTAACAATCCTATCCCCAATCAGCTGAGGTTCAAGGAATTGCTGCAACATGTCCAGATAAATAAGCCCCGTAACTGTACCTTCAGCAAAGAAAAAAGGACCATAAACCTTAGATTTTGTTAAACCCATCCAGACATTAACTTTAGGTGAGTCTCTTTCCCAATTTTGGACGAAATCATTCGGTCTTTCATCTGCCCAAATTCGACAGTTATGGCGATTTACTTTTCCACACGTATGGAAAGTGGCTTCATCACTAAAGAGAATGTTGTCCATTAAATTATCACTCCAGATTTGTTCTACGAGATCAGCACACACAGCACTTCGTCGAGGGAAATCTTCCTCATGTAAATCATGTAAAACCTGCAAATGATAGCTTTTCTTCTGCAAATTAACTTTCAGAATTTGGTGCACAGCTGACGTCGGGAGGCCGAGTCTGTGTGATGCAGCACGAACGGACGTACGTGGCTCCTCAGTGATAATTCCGCGTACTGCATTCACGGTAAGATCTGACATACACGGTCGTCCTGATCTTACTTCATCATTTACAGATCCCGTTCGTTTAAATTTGTTCACCAATTTTCGTATTGTCTTGTCTATTGGCCCCGGCTTATGAAATCTCCTAAACTTCTCTCTGATGTCATTCTATTTCTTTCCCTCGATTCGCCAAATTACTATTGCCACACGCTCTTCTGTATTCATTCTAAGGGCTTCTGAAAAGAAAAATATAAAAAAATAATTATTTCACAAAAATAGATCCTGACTTTATGTACACCCTGTATTATACTAATGTTTGTGAAATGACGTTCATAGGCCAAACCGTGGTGTTGATGTGGTTACTTACTGTCGCCGTCCAGGAGAGACTACATATGGGCGTGTCAGTAAACAACATAAGATGACGGTTGCATGAAGCAGGATATCACCACCGGTTTGTGGCTGATGCCTATTATACAGTATTAACAGTGTTTTCCAGATTGTATTTGTATTATCAATGTGGAGAGATAATGATTTAATCACGATGAACAGATAAACCCATTAATGTTTTTCAGATTTCCTGCTGCATTATCAATGTGGAGATATTATTAGATCTTAACAAGGAATATATATACAATAAAACACCAATTCTTTATTACAACAAATATGCAATGGTTGAGAATGTTTTACTAAATAGTTTATCATACAAAATGATAAAGTCATACAAAATGGTCACAATTTGCCATAGATTAACATAAATGGCACAGCTATATCCGGTTCATAGTATTTGGTCCATCCCCATTATTGTCTATTACAGCTTGTAATCTGTGTGGCATAGATGCAACATGGTTAATTGGTTATGTATGATGAGTGAGTTCCTTCGGAACATCTCCCACTCAGCCATAGTGTGATCCAGCAGCTGGCGGCTGTCCGCTCCTGCCCATGCTCCCACGAGTTCACCACATTCGCCCATACTTTCTCAATGGGGTTCAGGTCACACCAGGGACGTAGCCAGGAATGTCCCAAGGGGGCGAACTTGAGCTACGTTCGTCAGGTTCCGTGGTGAGTCGGGCGAGCCCATCCAGTTAGGGGGTCTGGAGGAGAGCTGGAAGCTCCCCCAACGGAGTCCGGGCCGGAGCCCCGTAAACTAGCGGATTTTAACCTTATTTTGTGTTAAAACTGTCTGAAAATGTCAGTGCAACTGCCATTTTGGAACAGCCACTATACAGCCATCCACATGAAAAATGTATCCTTTCCAACAAAAGTTGGGATAGGACAGGACAATGATGCAACACGCCCTACTCGTCACACTGTACTATGCTGCAGTGCATGAAAAACTAACTGGCGCCGAACTGTGTTCAGTTTCCCCGCGCTTCATATTTCAGTAGTTCAGTACGACACGTGTTTAAACACGTCCAAACGTGTTTGAACGTGTTTAAAAAAGACCCAAAATATCGCTTAAACAATATATATATATATATATATATATATTATATATATATATATATATATATTAGGGTGTCACTAGGTAATAGGGGGAAAATTAAACGATGGCTATTTTCCTATGACACCCCCTAAAATTGTTCCATTTGGTGTAAAACATACGGAAGAGAAATTTGGTCCTGATTGGTCATCATTTAAAGGTCGCCGTCGTCACTGAAAACAAGACCCATTTGTTGACGTCAACAAGCTGTTCAGTGTTCACAGCTTGGGCCGAACCAGATAATAAAAAACAAGGCAATTTGGTGAAATAACGAAAGTAAGACACTTAAAAACGCAAAGAATACAAACAGTTTATTATAATCAAAATAGAAGACATAATTTGGCGAATAATGGTACAAAATGGAGAAGCAACAAAAGCAAAACTTTGAGAAATAAAATACATATACAGTAGCAGAATAATTGGTGCTCATACGCTGATCAGTGATTAGTTCTTTCGCGTCCTCACTAATGCTGATTTGTTCGGAGCTGGGTGTTGCTTTCTGTGGTCAGTGACAACTTGAACGAGGAACTGGAGCTGTTCTTCTTTCACTGTCAACTTTCCGTTCAGCTCCTTCACCAGAGCCACGGCCCGTTCTGCTCTGTCGTTCACCACTGCAAGTTTGGAGACCACATCCCGAGCTTGCACGTATTCAGAGTTTGACGTCCATGAACTGGGATGGTGGAGCAGAAAGCAATCTGGCAACTGAAGTTTTGAGAAGAATCCTCGGGTGTTCTTTGTGATCAGTTGCTCCAGTCCTTTGCTGTCACTGAGGAACATAGTATCAAGAACCAAAGGTCGTTTTGGCGGCATGTGAGGGGCTTCTTGATCTAACGCTGCAACCATGCTGCACTTCACTTCCATCGATATCCTCTCATCAAAGAACGCCAGACCCACTGCCTCCTCCGAATGGTACCACAGGTGCGCAGACAGCTTCTTGGTGGTACCATCAGAGATCTTCTTGTGCGGGTATCGAAGGAGCGTCCTCATCAATTCCCAATCATTCAGCGGAGCTTCGATGGACAGATGAGCTGTTGCCCACGCTTTCATGTAAACTAGAACAGAAAAGAGGCAGATATCTCGAATTCCGCGTTCCTCAGTGTTCGTCAGTTTAAACTGTCTTCGGAAGAGCCAGATCTTGATGGCATAGAGCCCCTTAGCCATCCATCTCGCCCGGTGCATAGCACCAGGGGCGCGGAAGTTTAGTCCCTTGTATGGAACTCCTCCAAGAAAGATGACGGAAAGATCGAGGAATTCCTGATAGTCATCACGAACTTGAAGTGCTTGTGATTTTGCAAACTCAATGAGCTCCGTTCTATGCTTAAAAATAGCTGCTTTGGTGAACGCATCTGTGTCCGCAGTTTGGAACTGTTGCTGGTCAATGCGGGTCCAATAATCATGGAAGCGCTTGAAAAGCAGAATTTCTGGACCGGTAGATACTGAATCTAGCGATGCTGCGAATGCCGCCTGTAGCACCAACTCCAGTACATGGTGTCTGCACGCGCAGTGTAACAGGTCACGTCCAACTTTTTCTTCCAGAAGAACACAAGTTCCTCCACGGTGGCCTGTGTTTGTCGCGGTTGTGTCGAAACACATAGATTTGACATGATCGGTCACTCCCCATTCATTCAGGCAATCTATGATGGCATTTGTTTGTGCCAGCGCGGTTCCTGACAGAAGTTTTGGCACCCCGAGGAGCTGCTCTGTCCGGAGCCAGATACAAGAATAGGTAAGCGGTCAACATATTCTCGTGACGTCAGATCTTGCATGAGTTTTCCGTCCCAGTGAACAGTCAACGGACTATTGCCTTGGAACTCGCTCTTCAGTTGCCGAGCCTTAAGGGTACGGAATTTTTCACGCTGACGATGAATGGATCCACGATTGATGTTGTAGTCGCTAGCATCATGCCCTAAGCTGGAAGCTGCCTCAAACAGCAGATATGTGGCCTTTCTTGACGAGAGTTGCGTGCGATCAAGCGCTGCCGCCAATTCCGATGTCATGATGTTCTTCGTTGCTCTTTGTTTAGACGCTAACGAACCACCACATGCTCCTTTTTCTTCGCTATCATCTGAGCTGGAGGATGAGGACTCCAAAACCGCTTCGTTGGATACTGCCTCCATTTCAGCTGCTGATCGCTTTCTTCGTTTCTCCTCTTCCTCCCGACGTCGAGTACAATCTTTGACTTGGCGCTGATGGGTCATGTCCAAACCTGCCATTGAACCTGGACGTCCTTTCTGGCGCTGCTGCTGAAGGAACTCCCAATCCTCTGGGTACTTGACCAATTTCTCACAATCAGCGTGGGCGATGTCAAAGAGACGATCGAGGCGTTCAATGAATTCTTTTTCTTTCGTCTTGTGTGAATCGCTCGTCCTTGAGGCGTGTTTTTTGAGTCCTTTCCACTCCTCGAAGACTTTATCCAGTTTGCTGACGCAGTGTGTCTCGAGTCTGGTTGGAATGTGAGCTTTCTCCCAGAAGGACATCACTGCTCGAAGTGACTTCCTCAACTCGTCACGTATTGTCATTTTCTTTTCATGGTGAAGGTAAAGGAAGTAACCGAATGCTTGCCTGTAGGAAGGAAGCTTGCATCCTTCCACCTCATCAACCGCTGCCCCTAATAGGTATATACACTTCCGGGTTTCCATCACCAGAAATCACGTAGCTGAAATGAGAAACGGTGAATCGTTAAGTATTGTTCACTTTATTTCTCAGATATTCAGACACACACAGATACACACACACACTATATAGAGATATATAGATATCTAATGAACGATTATGGAGACGCCGCGCAAGCATTAAACTTTGGAAGGCGGGGGCGACCTTTTATAGTTATTCAAATAAAAAGATTTTTCAGTCACCATGTTTTTTTACCAATGGAATAGATTCGCGGGGTGTCAGCCTGAAAATTTCAAACTTTGCATTTAAGTGACACCCTAATATATATATATATATATATATATATATATATATATATATATATATATATATATATAGACACTCCCTCCATTATATATAGATACGAAATTGTTAAATGTTATAGTTTGGCGGTGAACCTTGGTTGTAATTACCGCAGATTTTTTTTCTGGACTTGCCAAGGAGGCGGGACGAGCGCCTCCGTCGCCTACCCCTTGGCTATGTCCCTGGGTCACACCCCTTACTATGCCTGTCCAGTAGTTCTAGATTTCGCTGCTCCTCGAACCAACTTCTAACAATCCTGGCGGTGTGGATGGGAGAGTTGTCCTGCAAATTGATTGTAAATATTAAAAGTAGACTTATATCTTATCCATACGCTTCATCAGTAACCCACTATTCGAGATAGGTTTTAACCCCTTTGTATTAGGAGTTTCTCTCAGCTAAATGTAATTGTGCGCCGTTATACAAATAATACGGTCTGCAGTTATCCAGAATAAAATCCTAAAGTGTTGTCATAGTACTGAAAGAGTTAAAGAACAATTTTATGACCATTATTCGTCCCATGTAAATGTGGAACTCTATTACTCTAGTAATAGTATAATATTCTATAACACACAAATACAACATACCTGCATAAAGAATCTGCTCAGGATAGGGCAAGGCATAAGCGCGTACAGAAGGCAGCATCACCTCCATGATCTCTATATACTGATCTGCCGTAAACCTCCCGTGGATCTCACTCAGCTCTCCTAGTCCTTGCAGGTGTATCTATCCCCATACATTCGCCGTCACGTGCCCACTCCGTGCCATTTCGTAAATATTTTGGCGGGCATATCTCGTGTTGTCCTGTCACCAACACCGAAGACGGCTGTGAGTTGTAGACGCAAACGTCTTCTCGTCAGAGAAGCTAACTCTCCTCCAGTATGCGAGATCATCATTTATATGCTGGCTAGCAAACGAGAGCCTGCCCTGACGATGTCGTTCCTCGATTTTCTCTTTTTTGGCAGGAGTACGGTGGTGATATCCTGCTTCGTGCAACCGTCTCCATACGGTCTCCACTGACACGCCCATATGTAGTGTCTCCCGAATGGCGACTGCGTTGTTGATAGGATCGCCCTGCACTTCATTGATTATTCTCCGGTCTTCTTCTGGGGTGGTCTTTCTTGGTGCCCTACACTTAGGACGATCTAGCAGATTCCCAGTCTCCTGCCACCTCTGCATCCAGCGTCGAACAGTAGGCTTCGAAATTCCCAGCTCCATGACTATGTCAGCTAAAGAGAGACCTGCCTCCCGCATACCAATTATCTGGCCTCGCTGGGCAATTTTGTCTTGAGCTGGATTCATTTTCAGAGTCGGTGTTCGTCATACGGTGTAGAAATTTGGTATGAACATACTGTAGATCAGTGGTTCCCAAACTTTTTCCTTCGTTACCCAAACTCTTGATTTTCTCCGTCCGTATTACCCCCTTCAAAGAAAGCACACACAAAATAACGAACTATTTTACACAGAAATACACACTCATACATACATACATACACAATATATATATATGAAAATTATTTCACGAAAGTAAGAAGTGAAAAATATTTATGATGAATAAAACCACGAAGGAAAGGAAACACAGAATGGTGCTCAAGCGCTTTCGTCTAATGAGATCCTCAGGAACACTGAAGTAAATAAAGAGTTCAAGACTATATACAGGTTACCAAAAAAAAAAAATATATATATATATATATATATATATATATAATAAATGTAGAAATAAAAATTGTGGGAGGAGCATACAAATTTGTAAGGAAAACTACCAATTTTAGCACTTTGCCCGAATTCAACACAAGATCAAATGAATTGTTTACAACCAATTTTATAGTTAATGCCTGAATGATATATAGGTCACAAAAAATATAAAAAAATATAAAACTAAATTGAAAAATAAAAATTGTAAGAAAAGCATACAAATTTATAAGGGAAAACTACCAAAGTTTTAGCACTCTGCCCTTCTTGTTTAAATCCGTTCTGAACGAATTCAACACAAGATCAAATGAATTGTTTACAACCAATTTTATAGATAAGGCCTGAATGATATATAGGTCACAAAAAATAAAAAAAAATATAAAACTAAATTGAAAAATAAAAATTGTAAGAGAAGCATACAAATTTATAAGGGAAAACTACCAAAGTTTCAGCACTCTGCCCTTCTTGTCTAAATCCGTTCTGAACGAATTCAAAACAACGAGATCGAGTTGAAAAAGATCTTTGCTCATGTTAAAGTTATTTGTAAGTTGGATAGTAGCAGACTCAAGAATATTTCTATTAACAATGTTGCAAGAGTGAAACAAAACTGAAGCATTGTGCTCCTCCCACAATTTTTATTTCTATATTTATTATATATATATATATATATATATTATATATTTTTTTTTTTGTAACCTGCATATAGTCTTGAACTCTTTATTTACTTCAGTGTTCCTGAGGATGTCATTAGACGAAAGCGCTTGAGCAACATTCTGTGTTTCCTTTCCTTCGTGGTTTTATTCATCATATGTTATAATGTTATAATGTTATAATGTTTCAGACCAACAAAGACCCTAGGATCCACTCATGGCTGGTCTACCTAGCTGTGTTCGTGTATTGTGTATGTCCTCCGTGGTGGCGGAGGGGACCTACAATTTTACGTGGGTTCCGAACCACAAGAACATAAGAAATTTATGTAAAAACTGCCGGTAAATTGGCAACGACCAATTTTTACGAAACTAAATAATTATCAATTTAAAACTATTTAATTATCGATTTAAAACTAAAGATAGAATTTCTGATCCAGAGGATCAAGTCATAATAGACTACTATCCACAAATATGTTACACTCTATATCTATTTATAAAGGACATGCAAATATATCGGATCCAAAGAATCCAGTCAATTTCATTACGATATCCATCAAGTCACGGTCCATATCGATAGCGGACCAAGTCAAAATTTACAATCATATACATTACAATATATACACTTACGAGAAAAAGAGTAGGTGTGGCTGTAAAGACTGTACAGTAATGTAGAAATGTGTCTGCACCCATTTTGGGTCTCCCATTTAAAGGTGTTTGTGGGGCAAGTGAAGATCATGAGTTTTTCAATACCTCACAGTACTATGGGGGGCACCGCTCGGCAGAGGAATCTCTCTTTAAATGGGGGTGTGTAAGGACAGAGAGTATCCCCTAACCCAAGACGCTGCCTCCCTATATCCCACAACACTTGTGTTGAGCTGTGGGATCTATCCCCAGAAAGCCTTAATTTTGCTACCTTAAACTATACCCAATCTATCAACATGCGCGTCTAATCGATTTTTAAACATGTTTATAGACGTGCTACTAATTACTTCTACCGGCAAACTATTCCAGCTATTTACTATTCTATGCGTAAAAAAGTTTTTCGCAACTGCTGTCTCGAACCTTCTACTTGTCAACTTACACCCGTTATTTCTAGTCCTATTATATTGAGATATTTCGAAAAAGCTATCTCTATCTACGTTATCGAACCCATTCATAATTTTGAAAACCTGGATTAGATCACCCCTTAACCTCCTGGTCTCGAGTGTTGTCAATTTTAACTCCTTAAGCCTATCCTCGTACGACTTTGACCTAAGCGACGGAATCATCTTAGTTGCTCGTCTTTGAACTCTTTCGATTTTGTCTATATCTTTGCGCATATACGGATTCCAAAATTGGACCGCGTACTCCAAATGGGGTCTAACTAATGATTTATAAAGTGGAACTATAATATCGCGCGATTTGTACTCAAAATTTCGAGCTATAAAACCTAACACTTTTTCGCCTTATTGACCGCTGCTGTACTTTGTTTCGCTACTTTTAAATCACCAGTGACTATAACTCCTAAATCTTTTTCCTGCTCTACGCTTGTTAAATCTTTCCCTGACATACTATACGCAAATTTACCGTTACGCGAACCTATATGCAAAATTTTGCACTAATCAACGTTAAATCTCATTTGCCATGTGACTGACCAATCAACGATTTTATTCAGATCTTTCTGAATTTTACCTCTATCTTCGTCATTAATCGCCCTACCACCCAGCTTCGTGTCATCCGCAAACTTTGAAACTGTACTGACTAGGCCGACATCTAAATCGTTAATATATATAAGAAAAGCAAGGGCCCAATACAGAACCCTGAGGAACGCCACTCGCTACATTAGCCCAGCACGACTCCGCTCCATCAACGACCACCCTCTGTTTCCTACCTCGCAACCACTCTTCTAGCCAATTTATTACTACACCCCTGATTCCATGAGCCTTAGTTTTTTCAATGAGTCTTTTGTGCGGCACGGTGTCAAACGCTTTTTGAAAATCTAAATACACTACATCAACCGCCCGATGTCTATCGTAAACGTCAACCACGCTTTGGAAAAATTCTAAAGATTAGTTAAGCAAGATTTGTTTCGCCTAAATCCGTGCTGCGTATTTCTAACAAGTTTATGGTATTCTAAGTGTTCTACTATACGATCCCTAATTATTGATTCCAAAAGCTTACCTACAACAGACGTTAAACTGATTGGCCTATAATTTCCCGCCGCACCTTTATCGCCTTTCTTAAAGATAGGTGTTACGTTTGCTAACTTGAAATTATCTGGTACGCACCCCTCAGAAATAGACGCATTAAAAATCTTTGTTAGCGGCACAACAATGCTATCTTTTAATTCTTTTAGTTGTATGGGATATATGGAATCCGGACCCGGTGATTTACGCGTTTTCATTTTATCAATATAGCGCATTACTTCCCCTTCACTAACGACAATATTATCCAAAATATTACCATTATCAAAAGGTATTATGTCTATGACCGTAGGGATATTCGTTACATCTTCTATAGTAAAAACTGACGTAAAAAATTCGTTTAGCAAGGTAGCCATTTCCTTGTTTTCAGAGACTAGATCTCCATTTACATTTTTTAATGGACCTAAGACACTTTTTACTGGATTTCTATTATTGACGTATTGAAAGAATCGCTTGGGTTTTCTTTACCGTCACGAGCTATGGAGATTTCAAATTCGCGTTTTGACTTTTTTATTACACTTTTAGCTTCACGCCTTAGAGATATGTAGTTGTTTCGTAACAACAGATTATCTTTATCGCACTTATATAGCCTATAAGCCCTATCTCTACTCTTTATAATGTCTCCTACTCTACAAGTAAACCACAAGGGCTTGTTGTTTACTTTCGCACGCTTAATTTTGTATGGTACACATTCCTCATTTATAGTCCTAAATACCGTTACGAACGATTCCCACATTAGTTTTGCGTTGGAGTTCCCCATTACGTTTTCCCAATTGACGTGTGAAAATATATTTCGAAATTTACTAAAGTCTGCGTGCTGGAAGTTAGGAATTTTAGTCGAGTTAGTTGGCTTCGAGTGACTTACTGAGAGGACAAACTCTACCATATTGTGATCGCTATTGCTCAACGGTTCTATTACTTGAAGATCAGTAATTAGCCTATCATCCGTAGTTATTACTAAATCTAAAATACTGTCTAACCTCGTAGGTTCCCCAACCTTTTGAATAAGAAAGCTATCCTCGAGAAAATTAACTAAACGATTACCTTCCGCGTCTCCCTGCATTGTATCGTAATTCACGTTGGCGCAATTAAAGTCACCCATAACTAAAGCCTGCTCACTACCGATTATTCTCTTTAGTTGACGATATAACGCTTCGTCCGTAGCAGCTGTTTGATTTTTTTAACTGCCGCCTCCATTACCCTCAAAAAATCATTCATTACCCCCCCCCCCCAGGGGTAATTTACCAATAGTTTGGGAACCACTGCTGCAGATCATGCCAGTAACTATGTCAACACCTCGGTTTGGCCCGTCAACTTCATTTCACAAACATTAGTATAATACTGTATGAGTTTATAAGTATATTTTGAATACTGTAAACCAACATTTGCTAGTTATAATCTTACAGATTAAAATGACGTCATGAATGACGACATTTATTCTGAACTGTGATTGGTCGAGGTTGAGGTCGTATATCAAGGCAAGTTTTACCTCTTGGTATGCGGATAAAGTTGTAGCAGCACTCAACGTAAGTGAATCTCTCGGTAAGATAGATTTGAAGCTCTCCACAATAAAACCTATTCATGGTAAATGGATTGTCTCTGTATGGGATACACTAAACAAAATGAGGGAGAGCATTCGGAAGGGTTGGGAAATTAGCGGCATTCATGGCATCCTTGTTATACAGTAATAATACAGTATAATTTAAAATGTTTTTACTGCTTTTACTTTACAATGTTTTATTACAATATACTGAATTTACTTTTCAAATAAAGTATTTTAATGATCTGTTTTATTTTCTTACTATCTTCCAAAGATTAGTTTAAATTGTCAAATTTTCGCCTGCTAGATATTTTCGCATAAACTATAACCTACGCGAAACACGCGAAAATTTTCTGCAGGCGAACATTTCGCATTCACTAGTATATAAAAAGTTATATTGTTAGTAGCTGTTCATATAGATTTGCAGTAATCATAATGGAACCTTATTACTGTATAAGACTAGTAAACTGCATGGAGTTCAACGCTGTTCACGATCATATTAATTGCTTATCTTTATGAACACAGACTTGGACTCGGTTGTCCCCTCTCCACCCCACCTTCCCCCAGTTGGGGTGCCTTAACTAACACTGCGGCGCTGCCATATGTACGGAGTCGCCTGTGAGGCGAGGAACATTACATATGCGGGCATCTGTTCAGTAACAAGAACAAGCAGTATTTACCACATACATTATTGTACAGTATATGCTTTGATGCCTGTAAGGATTCGAAATAAGGTAGTATATGCAGTTTCTTTAGGAACTTCGCGATACTTGAGTCATGAAACGGGGACATACCAAGCGAATCATAATAATATAAGGGCTCTCTAGTTCTGTCATAAATATAAATTCCAATGAATCCCCGGTCCTGTCGATATATCGGTTAAGTATAACTTTGGCGTATGTATCTATGAAAATGTTTCGCGTAAAGTAAGCTTTCTTCATATCCCTTTGAATTGTGAATTCGCCCATTAAGAGTCCGGTTTCACCGATCTAGCCGACCCATTTCAATCAGACCTTGTGATTCCAGATAGAGTAGCGCACTAACAGGGCTAGCTAAAGTTTTGCTAAATTCTAATTCCAATGTCAAATGTCCCTGTTTTTGAGGATTTGAGTGTGTGCAAACATCGGAACAGTGATCAGCCGAAATGCCGAAGGCTTAGGCATTAGTCCTGTTTATATAACCACCCATTGATAGCGATATTCCAACATCGTTACATCCGTTTGTACCAAGAAATAAGTTGTGGAAGGCTCGCGAACACAACGAAATTTCATCGCCATTAGAGTAATTCATTTCTACCGACAGACGTGCCATCCACCATCAATGCTATACTCTTTAAGTTAAAATGTTGAAACTTTAATAAAAAAATTTATATTTGCCTGAAACAGTGTCATGGTCAACCATTGCCACAAGTATCCCCTGTGGTAAATTTCCAACACAACATTGTCAAGCTGTTTCGAGAGAAAGCCAGACATGACAGTAAACTTTTTCAATTGGGTGCGTCTTATAGGGTGTTTAGCCGTTGTTCTCAACAAAGATTTTTCAATCTCCATTTGTTTAATTACATATAATTTTAGCGGCGTACAATGAGATATATCTCAATAATGTGTGGACCCACTGGTTTAGAGGGCTCTTCACCGTCCTCAAGCAAATTTAAACATAGCTCGGGGGCCGTGCGGGTGATTTTAATCTTCATCTCAGTCCCATTCATAAGAAGTCCCTCTTGAAAAAGTAATCGTTGTGTAGATGTGCATAATAAAAAATCTTTTTTTTTAGAATTTTTAAATTTCTCCTTTCATCTTTTTTTGCTTCAAGGATATAATACCATGAGTCATGCGAATAGGTTTCCTTGGCAGTATGGACAGTAATGATAATAATTGAAACCTGCAGGTGACCTGCAGGCAGGGGTGTGCTGCCAATTTCTTAACAACCGGTTCTGATACAGATAGGGATGTAAATCAGCGAGCGCCAATGGCGCGAGTTATTAAGCTAGGGGGTCTGGGGTAAGCGGCAGCTCCCCCAGCGGGATCCGGGGCGAAGCCCCGGAAGCCAACGCATTTTAGCCTTTCGAAACAGCATTTTGTAACATTTTGGCAGAAATTACTTAACATATTCTTTATACTCACTAATGACATAATTATCTAAAATAAACTATTTTTTCATCAAAAAATAAATAAATATTGAAACGACCACTGCTTGTGATACTACCTATACTTTTCTATAAAATCCTGAAAAAATTAAAAAAAATTTAGATATAAATTTACCTTCTCAATCATGCTGTCTCATTCAAGAAGTTTCCATATAGCCAGTTCGTTCTGCGATGGTTGAGTATCAACAAACGGTTCGGTGATCCAATCAGAATTTAACAACCGGTTCGGGCGAACCAGACCGAACCGGTCCCAGCACACCCCTGCCTGCAGGTCACCTCGAAGTGACATCTTTTTCTTCTTCTTCGGTGAACATTTTTTTTTTTGCCGTTTTTTAACCTCTCCACCACGCATTCTCTTTTTCACAACTTTTTTAGCGTCAACAATAATCTCATTTCTTGTACGACGTAATTCTCCTTTCAAAGCTTCTTTAGGCTTGACAGCAGCCAACACATCTTTAACCATGTTAATACCTGATTGTACAACCTTCTGACAGAGATATTTGACACTACTCTTTAGTAAGGTGACAGCCATTCGTAGTATAGAAGAAAAGATCAAACCGAGTCCATTGCCGCGTTGGTATCTCATACCACGGTACACGACTAAAGGCTTTTGCATCATACTGTAACACGCCGAAAGTGAAGTTTCCCTCTTAAGCTCCCGTAACCGAATGAATATTTTTTATCTACAACCATTCTTATATGTATCACAATACTGTTTAGTAGGTTAGAAGCAACTTTGACATTAATGAAGATTATCATACGTTATGCTCAAACTTTTTCCACCATGATCAGGAAAATGCACAATGCGTAATAAACGCACCTGCCTGTCCCCAGAAACTGATGTTATATGATATTACTGTAAATGCAGCACATATGAGGCCTTTCCAATTTTAGGTGGTATAATAAGTTAGCTTTATCATCCTGTAGTTCGTGAAAAGTATCTGTTTGGAAAGCAACAGTGTATCTTCCATAAGGTAGAATGTTGAACACAGTTTTTTGCCCAAATATTTCTTTTTGTCTCTGATCTTAACAATAGAGGATGTTCCGATCCTGTATTCCATGTTACGCCTATGATTTCGAAGACTAGATCATTTGTGAGTTTAGATTTATCGAAGCTCTTATTAATTAGGTCTCTTACCATATCCTCCGTATTGTCATAATGGTCAGGGCCTAGTGTTATTTCTGTGCGCTGTATGTAGTACTGGACACCGACGTTCCGCTCTGAACGCATGGTTTATCCTTTATCACACCCGTTTTCTCAACTTCATCGCGTTTCCTATGAACCATAAACACGACTTGTTTCTCCTCAATGCTTAAAAGCTTGACATTCATTTGAAATTCACAAAATCTCACCTCGTTTCAAATCGATAAGCTTATGCAGATTTGTTGTGAAGTTGGCCAGAGTATTATCGAGGTACGTCCTCAACGAGGCTGAGGAGGGCAGTGTGATATAGAACTCATCAGATGTTATGTTGTATACTATCATAGTTTCATTAATGGACTAGCTTCTATCATATATAGGAGTAGGAGCCCTCTGGGTAACCAATCCATTTTTCTAAGTCCTTTTTTTCGTTTCCTCGAACCCTTTCTTCCTAAGATTTTCTCAATTTTAAATGTCTTTTCCCTTAAATTGAACGTAACCTTCTGAAATTACTCACCATAGAAACCACCCTCAATTTTTTCTCCATTTAGCTTTTCATCATAGTGCAAAACTACCCTTCCTTTAGGCTTGATGGACCAAACTTTAAAAATTTCCTTGAACATCCTTGTTTAAAACTCTTCTTGAACTTTCATCCGGGTCGTGAAACACACTACATAATCATCGAATCTGAAACGTCCTACCAAGGGTGCTACTCTGTTCCTATTTTTTTCCGGTTCTGTATACACGCCTCTTTTAAAAATTTCATTAGATGTCCCAATCAGCCGATGATAAGAACGATTGTAGAATGTCTATGTATATGTAAGTATTTTTGTGCGTAAAATAACGATGCATGCGTTCCTTAATGAGTTGCTGCTATAATAACTAATATTAAATTCCGCCAAAATGTTTTGAAAAGAACGACTTATAAAATCTTTCCCTCAATCTGTACAGAAATAGGCTGGAATTCTATTTTACTTTAATATCAAAGACTTTATAGCTTTACAAGAGCGTCTGACATTTTACTTTTAAGAGGTACAAGTCATATGTATCTGGAGAAGACATCAATTATAAATAGGATATACCTGTAGCCATTATTATACTTCGAGTACCTTTCCATATCAGTCAAATCTACATGCCATACAGTGTCGTGATGATACTTTTGTTTTCGAAGTTCTAAACCTTCTTCGCACAGGCTTATGAAATGTACAAGTATCCTGTTCACGCAAAGAAATTCTGAACATCTTTTTTATTTATCCCTTCAGTATAGGTACCTCTGTGGAGTCTCAACCGCACCGTAAGATGCTGGGGTTAGACGTATTGCAATAACGACTCTCTAATACGTTAGCCATTTACGTATTTTAGAAGTGTTTAGATAGGGCCGAGTCTTAACGATTCTTCTCTTTTTTAAAGGTCTTAAACCTGGTGCACTTGTTGGAGGAGTAGTCTGTTGTGTGGTTTGAGTTGCCTATTCCAGAGCTTTTATTCTGTTTTGGTTACCAATCAATGTTTATGGAATCTTGATTTGCTGTAACCTTGTTTTGATATGGTTCCATCATGGTCGGGGTGAGCTCTCCCATTTCTCACCAAATCATGGGTAATATCAATAATATTCGAACCTTGCACAGTTAGGTCTTCAGCAATAACTTCACCTGTGTTAGACAATTGTATAATTGGGTTACCACTCAAAAGATTAAAAAGACTTAGGCCTTTATTCCTCACAGTGTCAGGAAGGCTATTTTTTTACACTTATTCGAGGTGATGGGAGTTTCCACCATTGTCTTCGGGTTGTTCGTTTCTTGTCTCAACATGTTCAATATCGTCACTATGTTTGATAACTGCGGTAGCTCCATTGGTTTCTTTTTGTCTCCATATTCTTGAAGAAATTTCTGAAGAGCTTATTGGTGTAAAATTCTTTTCTCATCAGGATGTAATTGTTTATTTAATAAATTTAACAATTCGCTCTCCATTCCTTTAAAACCGTTTTTACTGTGATGCAGAGACGTTTCATCTTTCTTCGTATTTTGCAGCGAAGTGTACACCTCTTGAGGTAGCACTACAACCTTCTTCATTATATAAAATTAGATAATAAAGAGAATAAAACTGAAAATAGGACAAGCAGCAATGATCCACCTTTTTGTGCAAGACGTTTCTTTGACACAGCTTGTCTTTTACGAGCGAGTGTTCATATTATGTCCTTGTAACGACGTAAACGACCCTTCTGCCACGCAGTCATTGGGACATTATAGTTTATAACATTTTTATGACGTTTTTATAAACTCGAGATATTTCTTTACACGTTTCGTCATTGTGGTATATATATATATATATATATATATATTATATATATATATATATATACACCGGGTGTCCCATTCGAAATTAAACAACTTTGAAACCTTATAATTTTTTATTGAATAATGCAAACAATAATATTCACACAGTAAATAGTCAATGTCATAAAGTTTCATACGATATATGTGAATTATAACATTACAGTTCTTTATTGTATGCATTCAATATGTGCACCATTTGTGGCACGGACCAGGTCGCAACGGTACTCAATTTCCCTCCACACGTTGCCTAGCATCTCAGGGGTTACGGAGTCCACTGCTTCTGTGATGCGCTCTTTCAGTTGAACGAGGAATCTGCAGTTTGACACTGGCACGACGGATGGACTTTCTCGGGCTACTACCAAAGGCGCCGCGTATTCGTTCAACATCTTCTTCCGATCTTATTCGCCCTCCAGAGTGTTCCTTTAAAACACTGCCAGTCTCCTCAAATTTCTTGGTCCATGCATATAGGTCTCTTCTGGTGGGTGGTTCCTTGTGAAAGGTTGTACGGAATCGCCGTTGCACCAGAGTAGGGGACTTCAACTCAGCCATCCATAACACACATTTCGATTTTTCTTGTCGGGTAAACATAATTCAATCTGAAACAAACAAAAACCACTATGACAAAAATTTATGTATATGGTGTAGTAACTGGCAAAGTTTCAACATTCTCACATTAATACTTGAAAAATTACCCGTATCGCCGACTCGTTTGTTTATTTATAAGCTTCCAAAGATGCTTCACGTTGCCCCGGAAACATTTGACCAGATAATATACTAATTTGTTATACATCCCGGAGATGAGGGAATAAGACAAGATACTGCGTGTTTATAGTTACATCCCACATAAACTTGCTCTTGAAAAACAGGTTTTGAATGAAGAACACGCTTATGTTAAGATGGTGGGAAAATACTGTAAACGTTTCATCAATCGTATTAGTTATTTCTAGCATAAGAATATCAATTACAATCACTGTATGTTTATCATTCTATAATGATCCAACATCATAAATCCCTTTATGGAATAAGACAACATCTTTGTAATCGTGAAAAATAGGTTGGGAGGCTGAATGGCACCATATAACAGTGTATACAGGTTTTGAGAACACTAACTCTTAATAACATTAAACATGAACACGGTTTTACCACACCCTGTAGAGCCACTTATAGTACATGTTTATGGACTTGTGACCCTGAATTTTTGTAGAGATTCCATCTTTTGCGAGACACATTCTTAAGTAATGCTTTTATCAAATATAAAGATTTTTTAAAGTCTTTCCTTATATTTACTAATCGTCTGTCCTTCTCTTCCAGGGTGATGAATGGGATCTCCAACAGGCAAGAACTTGTAGAGATTGATGAGGATTCAGAAGGAGCTCGAGACGTCTCACCGAAACCTTTAACTTCCGTGGTTGATGATGGGGGGGGAATCATGGGACCAGTCGGGAACACCCCCGTCTCGGATGTAGGACGATGCACTCGAGAATCCAACTTGGTTGCTTCACCTCCGCGCGAATTAAGCGACTGTTGGCTGAGGATTCTGTAAAACCATCTACATCAGGTATGCCATGAATGCTATGAATTATTGTGTTTGACTAGAATGAAGAAGATAGAACAATGTATGTTTTTGAGAGTCGTGTGACAAATCGTACATGGTTTTTGCTTATGTTAGGTTTGGTAGGTACGATCTACCTTCGTAGGCCTCTTTACGCTGGTTATAATAAAAGTCGAAAGTATGGTAGGCATCACGATTTGTGTAAGAGATGCCTTGAGTTTACGAATGATTTGCGAAAACATTGTGAAGACTGTCATATGGCATGACAAAAGTCTTAGATGGGTAAACCGTGAGGTAGACGCTGAGATGAAAGATTGTAACGATTGTAAATGTATGTTTTTCAATAATGGATGTTTTAATCTCCATCAGATGAATGGTACACGTAGAAAGATGAAGATCTGCAAATGTGGAATGTTGCATACGATGAATGAGAACGGTGACTTCCCGCATAGGTGTGATGAAACTCACTGTCCAACGTGTAATGAAAAATATAAGGCAGATGGGGTGAAGCCTATTTGTTATATGAAAGATTCCAAGCCTAAAAATAAATCGTATGTTACTGTATACTACGACACAGAGACCTACACTAACCCTGAGACGCAACAAGTTGTCCCTCATTTACTCGTCAGCCAAACCCTCTGCGACGAATGTTTGAATGTTGAGTGCGATGAATGTCGCAAGTGAGGTAAAAAGACCAATATTTTTAAGAGGATTATGACAGGATCACCTGTAAAGCTGTTTGTAGATTATATAGTGAAGCTAGCTCATCAGTTAAAAAAAATTACTGTATGTTCGAGCGCATAACACCCCAAAGTTTGATACACAGTTTCTTTATTAGGAGCTGCTTGAACATAAGTCATCAGCAGAAAGGTAATAAGCTCATACAAGTGCAGACAAGGGATAATAACCAGCTCAAAGATACATTGTTGTTCACGTCTTGTAAGTTAGTTAAGCTACCCAAGGTGATGGGGTGAATGCCGAGGTTTCAAAAGGGTGTTTCCTTACACTTTCCTCACTCGCGACACTTTAAACTACATTGGACTACCACCCCCTAAACATTACTTTAACTGCGACAGTATGAAATGAATATGAGTAAACGAGCAGACTTTGATCACAACAGTTCCAATAAATATAATTCGTACAATGTAGCGGCTGAATGTGAACGTTATTGTACGAATGATTGTGACTTGTTGTGTACTTAGAATTTGTTTCCAAAACTTTAGAAATATGTACTGTACATTACCCACTTCAATTTCTACCCGATGCAGGCTGCGATTGCATCTCTGTACTTCACTGTACTCAAAAACAATGTCATGCCAAAAGACTCGCTTGCTATCTTTCACAAACCAATCCGGACAGTTACGGATATAAGGCCCTATACTGGCTCACGCACTTACAACAGCAGACAGGTATGCAGGTGTGCTATCGAACGTTGAATGGTGGTGGATCCTCTCAAGTGTGGTGAGAGTTTGTTTGGAGGGCGTACAAACCCATTCAAACTATACTTTCCACCTACGGAGGGTGTAAATGTTCACTACTTCGATTTCTGATCGTTATACCCCTACATTATGGAGAATAATCCACATCCCGCAGGTGCCCCTAAAACCTCGTGGGACCCACCCTACCAACCATCGAAGGGTTCTCAGAGAATTTAAACGAGAACTATCTTGGTCTATCATTCGTTGACGTACTTCCCCTTCGTGATTTATGGATGCCACTTTACCCTTTGCCATAGACCATAAGCTTATGTTTCCCATGTGGTGAAGTGTGCAGAGGAGAACAATGGGAAGTTTAATCACACAATCCCTCAGAGGAAGATCCAAGACTGGATCTAGCCGTTCGCCACGGTTACAAAAGATTAAAGATTTATGAGGTGTGACGGTTCCAGAAACTCGATAACCTCTTCAGTCCCTGTATTAACACCTTCCTGAAAGATAAAGTTGAAGTGTTAGGGTATCGACGAAGTGTTGAGGCTGAGGATGGTAAAACGACATACATTCAGCGTTACCGTGACCGTGAGGGGGTACAACTTACAGAATACGTGTGATGAATGAAGACGAATTTAAATACATCGTGAAGACGAAGACTTTAAACCCAGCAGACCATCAGATTGTGAATTTTGCAGATAGACCTCGCGGTAATCCCAGCAAAGACACTACGTAAATACAACGTAAAACTTAAAGGTTATATTGCAACGTTGATACAACATTGCATAATGACGATGTATACACGTGAAGTATATAAAAGTAAACTTCTGACGTAATTTTTTTTTTTTTGTACGTAGCATAGACCATACGTACGGCATACTACTATTTCAAAAAGGGTGCCTTTGTTGGGCCAAATTCTATCATTCAGACGTTGAGACAACGTTGTATCTACGTAAAGTTTACGTAATATCACGACGTTGTGAAGACGTAAATGAAACCACACAAATTTACGTTGTATCTACATTACAGTGCTAAAATGCAACCTTGTGACAACGTTGTATCGATTTAAAATTGTTAGCTGGGGTGGTCTCAAATTAGTGGGTAAACATCTTAATTCTCATGAAGCTAAACATTTTTTCTTCAATCGTATAGGTAATTTGTGGAATGGATTGCCAACCAGCATAGTTCAAAGTAATTAGGTCGAATCCTTTAAAAAGAGGTTAGACTCTTGTCTTGCCTTAAACCCCCAGTTAGACACATTTGTTAGAGCGTAGAATTATTGTAGTATTTGTACCCAGATTTTCTCCTCTTTACTTTGTATTTTTCACTTTATCTTTAAATTTCTTTCTTTCCTTTCAACCTCTCTTCTTTGCTTTGCTTTAAAACTTTTACTTGTCTTTAAATTTTCTTACATTTTTTAACATACCTCTCTAAACAGACACCCTCGTAGGGACCAGCCGGTCTGTTGCTGTTTGTTGTCCTTTGTATTTCTTTATATTCTCCCAAAATGGAATAGTATAAACATGCCTAGTTCTCGAATGGAGCACTTCAATATTAAGTGAATTACTCTAGAATCATTTAACCTGCTAAGTAATTTTGTGTATATACTTTTTTCCTACCCGAAACTATGTTTTCATGTTGGTGCATAGACTTTCATGTTTTGTGCAGCGGTCCTGGGTCACAGAGCCAGCAACAGGTGCTGCCTCGATCCTAACTCTCTAGGTCTGCGTCACGAGCTGAAGCTAACAGCCAGCCTCACAACAGCATCTAAGCTTGGAGCGGCGTGACATGCTATCCAGAAACTTCCTCACAGCAGCAGTACTACCAAGAAACACCTGCACTTACAGTAACAAAGAAAGATGGAGCTGCCGCTAAGCAGTATCCTTAACGCTTAATACACAGCGACTTTTTCCAAATCAGTGAGTGTTTACACGTAACAGTGGAGCAATTAATTATGTGCTCCAGGAAAATTATAAACGTACAGATTCCACCAAACGTAACGTTATTTATTTGCGTGTTGATGAGATATCGAAAATCTTTATGTTGGTCGAGAAGTTGTGGGCTGAGAATCATAAAATACCAGCTACCGCGAGAGCAACAAGAGTGAAGGTCAATGACATCCCCTCATACAGTATTATATGCATGTTAACTGTGAGTCTTGATACGAGTCAACCCTACATTGAAACATGATTGATGTGGAAAACTAATCTATAAACCTTCAGTACAAACAACGTTAACAACGGACTAACGCCCACGCGTTACCGTTTAATTCTCGATAGATTATTTGAAAGAGCACCCTTCCTGAACCTGAAACCATTATTAAATGTGCGCGTAGATGATATGCGTTATTTTGACATCTTTATCAAGTATCCCTACACTGTATTAATTGATGATTTTATGAAGTGTAGAGATGAACAAGGTGAGAACGGCTTGGAGAGTGGAGAATATATAGGAGACACTTCCCTCGAGAAGTACCAGTCGCTTTGGGACGCTGGTTTAGAACGTTACAAACCCTTCCTCACCTTCACCGTTCATACGGCGGAGCTATTTCTTAATATACTCTAACTGCCGTCATAATTTGGAGGATTTCATTATACATCGATATGAACTCTGAACAGTTTTCAACTGAAAAACAGATGTAAAGAGAATAAGCGCTCGTTTAGAGCGTATTGAATGCACTTTGACATTTCATGATAATATTGTAATATCCGACCGTGTACACGAGCATGCTTTTGAATCTATATGTTGAAAGTTTAAAAATTATGAAACTGTTACATCCAAGTGTAAAGTAGGAACCAAAATGATCCTGAATGATTTTAAGGCTCTGTATATCGAGTATAGAAAGCCTTATACATTAATGGGCTCATTATTTCTAAAACGAATTGCTTGTATTATACAAAGCAGTGAGGATGTTATTATTTCCACCATTATTTGTGATTTTACTATACTTATAAAAAGTAATCTCTTGACATGTTTCATAAATGTAGGAGGATATTGTAGACACCAATCGACCAAGTAAGCACTACGTTGGGGGTGGGGGGGGCGTTAGGCATGAGACAGGGAGTTCCCGTTTCTCCTGTCACTGTTCTCTTTAGCTGATCTTTTTCCGTGTCTCATCTACCGTGTGAACAGCCCAGCATGCTCTCAAACACACGTCCACCTCTATTATTAACTATGATACACGTATATGCATTTTACACACTACACAATCTTTCCAAAATTAAAAAAAAATTAGCATTGTGAGCCTCAGAGACCTTGATTTCGGCTCTCCCTTTCTTGTATAGGGGTCATTTTTGCGGGCGCTCGCCCGTGGTTCCTCCTTCCTACACAAAAAAAATTGTATGTAGATGTAATGTATTATTATTTCCAAAGTGAATTTTAGGGATTATTCGTAAATTTATTAATAAAAAATAATCTCTTGATATGTTAATAAATATTGTTTGCAGAAGGGATACTATTTACCCTATTTTTAAATGTCTATGTTTGCGCCTTAATAAGACAGGCAAAAAGGTTGTTTTGTATGCGCTGTCGCTCGAAAATAAGAAAAAAAATAAGAAAAATATATAAAAGTAAAAAATATATATCTATATTGATAATTAAAACATTTGAGCTACCACATTAATATAAAGGTTGAGGTCGGGGTTCGACTCTGATGGTGTAATATCCCTGTTATGTCTAAGACAGATTTGGATGGTGGCCGTTAAAGTTCATAGTATGATGTCAGACACATACGCATATATATATATATAATATATAAACCACGCATATATATATATATGTAACATATTCAAGCTTAGGTTAGGTTAGGTTAGATTTGGTTGGGTTACTCTATGTTCAGAGGAACATCAGGTTTTGGGCCGGCCTTATCTTATGAGCTTATCTTATCACCCTTATCTTATCAGCCCCACCCCCTTTTGAGAGATTAAAAATGTTGCGTTTTCCTCTCACCCCTCCCCATTCCTCATCTTTTCTCCATGGGCACTGGCACCCTCCCCCCTCTACATTTTTGCTAACAAACTACTGTCACGTAATTTCACAAAGAAGACACTTCGAACAAGTTCTGTGCCTTGGGAAAAAAACTCCCACAATAATATTGTTGTATTTCATGAACATGAATTAATATATTGATTTTGATTTTTTTTTAAACTGTGGCGTAGTTACTCTATGTTCAGAGGAACATCAGGTTTTGGGCCGGCCTTATCTTATGAGCTTATCTTATCACCCTTATCTTATCAGCCCCACCCCCTTTTGAGAGATTAAAAATGTTGCGTTTTCCTCTCACCCCTCCCCATTCCTCATCTTTTCTCCATGGGCACTGGCACCCTCTCCCCTCTACATTTTTGTTAACAAACTACTGCCACGTAATTTCACAAAGAAGACACTTCGAACAAGTTCTGTGCCTTGGGAAAAAAAACTCCCACAATAATATTGTTGTATTTCATGAACATGAATTAATATATTGATTTTGATTTTTTTTTAAACTGTGGCGTAGTGCAATCAAACATTCATTCTGTAATTATAATTCGAATCACGATAGAAATTTGCATTAAATTTCCCAAAAATAATTTTCGTTTCAAAGTCCACTTATTCAAAACATTTGTAGTCTTTTCAAATAATCTTGATTCTGTGAAATCCTAAAATTAAGGGAAAAAGAAGTAAAACCAGAATGAGACGGGTTACAGCAAGCTTACGAACTGTTGAAATAGTGTTCATAAGTTCTTTAGGCCAAAAGTCTTGAATTTTTTTAAGTTTATCAGTCTTTGCCTGAAAGCGTTTTTGCAGTGAATGAAATTATTGTTGTTTTTCTACTCTTTCTGACATTTCGCTTACATACTTCAATCAGCGACGTTGGACACCACTTCATAACTTTTCGGGAGTTCGTTGAAGCAAGTTTGAGTTTTACTTTTACTTTTCTTTTACTTTTCATTTCAGACTTTTACAAAATGAAGCTCATTTCAAAAAACTTTGAAATGTTTGGAATAAGTGAACTTCACAAACGAAATTTATTCTAGGTAATTTTAATGCAAATAATAATAATAATAATAATAATAATAATAAAAATAATAATAATAATAATAATATAGGCATTTTTAAAAAAATATTATTCTGCTGTAATAATTTAATATTCATCTCTAATTTACTCTTTGAACTTCAGACAAAAATGAGGCTCTAAATTTAGCACATTATGCATCAACTTAAAATGTTCCGTTCTCAATATAGGTTATCAATTATATTAATGGGCCTTAATCAATACAGCTGTTTTCATTCCTTCCAATTATATTTTTATTTATTAATGGAGTTAAGTGTTATTAAAATGACTGATTTAGGGTCACTGGCTGGAAAATTAATACAATGTTCGTAGCAATTATTTTATTCTTATCAAAGTTAAAGTCGACAAATTTATTGGCAGCAAATCATTTCCATAATACCAAAATTAATATTGTTAAATAATCTTCACAGGTGTGGTATAATTTTGGAAAAAAGTCCGACTATAATATTCATAAAATTTTTACAAAACATAAAAAGTTACTAATTGGTAATATTATGTTTTTCTTTGGATATTTTTATTCTTTTTCGTGACGAATAAAATTTTAAAAAACAAAAATTAATGATTAGTAATTCTTCATACTCTCTACAAATTTTGTTTTAATGCGAACTTTTCCGAAACTGTACAGTCGATTACAAAAACTCCATGTTTCTTACATTTATCATGGCGTTTCAAAAAGGACTTTTTTTTAATTTGGCGTACAAACAATTCATAAAAGGAAAATAGTTGATTTTGAACAAAAGTTGGTAAAATTGAAGAGTCCAGACACCGTCTGGACACAAAGTCTGAGAGCCAGCCTAGCCTAACCTAACTTAACTTTACGTAATCTAACCTAACTGAATACATTTTTATTATTTTATGTATGGTTAAGTTACGATTTCGGACTCCAAACTGCTTCTGCATTCTTCAAATTCGTCCAAAGTTACATATCAAATGAAGCTACAGACCAACATTTTCATACTATGCCCAAAATTTCGAGGACATAAGACAGAATTCATATATATACATATAAAGGGGTTAGACAAAATAATATATATAAATACCCGCCGATTTCACCGGTTATCTTTACGGACTGCTCAGACACAAAGTAAACGGTCAAATGACTGGCAAACCTATTTAAATGCGTAACAGAGAGTGTATACGTCATGTTATAACCCTCACGTTGTTTTTACAGATCTGAGTGAATTATGAATTAGCAGTTATGAAAGACCTGTCAGACTTCCAAAGAGGGCAAATTGTCGGAGCGCGGATGGCTGGTGCATCGGTGACGAAAACCGCTCAGATGTTCAATGTATCCAGAGGAACTGTCTCTATGGTCATGTCTGCATACCAAAACCATGGAAAGACAAGCACCGACAAATGCAATAGTGGACGCAAGAAGAAGCTGTGTGATCGAGACCGCCGGGTGCTAAAGCGCATTGTGACAAAGAACCATAAGACCACAGCTCCAAAAGTGACTGCAGAGCTTAACCAGCATCTTGCAAGCCCGGTATCGACCAGAACTGTACGTCGCGAGCTCCATGGAGCTGGATACCATGGGAGGGCTGCAATTGCCAAACCCTTCCTTTCGCACATCAACATTGAGCGGCGCAGAAAATGGTGTAATGACCATAAGAATTGGTCAATGGACCGGTGGAAGAATGTAGTCTACTCCGACGAATCCTCCTTTACGCTATTTCCATGTTCCGGTCGAGTTTATGTCTGGAGACAGCCTAAAGATGCTTATGACCCCGACTGCCTGACCCCAACCGTTAAGCATGGAGGCGGATCTGTGATGGTTTGGGCAGCAATATCGTGGAATACTCTTGGCCCAGCTGTAGTACTGCATGGTAGGGTTAACGCCCAGGTCTATCTGTCAATATTGGCTGACCAGGTCCATCCCATGGTCCAAACGCTGTTTCCTAATGGCGGCGCCGTCTTCCAGGATGATAATGCACTAATCCACACCGCTGGGGTCGTTAAAAACTGGTTTGAAGAGCATGTTAGTGAAGTAGAACGCTTGGATTGGCCTTCACAATCCCCGGATCTTAACATTATCGAGCATCTGTGGTGTCAGTTGGAGCAGCAGGTCAGAAGCCGATTCCCACCGCCGGCGTCTTTGGAGGAACTGGAGCAGGGTTTGCTCGAAGAATGGCTCAGGATTCCTCTAGCCACTGTCCAAAAGCTGTATGAATCAATTCCCCGACGCATTGCAGCTGTTATTGCCGCTAAAGGAGGACCAACTCCATATTAAGAATAAAAACCGCCATTTATCAAGGTGTTCATATTATTTTGTCCAACCCCTGTATGTATATATATATATATATATATATATATATATATACAGGGTGTCCCAAAAACAACTATATACTCTTTATAGCATCATATATTTTATAATTAAAAAAAATATATATATATTGTTATAGCAATTGCCAATGAAAGGTAAATTAGTAATCTAAGTGATCAAAATGTTATAGCGAGTTGTTTGCATATAAAATTTAATTAACTACGCCAAGTGCTCAAAATGTTCTCCGGCGGCATGAATGCACTTTTGAATGCGTCGACTAACTGATTCGCAGACATGGACTAATATGGATGCTGTGATGGTCCCGCACTTTTCCCTAATTGCATCCTTAAGGTGTTCGAGTGTTGCAGGTCTTGTACCATAAACTGCATCCTTCAGGTAGCCCCACAAGTAAAAATCAAGTGGAGTCAAGTCCGATGAACGTGGAGGATACTCAACGCTTCCTCTTCGTCCTATCCAACGGTTAGGCAACGTTTCATCGAGGTACCTTCTGACATTACAATGATAATGAGGGGGGGCTCCATCTTGTTGAAAGTAAAAGTCGTCGTTTCCAAACAACTTCCGAACTGCAGGTATAATTTCTGTCCGCAGCATGTCGAGATATGCGGCACCGGTAACTGTCCCATTAAAGAAAAATGGTCCAACCAAACCCCTGGATGATAAACCACACCAGGCTGTTAATCCTGGTAAATTAACATGTTTATCCACATAAACGTGTGGATTATCAAGTGACCAGTACCTGCAGTTGTGTCGACTTACTGTGCCATTCAGCTTGAAGGTAGCTTCATCAGACCACACGATTTTGTTGTATTGAAAGTGCATTCATGCCGCCGGAGAACATTTTGAGCACTTGGCGTAGTTAATTAAATTTTATATGCAAACAACTCGCTATAACATTTTGATCACTTAGATTACTAATTTACCTTTCATTGGCAATTGCTATAACAATATATTGTTTGGGTTTTTTTAAAATTATAAAATATATGATGCTATAAAGAGTATATAGTATTTTTTGGGACACCCTATATATATAATAGGAGTATGAAAACAAGAGATACGACTCTCAACATTTATTGGCCAAACGTTTCGGTCCACTTTGGGGCCATCTTCAGTGACTAAATAGAAGCATCTAAAAAACAATCATATAACTAAAGTAAATACAAATGTCATAAATATACGGGGCTCCAATAAATCTTAGCCCCCGCCCATGGCCTAAACCATTAGAGGTACAGTAAAACTGAACATATGTACCTTACAAAAGAAAATTTAATCCTGCATTTAATGAGAAACAATTAAAACTTGATGTTCCCGCCATTGGTTTCCAAGACAGCCTGAATTCGCTTTGGGTAGCTTGCCAAAAGTGACGTGAATAGATCTTGATCGTTACGCAAATTTGCTAAAACAGTTTCAGTGTGTTGCGTCATTGTATCCTTCGAAAATCGATTTGCTGCAGGTTCTTGAAACAAGAGATGTTCAACCTTGTCCTTTATAATTGATCCAATGTGTTCACAGACGTTCAGGTCAGGAGAATTTCCTGGCCATTCTTCATTTCCAAAGAAATCGATCTCATAGTTCCGCAACAACTGTTGAGTGGCTAATGCCTTAAAGCAGGGGGCCTTATCGTGAAGAAGTGTGACCTGATCGATAACATTGTTTGGGTTTCTTAGAAAAGGAATGACATGCTGGGATAGAATAATATTACGAAAATACTGTCCATCCCAACTCTGACCATTTGGCTTCAGCACCCACATGAGCTTCTTTGCAGTGAACAAAACAAACACACCAACACAGTCTAGACTTCTTAATAATTCACGATAATGTTCATTGTCATCGATTTCATCTGGTGTTGTGGCCCACACTCGATCATTTTGGTAGTTAGGCCGACGTGTTACGTAAACAAAAAATTCATCGGAGACAGCTAAATGCATGAAATCATCCACATCCCAATCTTCAAGATAATGGGCAAACCACATTCTGTCATCGATGTTAAGTTGAGTTTTTCTTGGCTTTGAAAGTTTATGCCAAGGCTTTAAACCTTGCCCATGACGGTACAGTCGAATGATCTCACCACTATCGATCTTTCCTCTCAACACTTCGATCTCTCTAGAAAGTTTAGCACAGCTGTTTTTCCGCTTACGCGTACCGCTTTCAATGATGTCCTTTGTTTCCTGAGAGAGTGGCAAATCTGGGCCCCCAGATTTGGTTGTATCCATTTCACATTCTTCCAAAGTTTTATTCCAATTTCTTTTGACGAAGTCCTCACTTCTTCGCAACTTTTTGGCAACCCATGAACGTGTTATAAAGGTGGCTCCAGCATCACGAGCTTCCCGAAATGTTATTGCTCGTATGCGATCTATCACACGTTGCCTCTCCGAATCACCAATTAATTGAGAAGCCATTATATTATCACTTTATCAGCTAGAGTAATTTTAATACCTGCAATAAATAAAGAATTTTATATATTTTTATAATCACTAAAAACTATTTCGATATAAGTAAACATGTAAGCTGCAAATGGGGGGGGGGGCTAAGGTTTTTTGGAACCCCTTACTGTACAATAATAAAATCTAATACAAAAAGTTTAAAAAAAAAACTTGAGAAAAAAACTATCTAGATTATAAGACAAAATAAAATAAACACTCCAAGTTATAACCTCGCAAAATTTTTGGTCCCAATCATAGACCCTCTCACGTAGTCATTTGCGGGATTCATTTGAGTTTGTTGATTGTGTCACGAATTTGAAGTTTAAGGATTGTTTCATGGCTTCTCTCGATATTCAGTCTTTGTTTACCAATGTACCTGTTTTAGAAACTTGTGATATTATTATAAATTCTTTGTTTGGTTCTACTAATGACATTTTGGGATTAAGCAAACAATTGTTTTCAAAACTTTTAAAGTTATCAGTCCAGGATACCATATTCTTTTTTAATAAGGAACTTTTCCCCACCAGCACGAGGGAATGGCAATGGGTTCGCCCCTTGGTCCGTCCTTTGCTAACAGCTTTCTTTGTTTTCACGAGGAAAAGTGGCTGAGGGATTGTCCTTGATTTTGAACCTATTTTATTTAAACGTTATGTAGATGATTGTTTTGTAATTTTTAAGCATAAAGATCATGCCCCTTTATTTTTAAATTACATTAATACTAAGCATCCTAATATTAAATTCTCTATGGAAGTAGAACAATACAATAAAATTTCGTTTCTTGATGTTACCATAAATAAACATAGTACAGGCTTCTCAACACAAGTATATAGAAAAACAACTACTACCCAACTCGGTACTCATTTTTTCAGCAATATTCCACTTAGTTTTAAGCTGGCTAGTACTAAGAGTCGTATGTTTAGAGCCTATCACCTTTGTTCAAGTTGGTCTTTATTTGACTTAGAAATTCAGTATCTTAAGAGATTTTTTAACTATAATTTTTATTGTACTTTGACTACTGACACTTTAATTTCCAAATTTTTAAATAACCTATATTCCCCCAAAATAATTCAGTCCACGGTTCCGAAACAGAAGGTTTATCTTAAGCTTCCTTTTTTAGACCAACTAACTTTTCAACTTAATAAAGATGTCCACTCTTTTTTGGACAGACACTTCCCTCAATGCGACTTTATAATTATTAATTCTAATTCTAATTCTCTGCAATCTTTTTTTCGCCATAAAGATCACCTCCCCGTGCTTTTGAGATCCTTTGTTATTTATTTATATACATTGCGACCTGCCAAAGTCGTTATGTGGGGCAGACTGCCCTACAGTTAAAACTTAGGATTTTGAAGCATTTGGGTTTTTCTTATCAAACTTCTTGCCCTCTTTCCAATCCTGAATTCTCTGCTATTCGGCATCATTCAGAGACCCATGACCACCCGTGCCCACAGGACTCCTTTGCGATTTTGTCGTCTGCTTCCAATTCGCTTGATCTTAAAATTTTAGAATCCCTTTTTATCAAGAAATTAAATCCAGAATTAAACGACAGCCTTTCCTCGATAAAATTACATACTTCCTAGCCAACCAACACCTTTTCAACGCAACTTACGCACTAACTTAAGTTTCTTCTTCTTTCCGTTTTCTCCACTTGTCATTTGTAACTTTTACCATCCAGGTCAGTCCTTTTTTTTTTTAATTTTAAAATTTTAAAATTTTTTAAATTTTGGTTTGTTCTGTTTTATTTTTACTTTATTTTATTTTGTCTTATAATCTAGATAGTTTTTTTTCTCAAGTTGTTGTTTTTTTAACTTTTTATATTAGATTTTATTATTGTACAGTATATTTATGACATTTGTATTTACTTTAGTTATATGACTGTTTTTTAGATGCTTCTATTTAGTCACTGAAGATGGCCCATGAGTGGACCGAAACGTTTGGCCAATAAATGTTGAGAATCGTATCTCTTGTTTTCATATTCCTATTGAGGATAAGGTTCCCGAAGAACACCTCTATCGTAACTACTACATATATATATATATATATAGTTTGAATGAATAAGGGGATTTTTGGAGTTTTGAATTCTTTTCATTATGCTATACTGTTGGAAACTTGAAACACTTGTGTCAAGAAACATTTGTGAAGCCGAACATCAGGCGGTAACAGTAAAAAAAACTTCATAAAGAAAAAGTATAAAACTTACATAACATTTTACAATATTTTTCAATATTTTTCTTGTATAATATATCATATAATAGATATCTGGGATCTTTTCGGTTTTAGGTCCGGCATTGGATTTTTTTCATATATTTGGTATAGACGTAGATTTTTACGCTGATTCCATTTCCGCAATCCGTTTCTTGGAGAAATAAACACGAAAAAAAGTTATGTGCAAGTTTATTACGTTTACAGGTTTCCAGAACACAGAACGGAACACAAACCAAAGTTTGCTACATGCCAAACTGCGCAATATCGTTCAGCATTTGGCGCATTAGATCTTTCCCTGCGTGTCGGCGACGCCAGAGAAACTCGCAGAGATACGAGTCGATCATGGAACGGTGCGTACCACACCGGCGCTTGTTACCGCGTTTGAGCTGGTTCTACGTCGACTCTATCCGTTGGGTGTGTGCTCCAGTTGAAGGGTCCACGAAGTTTTCGCTGTGGTTCACTGTTTTGTGACTGAAGCTGTACATAAATACTTCATTCGTTTCGCGGCATACTCTGCCGAACACCCATTGTTCAGAAAACTGCCTTCCAACGTGGGATTTTTTCGCCGCGCGAACATAGGTTAGGTTAGGTTAGGTTTGGGTAGGTTAGGGTAGGGTAGGGTAGGTTAGGTTAGGTTAGGGTAGGGTAGGGTAGGTTAGGTCAGACATGGGTAGTAAATACTTTAGATGCATTTAAATAATAAATACATTTCTTGAAAATAAAAGTAATTAAATACTAAATAAAATTCAGGTTTTCAGAAAGTATTTAAATACTAAATACATTACTACTAAAATGTATTTAAATGCATTTCAAATACAATTTAGATACTTTTCAAAAAGCACATAAAATCACTAACATCAGCTTAGAGTCAAATAAAATCGAGAAGTCGCAGAAGTAGACGCTGCAATTGTTTTGTGGCACAGAAGATAAATTATAAAGTCTTCACTTTACTACCATCTTTGGAAGTTATTCGGAAATATTTTCCATCAAAAAGTGTGTGAACGTGTGATTCGCTATTTTTATTTTCACTTCCACCATCAAGAACTTTTATTTTACCACCTTCTTTTACACCACTTCCACTTGCTGCAGCCATGTTACAAATGTTGTCCTCGTCTAATATGATCAATAGGTTAAGGCTAATCGCACAGTTAGCGCTGAACTTTACAGAACCACATATGACGATGCCTCAGGATAGACTGCCGGCTGCCGCACTGCAGCTGTGATCTGTGACAATCGCCACTAGAGCAGGCTGGAAGTTCCATTTTTCAAGGTGCTTCCAGGAAGTTCCATCCTGCTGAGCCTGGAACTTTCTGGAAGCACAAGCACCTTGAAAAATGTTTTACTGTGTTCTGTGGTACCAGTTAAATACTGGGTGGTTAGTACTGTACATCCTCGCAAAATTGAACAGTTCACAAAAACGTATTTAAAAAATGTATTTAAAAACAGGTATTTACAAATACTAAATACTTTTCGAAAGTATTTAAATACGTAATTAAATATACTCTCCAAAAAGTATTTATAAATACATGTATTTAAATGCATTTGTATTTAAATACATATTTAAGTATTTTCAAATACATTACTGCCAATGTCTGGGTTAGGTTAGGTTAAGTATAGGTGGATATTTGAATACAAGTTTTTGGCCATAACTTTTTTCGTGTTTATTTCTCCAAGAAACGGATTGCAGAAATGGAATCAGCGTAAAAATCTACGTCTATCCCAAATACGTGGAAAAAATCCAATGACGGACCTAAAACCGAAAAGACCCGATATCTGATATGACATTAATATATTTACAGAATTTTAGTCTGAATATTCTGTTGGAAGCATGGAAGCTTTTCAGGCAAAATTTATGGGATTCACTTTTATGTAATAAAATAAAGAAATGAAAATGGCAAGTAATAGTAATAACAATAATAATAATAATAGTAAACAAAAGGTTAAAATTTGCAAAAGAAGTGTTTGATTAAGTTATTTGACACAATTCCAAATAAACTGATCAATTGTATATTTAGTAGAAAATAAATGATGTTTAAAGATTTGTTTGGGATAAATTATGAAATTTAGCAAAACGAAGTTTGCTAAAAATACAGTTTATAATATTGAATTATTGGCGCCATCTGTTGGAAAAATTTTCAATTATATTCCACTTCAGTTCTGCAGTTGGAACTTAATATGATTATTTTTAATATGATTTGTTAATCAAATGGAATTTAATATACTGTATGTATTTTAATGATTTGTTAATTAATTTGATTGCTTATTAAAAAGTTATAAAACTGATTATTTTGGATAATGATAATTTATTTCAAAACAAAAATGAGAGAAGTAATTGGTATCAATCGACAGGAAATTTAATAAGGAACAACATCTTATTGGGGGCATAGACTAAGAAACGAGTAGGAAACGGCGAAAACTACAAATTTTTAAAACGCCAAAAAAATTCTAGAGTTCGGGCCTCGTTGATACACTTAAACTTAAGTAATATTTAAACTGATATATTGAATATCATCCTGTAAGATAAAGCCTTTAACTGATATATACTGGTAAACCAAAGTCACTCGTTAATTAGAAAACTAATTATAAGGCTTTAAAAACATGCAAAAATCGCTATTTTGTCCATTCACTTTGTTGGTCCGAGATTTAAGGTTTGATGACGAAATTGGTTCGGAGGCGTAATATTTTGTCGCGTTCGAATTTTGTAGAATTTTTCAGTCAGTATATTCTAAGTTATATTATTAGAACGAGGCATTTTTTCGTAATAAATTAATTAAAAGTTAATGCATGGCAGGTAAGTTATGTATTGCTGTTTGGTCAGTAATGTAAACGATATTGAACGGTATTGTTTTCAGTGATTTCATCAAAATTGACGTAATTTCGGCTCTCTGTGTATGATAGAACATCATAAAAACTTCATTGGCGTATAATAGAATTATTTGTTTTTAATTTTAAACATTCTGAAGACTTTCACTTGTTATCAGTGTTCGAGAGGAATTTTGCGCTGTTATTTTGAATAACGTTCCTGTAATTTCAGAGTAAATGAGATAAATTATTTTCAGGAAGGAAAGACAATCTTAATTGTATTATGTTTCTTGCCAAAGAATACATTATTTTTGTTAGAGTAGCTATACTTAAAGGTAGTTTATGTAACACTTCTTGCTGCGTTAATTTTCTTGCAACTTTTATTCCTGAATGTATAAATTTATAGGTAATAAAGATACTCTCAATTATTTATGACATTTTCAAAGAAACTATAAACGAAGCATTAACTGGTTCTACTGTAATTTAAAATACCACAATATATATATATATATATATATATTATATATATATAGGTAGTATGGGCGCAAATCAAGGGATGAAGTTTAGGAGCCACCAAAGGGAAAAGAGGGAGAAACGTGTGGAAATGGAACTGTGGGTGAGGAAAAGAGGGGAGAAAGGGATAAAGGGGAAAAAGAGCAAAATTTTAAGCACAGCTGTGTAAACAATGGGATTGATGAGGTAGAGTACACCTCGTGACTCTCTGACGAGGTGTACTGTTCAATACACGAAAAGCCTTGGAATGATTTTTTCTTTTTCCTTGTGGGATGCATCATTCATTCATTTCACGTGTTTAAGTGTGAAATTGTGTGTATATATGTGTATATGAAAAATCAAATTGGCTATATTATTTTAAACTCCACAAAAATGTCTAAAATCTGTCGTGGAAGTGAGATTACATTATTTGTATTCCGAAAAATATATGGTACTTGTTTCTTTTTCTCCCGCATCACTTTTACAAAAATAAACATTTTTTAACAAGTTGGTTGTCTTTTGAAATATTATGTGCAGAAATGCAGGGGAAAAAGGAATAAGTGGGATATTTTAACGAAAATATTATGACTTAACCTAACCAATTGTCAAGGGCGTACAGTTGACCTAACTGGGAAAAAAGAAATTGCGGGGAGAAAAGGAATAAGTGCCAAATATATATTTTAAATGGTAACCTTTACATTTCTCTGGTCACACACACACACACACACACACACACACACCACTTAAGTTATGGAAGCGCCTATTTTTCATCTTTAGTAATAAATTTTTGTCGCCTCTTATTCCTTTTTGTTAGCTTTCTGTCGGGTCAACTGATAATGCGAGCATTTTGAGTTACATTCATTGTTCGCTTATTTTCCAAAATAAACAATAATGAAGACGTAGGGGTCTCTTAAGTTTTGTATGCCCAATGAAACCTGTCCTTTCGAGACTCATTCATTGTTCATCTAATTGCCAAAATAAACACTTATTGTTCAGCAAATCCGCTTATTTTAATGTAAAACCATTTCTCGGTTGAAGTAAACTCGACCTTTCCCGCAGATATGGCCATCTCGCTTCAACTAATACGACCTTTCTTCGCTTATGTACACAAAATTTTCGCTTTCTTTCTTTTTATAATTTTTAGAAATTTTTGTGTTCCACAAATGAACGTAACATTTCATATTTCTTAGATAAAACAGCGATATTATTTTCATAAATATAAACGACCCAATTTCAATGTTTGCGAGACCGTCGGCGATGAACCCCCCCCCCACTTTTCATTGATGCCAGTATCCCATATTAAATCAATTATAACTACTGTATCTTGATAAGAGAGAATGGTACAGACACATCAAGGTAGACAGAATTAGATCGATCGAGTCATAGACATTACTCATTTTTTAACATCTGGTAATTACCAATTCAATTTATGAAGAAAGTGTTTCTTGGAATTTACTTTACCTGGGACAGATATCTAACGCAACAGCTGAGTAAACATTGCATAATATATGTAAACTAATGTTCACTAAAAACATTTAAGATTCATTTTTTCCATATTTTACAAATGAACATAGCATTTCATATATCTTAGATATAACTGATATTATTTTCATCTGAATTTGTTTTCCACCAACAAAATACCCAATTTCAATGTTTGGGCGTGGGGTGGTGATGATGCCATACACACACACACACACACACCTTTCACAGGCCAGTATCCCACACTAAATCAATTATTTCCGTCTTGATAAAGAGTTTTTTTTTTTTTTGCATGCAGGAAAACAGTTCTATCTCTCCTGTTTTATATATATATATATATATATAGGGTGAACCAAATGTAGGTGACAGTAAATGATAACGTTTATTTGAGAATACATATTTAATTTTTTGTATACTATAATACAAAATAAAATTTAAATAAATTTTGTTATAATATTTAATATAATATAACACAAACACCATAGTTATAATGAACACCATAGTTATAATATAATATAACACAAACCGTATTCAACCTACTGTCCACCTACTTTTGGTTCACCGTGTATATATATATATATATAATATATATATATATATACACAGTATATATATATATATATATATATATCTATATCTATATATATATATATATATATATATATATAATATATATATTATATGCACACACACACACACTCACACACACACACACACACACACACACACACACACACATATATATATATATATATATATATATAATATATATATATATATATAAATTTAGGGTGGATCGATTTTACATTTTTTTCGATTTCCATATTCTAATAGAGACAAAAACTTGCGCATGCATGAGAAAATAGCCTCTGCAAAATCTTAGCTTAATAGGTAATCATCTTCTGCCCCCGGCAGAGCGATGAAAATCATATTTTAGTAGTCAAAAACGTATTTTTCTTATAATTTTTAAAATATTTCAATATGCATCAAAATTATTCCTAATAACTATAAAGTCGATGAAAAAGACCTCATATGATCGTTTTTCCAAGCGCGTTGTCCTACGTTAATATCTTTTCCTTCGGCAACAACGTCAAATGTTGAAAAAATAGGTAATTTATATACTATTTTCAGATCGGCTCTTTGTCTTAAATAGTGCATTTATATATTTCCCATAGCATTTATATCGTTGCTTAGGCATGAAATAACACACACGCAAAATTTTATGACTCTAGAGTAATATCTTCTGTCCCCGAGAAAAGTCTAAATGTGGATTATAATTACGTTAATGCGATGTTATAAGTACGATAAGTACTAAGTACAGCTCCTCGCTTGCTAATTTTATAAAATTAGCAACCCAGAACTCACCACGAGGAGGTGGCTTTACGTCGAGTTCCACCCTATCCAGCCCCAACTACCCTTCCTTTGGCTGCATGTCGATTTACATACGGTAATCTTTCTTTGAATCAAATCGTGGAATTTTTGTTCGGGAGTGAAGACGGGAGCGGATGAATCCGTCCCTCTCTTCTATTCCACTTAAACTGGCAGAGGCTTCGGTTACTAATTTGATGAGTCTCTCGACCGCTTGAGTATGACAAGGGAATAGTGGGATCAGTCCATCAGGCTGGTCTCCCGTCTCAACAAACTCTTTTATTCGGATATCAGGTATTGTTTTTGTAACGGGGGGTTCGTTCACCTCAGCCGTTTGCCAGTTGATCATTTCGTAATAGTTTTGACTATCGTAGAGCAGCTCAGGCATGGCGAAGGCTCGAATTTCCCCCGCTGGTGATTGTTTTGATCGTGCTTTTAATATTCTTCTCCATCCCAATTCTCTTATGTGTTGCTCATCGGCATGTAGTATGGAGATCAAAATATTTTCTGGGTGAGCAAAGAAAGAATTTCTACGGAGGACTTTGTTGGCGATTGTCTTAGATCTTTGAGGCATGGTCTGAGAGAGACGCATCATTTCGAAAAATGTTTTGCGCCCTCAGTGAAACTGGAGTTTTTCTTTATCTTAAACCAAATTGGTGCGTAAACTGTCATAATGAATCGCACAATTTCGTTGAAGGTGCTGGAGGGTTCACTGGTTGAAACAGAGGCGCAGAAATCTATTTGCTGTTGTCAGCCACCTGGAATGCGCCATCTTACCTGGATTTCGAGCCGCGAGAGCTGAAGAGCAGCTAACGCTCGACACTGCTCTGTAGATGCCTAACAAATATTTTTGGTCAGTGCTCAACTCGGCATCATCTATGTCAATGTCGGGAGATGGAATGGCATCGAATTCTGTAATTGGAAGTTTTTTCGCAGTCGTTCAGTTGTTTTCCAACTGGTCCAGTAAAGCCCATTGGCCCAGTTGTTTTGCCGTCCAAGTCTTGAATGAGGTGTCGCAGTGATAATTCATTACCGTGTAATAGGCATATGATCCACTGAACTGGCCTTTGTAGTTTCATTTCAATCATACGAATGGCTCCACCCTTTCGACCCGTGTTCACTGCGGTACCATCACAGCCGATAGCCACAATGTCGTCCGTGCTAATATTGTTAGTCTCTAGAAAGTTGATGATACCTGATGTTATTGCAGTGGCAGAACCTGATGCAGGAGTGAAATGCCCCATGTACCGGGATTCTGGTTCTTGAACTAAAACTATATGATCTGAAAATATGTATATAAATTACCTATTTTTTCAACATTTGACGTTGTTGCCGGGGGCAAAAGATATTAACGTAGGACAACGCGCTTGGAAAAACGATCATATGAGGTATTTTTCATCGACTTTATAGTTATTAGGAATAATTTTGATGCATATTGAAATATTTTAAAAATTATAAGAAAAATACGTTTTTGACTACGTACTAAAATATGATTTTCATCGCTCTGCCGGGGGCAGAAGATGATTACCTATTAAGCTAAGATTTTGCAGAGGCTATTTTCTCATGCATGCGCAAGTTTTTGTCTCTATTAGAATATGGAAATCGAAAAAAATGTAAAATCGATCCACCCTAAATTATATATATATATATATATATATATATAATATATATATATATATATATATATACAGTATATGTCACACACAGACCGTGTACACAGACCTTGTTCCATGCACGGTCTGTGTGTAACATAAAAGTTTCTCAGGGATCATTCTGAGTTGTATCATATATATATATATATATATAATATATATATATATATATATACAGGGTGTTTCACAACCGGCCTGCCATACTTTGGGGGTGATTTGGGGGTGATTTGATGGGTGATATCGAGTAAAAAGGTAATACAACATAGGAGCTATTTCCAACCGTTGCGGAGCTATGGACGTTTTAAGATGTGCAAACAACAGATCCCTACTTGTGTGTAATTCGAGAGATGGCAGCACTGGTGATAGTTTCGGTTAACGAAGTTACCACTACTAATCCTCAGTTTTATCTTTCAGTTGGTTCTGAACTGTGGTACGAGACACTGTGTTGCGCTAAGGTGAACAATCAAAATGAATCAACAGTTCACACTTGCTGAATACGCTGATATCTACACTATTTCATTTATGGATTCTGTGATGGTAAGAGCAGAGCGGCAGTTGAGGAATATCGAAGACGTTTTCCGAACCGCCGAATATATCACTAGGCAACAAAGATTTTGTTACAGAAGACCAAATAGGTGCTCCTAGCTAATTTCGGTATGCTGATTTCAAATCTATAATTAGATTTTTTCTATCACGTCTAGATTTTGTGTAAAATGCAAATCACTTTTAGTAAAATTTCTACCACGTCCAGATTTTGGTTTTAATCGGCTTAATGCCAGTAATATGAAACTTGCTTTTCAAGGTTAAAGCAAATTTTTTTTGCCAACTATATACAAATTCGAACAATTTTCATAAATAAAATTTATCCCGAGTTGGCAACACTGAGTCAAGAGCATAGTAACGGGCAACGGCTCAACGGTAAGTCGCTACGTGACAGTCAAGCAGAACGGTTGTTGAAGCTCTCTGCTGATGAGCAAGTGACAGGTTGTGGTGACTTGTGTGTTTTTATAGCATTTGTTTTGTACTACGGTGTGTATTTCTTTTTATTTTGCACATCGTAATAATTACTTTCTACGTTTTTTCAGATATTGTATGGTAATTCAAAATGGCATCAAATAGACGTGCTTGTGTAAATCACCCAGACAACTTCTGCTTTGTCTGTGGACAATATACACCTAAGCCACAACGTAGAAACATAACAACAAAGATTAAACTTGCCTACAAGTGTTATTTTGACTGTAAGTTAGGAGACCAACAGAGGGACTGGGCACCACATATTTGCTGTGCACAGTGCAATGCAATGTTAATAGCTTGGATGAATGGTAAAAGAAAAGCTATGCCGTTCTCAGTCCCCATGGTTTGGCGTGAGCCGAAAAATCACTTCAATGATTGTTATTTTTGTTTGACAAAGATTGCTGGTTTCACAAAGAAAAACAAATCAAAGATCACGTACCCAAACTGCGAATCAGCAATGAAACCAGTACCACATGATGAAACAAATCCACCACCAGTTCCACCAGCAACGATAACAGACAGCAGTTCATCTGAAGATTCTGCTAGTGATATAGAAACTGGGAAAGATGGCATATATGTTCCAGATGCAAATATTTCCCCACATTTGTTAAGTCAAGCGGAGTTAAATGACTTAGTGCGCGATTTGGAATTACCAAAAGAAAAGGCAGAGTTGCTTGGTTCAAGACTTCAAGAATTTAATCTTCTCCAACCAAACACCAAAGTTTCCCATTTCCGCCATCGCCATTTGCAGTTTTCATCATTTTACTTACAGGAAGAAAACGTTTGTTTCTGCCACGATATCAGTGGTCTGATGCAAGGGATTGGCTGTCGCTATGATCCAAAAGAATGGAGACTGTTCATTGACTCTAGTAAAGCTAGCCTTAAAGCTGTATTACTGCACAACGGCAATGAAAAACCTTCAATACCTTTAGCACATGCCACTGGCCTTAATGAGACTTATGAATCGATGAAACTGCTGCTAAGACTCATCAAATATAAGGACCACACATGGAATATTTGTGGCGACCTTAAAGTTGTATCATTACTTCTTGGGTTACAGTTGGGCTACACAAAGCATATGTGCTTTTTGTGTCTATGGAAACAGCAGAGATGACAAGAACCACTACAAAAAACATGATTGGCCATCTAGAACTGAACATGTTGTTGGTAAATACAATGTGAAACACCCAGCACTTATTGACCCTCAGAAAGTACATCTTCCACCACTTCACATTAAACTTGGCCTTATGAAAAATTTCGTGAAGGGTATGGATCATCAAGGTAGTGGTTTCCAATATTTAAAGGATAAATTCAAAGGAATATTGACAGATGCTAAGCTAGAAGCTGGAGTTTTCACTGGACCACAGATCCGCAGTGTCATCCACGACTCATCGTTTCCATCTAACCTAAATGAGAATGAACTAGGAGCATGGACATCTTTCGTTGAAGTTGTCAAAAATTTTCTTGGAAACCACAAAGCTGAAAACCACCGTAAACTCGTAGAAAACATGCTTAAATCTTATGAAATAATGGGATGCAGAATGTCTTTGAAAATTCATTTTTTACATTCTCATCTTGACTTCCCGGCCAACCTTGGGGCTGTAAGTGACGAGCATGGTGAGCGCTTCCACCAACAGATCTCAGTTATGGAAAACAGATACCAAGGTAATTTCAACCCAAATATGATGGGAGATTATTGTTGGTTCCTGCAGAAGGAGAGCTCATCATCCTACAAGCGACAAAGGAAGAGGACACACCAAAGTTTCACTTAAGAACAGGAATTTGCCTTTCAGTAGTAACAACAAAATACTAACGCGCTTTGGGTGGATGGTTGGGCGCAGGGGTGGTAACTCCGCCAGCGGAATTCCGCTCTCTGTCTTAAGCCAGAATAAAGGAGGAAAGACATCCCTGTTCACTAATTATTTAAGTATGCTTAACATAAAACGTGGCACGGAAAAGTAGCTTAGACGGCTTTCGTAATAGAAGCGGTGAGAAAAAAAATGAAAAATAGGGTTTCGGTTACACAAAATCTGGACGTGATAGAGAAATTTTGATATCAGATCTGAAATCAGCATCAGCGCTTTAGTAGGAATCAGTAGTTCACGTGTCTGTAACAAAAAAAAAGTTGAAATTTGTTGCCTAGTGATATCGAACAGACAAGTGTTTAGTGACACACACCAGATATTAATGGAAACAGGGACAATTGTTCCACGTAACCAAGAACATGTAGCACGACGGCCCGTTGCTGTAGAGGAGCGCATACTGGACGTAGTACAACGTAGCCCAACAACAGTGTTCGAAGGATTTCTTGACGAATTGGTGAATCCGCATCGCGTGTATGGCAAACCATACATGATGAGGGTTTGTATCTCTATCATTTGCAACGTGTGCAAGCTCTTCAACCGGATGATTACGATAAACATGTTCAATTTTGCCAATACATGGTTATGCATCGTCAAATTCTTAATGGCATACTGTTTCGTGATGAATCTCAAGTCATTCGGAATGGAATTAACAAGAGACGAAAATCCCACTAGTGGGCCGCCGATAATCCTCACGGTATCGTTGAAGGAAATTTTTAAAATTGATTCTCGGTGAATGTTTGGTGCGATGTAATTGGAGATCAGCTGAGTGGACCGTTCATTTTGGAATAACGATTAACTGCTGATATTTTTTCTGAACTTACTGACGAATGAATTGCCGCTTTTGACGGAGGACGTGCCCTTGGAGACAAGACGCACGATGTTCTTTCAGCACGATGGGGCGCCACCACATTTTGGTCGTCATGTTATGGATTACTTGAATCAGCAGTTCGGGAATCGTTGGATTGGTCGTGCTGGTCCAATATCGTGGCCCCCGAGATCTCCGGACCTAACCCCGTTAGGTTTCTTTTTATGGGGCCTTATGAAAGAGATGATCTACAAAACCAAAGTACAAACGAGAGAGAAACTCTTGCGTCGGATTATGGATACCGCTGCTTACATACGAGAACATTCCGAAATGATTCAATGGGCAGTGGACTCTTGTTTGGAACGAGCAAGGCTCTGCATTGAAAACCGAGGCGGACATTTTTAATATTTATAAGGTGTATCTCATAAAATGTAGCAATAAATACATCAGATTAATACTCTTGTTTATTTTTTCCCGTGCACCATAAAACGATTGGAAATAACACTTTTGTTGTATTAACTTTTTTACTCGATATCACCCGCCAAAGTATGGTAGACCGGTTGTGAAACACCCTCTATATATATATATATAATACCCTCAGAATAATCTGCAAGACTTTTTTATAACTTCTTTGTAATAACACTGGGCTTAAAATCCTACAGATGAAGTAAGATGCAGCAGGAGAAGGACTCAATGGTACAAGATCACGATTTTCTCTCCTGTAGTTACAGAGATTCAAGGACAAATAAACTTTGAGGGTAGTCCCCCATGAGACACTCCCCAGACCTAAAGTCGCTTAAATTCAGTATATATATATATATATATATATATATATATATATATATATATATATATATAATAAGTACATATATATAATGGAAATCCACAAAGAAAAAGAAAAAATTATTCCAAGGCCTTTAGTTTATTCAGTAGTACACCTCGTCAGGGAACAAAAGTTATTTTCATTCTCTGACGAGGTGTACTGCTGGATATTTTTTATGCAGGAAGGAAGGGCCAAGGGAAAATGCCGGTAAAAAGCGCCCCTTCCCCCAATACAAGAAGAAGAGAGCCAAAACCAATTTCCGGGGTTTTCGAGATGCCTAGACACTGCGGTTGGAAGATGGGAGGTCATAGACAGGAGGAAAGATGGATTGAGGAAGATTGTTCCAGAGTTCACCGGTTGAGTAGTTGAAAGACTGAAAATACCGATTAACCCTTGCGTTAGATAGTCGAAAGAAAAGGAATGATAAAGTGTTGAAAGTCTGGTGTTGCGTGCTCTCCTTAAAGGAGGAGGCATGCAGTTGGAGAGTTCAGAAGAACAATGTCCTTTATAATAGCGCAACTAAAAAGAGAGTGAGGCAACATAGTGGCGAAGAGAAGGGAAGATTGAAGACAATCAGTAAGAGGCGGGGAATTGATGAGACGAAATGCTTTTGATTCCACCCAGTCAAGTGCGGCTGTGTGGGTTGAACCACCGCACACATGAGAAGCGTACTCCATACAGGGGCGAACAAGACCCCAGTACAGAGACAGCAACTGAGTAAGGGTGAAGAACCTGCTTAGGCGGTACAGCACACCTAACCTCTGAGAAGCTGTTTTAGAAAGAGAGTATATGTGATCTTTCCAGGAAAGATCATGAGAAAAGGAAACGCCAAGAATGTTAACAGAAAAAGGATTGAGTTGTGTGTTGTTGGAGGAAAGGGGATAGTTGTGTGGAAGATTGTGACGAGTAAACAGATGGAGGAACTGAGTTTTTGAGGCATTGAAAGCCACAAGGTTTTCTCTGCCCCAATCAGAGATAATAGAAAGATCAGAGGTCAGGTGCTCCATTGCCGTCCTACGTGAATAATGAAGTGACTGCTGTGAAGGACGCTTTGGCAAGCGAGTGGAGAGGTAAAGAGTGGAATCATCGGCATACGAGTGAATAGGAGAGGAAGTGCGAATTAAAAGATCATTAATAAATAAAAGGAAAAGAGTGGGTGACAGGACAGAACCCTGAGGAACACCACTGTTAGTAGCTTAAGGAGAAGAACAGTAACTATTTACAACCGCAGCTATATATCAGCCAAAAAGGAAATTAGAGATGAAGGAACAGAGAGAAGGACAGAAGCGGAAGGAGGGCAGTTTGGAAATTAAAAATTTGTACCGGACTCTATCAAAAGCTTTCGATATGTCTAGCGCAATAGCATAAGTTTCACCGAAATCCCGAAATCCCAGAAAGATATTCAAGAAGATCGCCAGTACAGAGTTGCCTTCGGAACCCATACTGACGATCTGAAAAAAGATTTTGAGAGGAGAGCTGTTTAAGAATCTTCCTATTAAGGATAGATTTAGAAACTCTGGAAAGGCAAGAAATCAAAGCAATTGAACGATATTTGAAGGGTTGAGAGCATTCACCTTTCTTTGGGACAGGCTGAATGAAAGCGAACTTCCAGTAGGAAAGAAAATTACCAGATGAGAGACAAAGACGAAAGAGTTTGCATAGGCAGGGTGACAGCACTGAAGCACAGTTCTTAAGAACAACAGGAGGAACACCATCAGAACTGTACGCCTTCCTAGAGTTGAGCCCAGATAGGACAGAGAAAACATGTTTAGAAGGAATTCTAATTTCAGACATAATAAAGTCAGAAAGGGGAGGTGATGGAGGAACGACACCGGAATCGTCCAGGGTTGAATTGTAAGCGAAAGTTTGAGCGAAGAGTTCAGCTTTGTCAGGAGAAGAGACGGCAACTGAGCCGTCAGAATGGAAAAGAGGAGGGAAAGAAGAGGAAGTAAAGTTGTTAAAGAGGTTCCTTGCTGGATGCCAGAAAGAACGAGAAGAATTAGAATTGGATAGGTTTTCACAGTTTTGTCCGATTTTTTACGAGTCAAAGAACAGATTTTGCACGATTCCGGGCAAAAATATAAACTGAGTGAGAGTCAGGAATTAGATAGTGACAACACCTTCTGAAAGCCTCCTCTGTGTTGCGGATAATATTAGAACAAGTAAAGTTAAACCAAGGTTTTTTGCATTAGTAGTAGGAAGAGAATATGGAATGTACGCCCCCATGCCAGAGAGAATTACCTCCGCGATGCACACAGCACATTCGGAAGGGCTCCGGTCACAAAAGCAGTAATCATTCCCTTCTGGGTGAGGTGAGCGCATCACAGAGGTGATTCTCTCTGGCATTCCATATTCTATTCCTATCACTAATGCAAAAAAACCTTGGTTTAACTTTACTTGTTCTAATGTTATCCGCAACACAGAGAAGACTTTCAGAGCCTACCGTCGCCATCCAACTCCTGACTCTCTCTCAGCTTATATTTCTGGCCGAAATCGCGCTAAATCTGTTCTTCGACTCGCCAAAAATTCCTTCATCCGACAAAAATGTGAAAATTTATCCAATTCTAATTCTTGCTCTTTCTGGCATCTAGCTAAGAACCGCTTCAACAACTTTACTTCCTCTTCTTTCGTCCTCTTTTCCATTCCGACGGCTCAGTTGCCGTCTCTTCTGACAAAGCTGAACTCTTCGCTCAAACTTTCGCTTACAATTCAACCCTGGACGATTCCGGTGCTGTTTCTCCATCTCCTGCCCCCTCTGACTGTATTATGTTTGAAATTAGAATCTCTTCTAAAGATGTTTTTTCTGACTTATCTGGGCTCAACTCAAGAAGGCGTATGGTCCTGATGGTGTTCCTCCTGTTCTTAAGAACTGCTTCTCTGTTGACACCCAGCCTATGCAAACTCTTTCGTCTTTGCCTCTCATCTGGTACTTTTCTTTCCTGTTGGAAGGTCACTTTCATTCAGCCTGTCACAAAAAAGGGTGACTGCTCTCAACCCTCCAACTATCGTCCAATTGCTTTGATTTCTTGCCTTTCCAAAGTTTTTGAATCTATCCTTAATAGGAAGATTCTTAAATATCTTTCTTCTCACAATCTTCTTTCAGATCGTCAGTATGGATTCCACAAGGGACGCTCTACTGACGATCTTCTTGCATATCTCTCTAACTCTTGGTCATCCTCCTTTCGGGATTTCGTTGAAACTTTTGCTATTGCGCTAAACGTATCGAAAGCTTTTCATAGAGTCTGACACAAATCTTGAATTTCCGAACTGCCCTCCTTCGGTTTCTATCCTTCTATTTGAGCCTTCATCTCTAATTTCCTTTCTGGCCGATCTATAACTGCAGTTATAGATGGCCACTGCTCTTCTCCTAAAGCTATTAACAGTGGTGTTCTCAGGGTTCTGTCCTGTCACCCACTCTTTTCCTTTTATTTATTAATGATCTTTTAATTCGCACTTCCTGTCCTATTCACTCCTATGCCGATGATTCCACTCTTCACTTCTACATCCGCTTGCCGAAGCGACCCTCTCAACAGTCACTCCATGATTCACATAGTACGGCTATGGAGCACCTGACCTCTGATCTTTCTGCTATCTCTGATTGGGGCAGAGAAAACCTTGTGGCTTTCAATGCTTCAAAAACTCAGTTCCTCCATTGTTTACTCGTCACAATCTTCCATACGACTATTCCCTTACCTTCAACAACACACAACTCAATCCTTCCTCTTCTCTTAACATTCTTGGCGTTTCCTTATCTCGTGATCTTTCCTGGAAAGATCACATACATTCTCTTTCTGAAACAGCTTCTATGAGGTTAAGTGTGCTGTACCGCCTCCGCTATTTCTTCACCCCCACTCAGTTGCTCTCTCTGTAGAGGGGTCTTTCTCGCCCCTGTATGTAGTATTGTAGTATGCTTCTCATGTGTGGGGTGGTTCAACCCACATAGCCGTACTTGACCGGGTGGAATCAAATGCTTTTCGTCTCATCAATTCCCCGCCTCTTACTGATTGTCTTCAATCTCTCTCTCTCTCTTCGCCGCAGTGTTGCCTCACTCTCTCTTTACTATCACTATCATAACGGACATTGCTCTTCTGAACTCTCCAACTGCATGCCTCCTCCTTTAAGGAGAGCACGCAGCACCAGTCTTTCAACACTTTATCATTCCTTTTCTTTCGAACTAACTAACGCAAGGGTTAATCGGTATTTTCAGTCCTTCAACTACTAAACCGGTGAACTCTGGAACAATCTTCCTCAATCCATCTTTCTTCCTGTCTATAACCTCCCATCTTTCAAACGCAGTGTCTAGGCATCTCGAAAATCCCGGACCCTTGATTTTGGCTCTCTTCTTCTTCTATGGGAGAGGCGCTTTTGTGGGCATTTGCCCTTGGCCCCCTCCTTCCTGCATTAAAAAAAATATCAAATTCGAGAATATACATCTAAAGCATATATATTCAGCTGTGTTTAGAGGAATAATCAACCAGAGTTGGGGGATGATAAACCCTTTCATTTGTTTATCATAAAAATACAGGGTTATCAACTCTCTTCATAGCTGTCCTAACAAGCGTTGCCACTCATGAAAAACAAAATTTTCAAGAAATGCATATTTTTTTCTGGATAGATTAAAACATTTTGAGTTACTGCTAATCTGCTATTGTGTGATTATTTTCATAAGAACTTTAAATTAAAATAAAACAGGCTGCAATACGCATTTATACTGACTGTTTTGTCGAGTCGATTTTTCAAGATCTAGTAAAATTTTTCAAGGAATGGCAACGCTGGACTTCTAACACCTTTACTGAAATAGTTCACGGCCATAATATGATAAAAGGTAACATTAATCATACATGTACAGTCCCCTGCATTAGTTGCCCCCCACCCCTATATAGCCCTCTCAGGTGTTGTCATAGTAATACTTTTATTTTTGGAAACCAATGAGTGAATAAATATATTGTTCACTGTAGTTTTGGTGGTAATGCTAGGACGACTATGTATTTTATTCATGCATTATTCCTAATTCAGGGAATAGAGTAGTTAGGTTATTTCACAAACGTGTGTGTTATAGTTAAAGTGTAAGATAAGTTGTAGTATCGACTTTTCCTCCAGGCAATAACATTTCTGTTTAAAGTCCAAGCATCATCAACTAGTATAGGTAGCTTATCGGGAAGGTTAGACAGAGTTGAGGAAGGGGTTAATGTTGGTCCGAGATTAGTAGACGGGGAGGGATTTAGAGAAGTTAAGGATGGAGCTAGGCCACGTACATTAGGTGATAGAAATACCCCCCCTATCGAGGTTTCGAGCCCTTTCGCCCAGTTGGATAGGGATGTGAACGAGGGGGAAACTATTTTAATTGGGGACTCCTTAGTGCGCCATATGGCTAAAGAGTTCGTTGAACGGAATCCAACCAAGAGAAGGAGGGTCTGTCTACCGAGTGTAGGACAAAAGCTCCCTAGGACAAAAGCCCCCTAGGGAAAATAATAAGAATTTTTTTAATCATCATTTTCATTCTTTATTATTTACAGTTTATGTTTATAGTTTAGTTTATGTTTATAGTTTATGTATTTTGACTCTCGTCATTTTCGTTTTAACTAATGAAAATATCACAACTTAACCTAACCAATCATCAAGGGCGTACAGTTGACCTAACCGGGCATTCAGTTGACCTAACCGGGCATTCAGTTGACCTAACCGGGCATTCAGTTGACCTAACTGGGCATTCAGTTGACCTAACTGAGCATTCAATTAACATAACAGGTTAATATTGGTTATTTCACCTAAATATCTTCTGATCTTTTCAGATTAGATGTGACATCTGACTTGCCCTACCCAGCAATTTGTCCTATGGGGCTTTTGTATTAGGGGGCTTTTGTCCGGACCCGCTGTCTACCAGGGGCCAGTGTTGACAGAATTAGAGACGAAGTAGATAGGATTGATGTTGCCTTCCGTCCCTCGATGTTGGTGACGATGGTAGGGGGCAACGACTCGTATAGGCCCGATATGAGAGTGCTTGACCTTTTGGAGAGATATAGGCGGTTAATTAGGTCCCTGAAGGCAAGGTCAGATAGGTCTTTAGTTCTAGGTATTACCGCTAGGCACGGTTTAGGTCTTAGGATTACGTCAAAAACAATATTTTTTAATACTAAACTAGAAGAGATTTGTGCCCAGGAAAATGTACCCTTCATAAAGCTGTGGTCAGAATTTAGCGATCCTAGCCTTTTTATAAAAGATGGGGGTGCATTTCAATGAAATAGGGAAAGCTAGGCTAGGTAGGTTAATCGATGAGAACGTTCGAAAGCTGTATAGGTCGAAGCCTTCTTTAAACGTTGTGGGTCCAGGAAACGCTGGCCCGACGTGAAAAGTAGTTTAAAACGCCGATCCGTGGTAAAAAATAATTTAAACGTCTTTCATTGTAATTCGCGTAGTATTAGAAATAAATTGAACGAATTTAAGGCAATAATTTATTCCTGGAACTACGATATAGTTGCTATAGCCGAAACGTGGTTAAATACCGTGACTCGGGACTTGTTAGGGGAACTTGATATAGCGGGTTTTAAACTTTTTACTAATGATAGGTTACATAGGATTGGTGGAGGCGTTTTGCTGTATATTAATTCCCTTACGGCTATCGAGGTTAAGAGAGATTTTCCGGCAGCAATTAATATGGTATACGTTGAAGTTAGGGCGCGTAGTATTAGCTTCAATTTTGTTGTTGTTTATAGACCTCCCGTTCAACCCCTCGATACCGATACTAGATTTTACACACTTCTTGGTAACTTTATTAATAATCGGGATAGTATAATTGTCGGAGACTTTAACTGCCCTAACGTTAATTACGAGACTTTTACTGGTAAAGATGAGGGTTCGAGATTGATTGAGTTCATGGAAGGTAATTTTTTACGACAGATGGTTACTGAACCAACGCGCGGTGACAATATTTTAGACATGGTGATGACGAACGGCGAAAATATAGTTGAAGGTTTAAAAGTAGGTGAGAGTTTGGGATGTAGTGATCACCAAATTATTAGGTTTAAGTTATTGATAGAAAACACTAAGGATAGTAACGTAATAGAAGTCCCTGATTTTTGTAGGGACAATTCTGATAGTTTTGCGGACAGGATGAGAGTAGTGGACTGGGATAACTTATTTATGGGTAATGACGCAAATTTTCATTGGGAGGCGTTTAAAGAAAGTTTTTGAATATTGAAAGGGAGTTTATTCCTCGTAGGCCCAAGCGTGCTAGAAATCATAGTAGGCCTAAGTGGTGGACTATGGAAATAGGCGAGTTCATAAACGAGCGTAATAGAGCGTATAGACTTAATAAGCGCATGTCACGGTAGCTAACTTTAATAGATATATCGAGCTTAGACGTCAGGTTAAAAGATCAGTTAGGAATGCTAAGCGTAATTTAGAGATACTTATAGCTGTGGATAGTAAACATAATCCAAAAAAGTTTTTTGACTCCGTGAATAATCGTGAGCCGATAAAAGACAATATCGGTCCTCTAGTGGACGCTAACGGCGCTTTGGCTTCCGACGCTCAGGCGATGGCGGGTATTTTTAATAACTTTTTTTGTGACAGGTTTTACCGTAGAAGACGTAAATAATGTCCCCGACGTGGACGATATCGTTCCATTTAGTAGCGAGAGTATTTTGAATGAAATAACTCTTTACGAGGGTGAGATTGCGAATTATATCGATAAGCTAAAAGTGAGCATGGCTCCAGGCCCTGGCCCCTTAACAAAAATTTTTAGTAAGTCACTGGAAGAGGGGATTATTCCTGAAGACTTCAAATTAGCTAACGTTAAGCCCATTTTTAAAAAAGGCGACCGCACAGCAGCGAGCAATTGTAGGCCTATTAGCTTAACGTCAATTATCGGTAAACTTTTGGAATCCGTAGTTAGGGATCGTATCGTCGATCACTTAGAAAGTCGCGATTTGATTAATAGTAGTCAGCATGGGATTCGACGCCATAAATCTTGTTTAACTAATTTGTTAGAGTTTTATAACGAGATAGTGCGCGGACACGTTAGGCATAGAGCGGCTGATGTTATTTATTTAGACTTTAAAAAAGCGTTCGATACAGTTCCGCATAGAAGTTTAATTGCGAAGGTTAAAGCGCACGGTATACGCGGTCAGGTAGTTAACTGGTTAGAGGAATGGCTTCGTGCTAGGAAACAGAGGGTCGTTGTTAATGGTAGTGAATCAAGGTGGTTGGATATAGGTAGCGGTGTCCCACAGGGTTCAGTGTTAGGCCCATTGCTATTCGTAATTTACATTAACGACATAGATGTAGGGTTGACCAGTAACGTGTCAAAATTCGCGGACGATACTAAAATAGGCCATAAAGTTGTTAACGAGGACGATAGAAATAGGGTCCAAGATGATGTAAATAGGATTATGGAGTGGACGGATAAATGGCAGATGCAATTTAACGAAGACAAATGTAAAATTTTGGATATAGGTTCTCATAACAATAATTACACGTACACGATGGATTTTAGAGAGTTAGCGAGCGTTGACGAGGAAGTAGATTTAGGCGTACGCGTATCTAAGGATTTAAAAGTTAGGAACCAGTGCTTGGAGTCTTGCGCAAAAGCTAATAGGATGTTAGGCTTCATAGCGCGTAATTTCGAATTTAAATCGAAGAATATTATATTGCCCCTTTACAAGTCCCTAGTCAGGCTTTATTTAGAATATGCCGTTCAGGTTTGGTGCCCGTATTTGCTTGAAGATATTGATAGGTTGGAAAGGGTTCAGCGTCGCGCCATGAAACTAATTCTGTCATTGCGCAACAAGTATTACGAAGATAGGATTAAAGAGTTAGACTTGCATTCACTCGAAACTAGGAGATTAAGGGGGGGGAGCTTATTGAAGTTTTCAAAATCGTTAATAAAATCGATAACGTAAATTTTGACAAACTTTTCACTTTGGATAATAACAATACTCGTAATAACGGATTTAAGTTGCGTGGCAGACGTTTCATTACTAACATCTCTAAAAACTTCTTTACGTTTAAAGTAATTGATAAATGGAATAATCTTCCCGCGCCCGTCGTGAACTCTACCAGCGTTAATATGTTTAAGAAATGTTTAGATAGGCATTTTAAATATATTAACGTTGTTTAAAATAATAAAACAATTAGCAACAGGAGCTCTAGGGGTGGTGGTCGAAGATGAGTCTGTTGACGATTAATGCCAGCTTGTGACATGCCAGCGTGTGATGCCAGCAGTAAAATTATTAAAAAAAAAAAATTAGACTAACACGAACGTAGATGTAGCTCGTAGCGTAAACTAACCCACTTTTTGTTATACTGTTCCTACTTTTTTTTTCTCTCTTTACTTGCATATCTGTAGTTTGAATGGTATGACAGTGTTTGAGTTAAGACCGTGTTTGCATGGTTTGTAAGCGTTCTTATTTTACTTCTTTTCATCTTTCACCCCTTTCCTATTCTTTTCGACTATTTTTCCGACTTGTCGGCAGTGGCCGGCGGATGATGATGGTAAGTCTTTCTTTCTCTTTTTCTGAATGAATGTTAACCCACGAATGATAGGTTTTGCTACTTACTTAACCCCTTATTCCCCTCTTTTAAATCCCCTACTCTTTCCTTTCTCTCGGGCTAACCTTAGAGTGGATCTTAGGGTCTTTGTTAGCCATAGTTTCTGTAGATCTGTAGAAATGATTATCCAGAAAAAGGTCTATCTATGGAGAGATAATGATAACATAGTTCAATTTTTTATTACAAAAATAAACCTGAATCAAATAAATTTAGGGATTTTCTTAAGAACATACAAAACATAATGTTCAAATTATAAGGAACTGACAATTGTTCAAGTAAATAAACATATATTTACTTCATCACAACCATGTCATTATTATACACAATTACTCAATACTTGGCCCAGCCTCTATTATTATTAATGATCTCTCATAGCCTATTTGAAATAGATGCCACGTGAGTGCAGATGACTTGTGGGTTCCTGCGGAAAAGTTTGTACTCTGCCATGGTGTGTTCCAGCGGGTGCCGAGATGTCCGCTCCTGTCCAGGCTCCCAAGCGTTAACCAGATTTGCCCACAAATTTTGAATGGGGTTTAGGTCACACCCCTTGGTGGGCTAGTTCAGCAGCTCGACATCTCGTTCCTGAAACCACCGTCTGACGATCCTGGCAGTATGAACAGGGCCGTTATCCTGTAAAAAGAAATTAGCAAAACTTGAGAGTTCACATTTCATCCATACTTTTTAGAAGTTGCCTTGAGAGGACGCAAAACTAAATAAATAAAAATAAAGAGACATTTAAAATTACATTCAAGACTACATTTAGTGATATCCTCCTTTAATCATATTACCTTAAAATATACACTGTTTGACCTTAATTAAGTCATTTTCTTGAAAGCATATTCTGTGTAATGAAAATAATTTAGTTGTATTACCTGCATAAATATAATCCGCTCAGGATGGGCCAAAGCGTATGTCCTTACGGTTGGCAGCATCACCTCCTCCAGTATCTCTAAATACTGGTCGGCTGTAAACCTCCCGTTAATTTCTGCGAGCTCTCCAATGTCGTACAGGTGCAATCATTACCACACATTGCAGGTCACGTGTCCACTCCTTGCCACGTCATATATGTGTTGGCGGGCATACCTCGTATTGTCTGGGTTGGGCCGTTCAAGTTACGTTACTACCATATACAAGCTGTAAGTCGTTTCCCTTTTACCCTACTTTAACCCATTTCTTATATTTCGTTATACCATAATAACTGAGATAATCGTGATTTTTGTTTTTTACTAATGCAAGAAGTGTCCCTTTCCTTTTCTGTATAAATGATAGTCGATTACAACAATATTACTATTACATACCCTGCATAACAATCGTTAATCATATTACTTTTTCTTTTTTTAAGAATATTAGCTATTTTATACGTTGCATTGGAAACTGATGGAAAGCATATGTGATAGCGGTATATAGAGCAGCGTTTCAAGGCTAAAAAATAAAGTGTGGGGATATTTACACACACACACATACACCCCTGTCCCCCTCCCCCTCTTCATGCATTTCTTCCACATTTCAGAGAGGGCTATACAGGGGTGGAGCGCGACTATTGCAGGAAACTTACATCGTTAAACTATACCGTTTACATTATATATAGGGTGTTATGAAATTATGTTTCATAAATTAGTGTACATATTCAGGACATCAATGTGAAAAAAATGTTCCTCTGAACATAAATCCGTAATTGCTTCGTTTCGAATACATTGATTTTTTGCAGAGGACGATCCAATTAAAATGAGTCATTAAAGTTTATCAAAGTCGTAGTTTCTGGTTGTTTAGATAGCTATTTTTCTTTTGTTTTGATAGTATGTTGTTAGTTGTCATTTTAGAAACCAAATTTATTTCCTTCATTTCATGTAATGTTACAGAGCGCTATGGAGCAGTATTCTTTTGAAGAACTTGCTGATATGCATCTCGTGTTAGGAAAGATGCTAGGCAACGCAGCTGCTGCTCAACACCGCGCCGGTATGCTGAAAGGTATCCTAATGGGCAATTACCATCGAGGCCTACATTTCTTTCAATTGACCGTCGACTACGTGAGCAAGCCATGTTTCGACCAAGACATGTGAATGCTGGACGTCCACAACTCGACAAAACGTAGATGTAGAAGAAGAGATTCTGCTAGCTGTACAAGAAGATCTGCATACAAGTACAAGGCGAATAGCTGCAAGAGTAAATAGGTCACATTTTCAACGACGCGTTGAAGCATGTACTCTGGTGCAGGGAAATCATTTTGAGCTCTTGCTGTAAATGAACTTTGGTAAACTTTAATGACTTTCATTTTAATTGGATCGTCCTCGGCAAAAAAGCAGTGTATTTCGGAAACGAAGCGATTGCAGATTTATGTTCATAGGAACTTTTTTGTTCACTTTGACGTCCTGAATATGTATACTAATTTGTGAAACATAATTTGATAACACCCTGTATAGAGAGGAATGCATATACATAAGTCTCGGCTGGTTTATTAGTAATCAACCTCTCAAGCTCGGGTTATCGAGGAATATCACTAAAGGTCAGAAACCCTTTGATTACCTCCATAAACTGCCGATGGTTATTACAAAAGAACAGCAATAGAGATCGTCGAAGCATTTTCTCAACCAATTTAGGAGTGAACTTCAAAGACAGTCAGTCTTGTTTATAGTCTCTATCATCTTACAAGTGTAATGCCGTTACAAGTGTAATACTGTTTGTTAAATACCATATATATTAGGGTGGTCCAAAAAATAAAAGTTTGTAATTTTTTACCTCCACATGGCTGCTCCTGTTCTTATATCTATCAAACATCTCCAGGCCAAATTTCAGCCTGATTGAATGATATTTACTGGTCGCTAGGCATTTCATTTTACTACTCATTTTCTAGTAGGGTAATCTTCTGGGTTAAAAAAGGAAAAAAAACAAGGGCAAATACTAGTTTATTTGCTTGAAAACAGATTAAATCTCAAAGAAAACAGGTTATTTTTTTTAGAAAACAGAATAACTCTTAAAGAAAACAGACTAATTTTTAAAGAACAAAAATGATATTATATTTGATGGAAAATTACATTTATCACTCGTTTATAATATACAGGGTGGGCCGTAAGTTTCCATACATAGGAAAAATAAACATTTTTTTATGGACAACCATTTTTATTTATATAATATGCTCTACATGGTTGCCATTGTTTTGAAAACACATTTCAATACGTGTTCCCCACTGTTGATGAACACGCATTAGCACAGTTGACGTTATGCTTGTAATGGCGTTGGTGATACGTTCCTTTAGATGATTTATGTCTCGTATCTTTTCCTGATACACCATGGCCTTCAAGTGCCCCCAAAGATAGAAATCAAGGGGGGTGAGATCTGGGGATCTGGGATGCCACTCCACAGGACCACGCCGACCAATCCAAGCATCCGGAAACTGCTGATCCAAATACCGACGCACGTGAAGACCATAATGAGGTGGAGCTCCATCTTGCTGGAAGTAAACTGGGAAGTTACCTTCCTCGTTTAGCAGGGATGGGAAAATCTCTTCTTGCAACATGTTAAGATACCTTTCGGCATTAAGATTTCCACTGACAAAAATTGGTCCAATAATTCTGTCACCCCATATCCCGGCCCACACCATCACTTTACCGGCACCTTGCATCTTCGTCGGACTCAGCCAGTTAGGGTTAGCATTACTCCAATAACGTATGTTTTGCCGATTAACCTCTCCATTGACGTAAAAATTTGCTTCATCAGTAAACAAGATCTTACAAACGCATATTCTTAGGGTATCTGAAACATAAAAACAAACGTTTAAATTTTCCTATGTATGGAAACTTACGGCCCACCCTGTACATCATTACTTAGATTAACACTTCATCACTGACTCCTTCGAAGACGATGAGTAGTCTTGGCGATGTTTCGCTACTAATCGGAGGATGAATTGTTTTTGTTCTTCATCCTTCGTCAAAGATGTATTGTATGCCTTGATAAGGGTGATACCCCTTTCCGCCGAATCATTGACAACTTTTAGGTTGATCGCTATGCGTCGAAACTCTTGAAAGCAATCATCCTCCGTCCAGGAATTGTGATCGGTCCTCAGGAAGGCATCCTCCGCTGCCTTCCTTTCTTCTTTCTTTAACAGATTGAAGATTCCCAGGGTCCTTTTGGTGACTATTTCATACAAATTCAAATCTTCAATGTTTCCTTCAAGCTTCAATCGACGAGTAACAGTGGTATTCTCGTTACGTTGGAGGTTTACGACCATCTTCCGTTTGGTCTCGGCATCGACTCTAGGATCGAAGAATGCAAGGCCGATGAGATGCTCTCCAAGATACCACAGGTGCCGTTGAAGAGCTGTGGATGCTGCTTTGGAAATGGTCTGATTTGGGTACTTTTGCAAGATTTTAAGAAGCAGAATATCGTTGAAAGGAACGTCGATTCCGACGGCGGCCTCATTCCAAAAACGTGCGTAGACCAAGGCGATAAAGAGCGAGAGCTCGGTGATATTCTCCGTCTCACGTGCTGTCAGCTGTTGTTGATGCTTGAACAGATAAATTTTGAGGACGTAGATGGTCTGGGCCATCCAGCGTGCATGGTGAGTTGGTCCTGGAGCGCGGACCTCGACTACTTTCTCATCATGGCATCCGAGGAAGGTGAGGTAGAGTCGTAGCAATTCCTCGTAGTCATCACGCGATTGTTTAGACTCCAGTGCCTTTGTGAAGTACTGGATCATTTCCTCTCGAAGCTAGAACATATTTGGATCTCTGAATAGGTTGTTTGAACCCTTCATGAAAGAATCCTTCTGAAGTGATGGCCATTTTTTCTGAAAACGTTTAAAAAGAGTCACTTCCGGGCCACCTGTGGGTCCAAGAAATGCGTTGCAGGTTTTTGACAAGACGACTTCAAGGATATGATGTCGACAAGTGATCCAGACAAGTTCTCTCCCTACAGCTTTTTCAATCATGGTACGCAGTTGTGTCAAATATGAGACCTTGGATCTCACCGCGAAGATTCCAGTCATCAATCGCTTAAATGCAAGCCTTGGCCTGTTCTTCTCCTGTAGCTCGTTGTATTTTTGGCACGGCAGGAGTTTTTCCATCCCATTTCCCGTAACGATTACCGCGGTTCGTTCGGCTGTTTCCTTTGCGCCGCTGATGTCGGGAAGTAGTTTCCCATCCCAATGAAGAAGAAGGGGTCCTTCGGCAGAAAACGAAGCTTGATCCTCTTTGGCTGCTGCCTGCCTTGCTTGCCTTCTTGAACGATGGATGGAGCTGCATGAAAGAGTTATTGTAGAAATATCATAGCCGAGGGCTTGAGCGACTGATCCAGCAAAGAAGACTGCTCCTCTGGTGATGTGAAGATATTGTTTCGTTTCGGAGGATGAGAGTGTACATCTGATCTTCCGGTCGAAGTCGACGGACGATAATCATCGTCTTCAGCGTTGAATTCTTCAGAGGATAAAGTGGATGTGCTGGATGATGGAAGAGCAGCAGCTCCACCCTGGAATGCAGCCTCTCTTTCTTTGTACCTTAAAGCTTTGTCAGCATCTTTCTCCTGTCGAAATCTCTTGCGGTATTCCTTGGCAAAATTAATCTTGTCAGGGCCTGCCATACTGCAGGAAAAGACGTCTTCTCGTTGCATCATCCGGAATTGGCGGTCTTCTTCATTGTCTGGCACCTTCAAGGCGTCCTTCGAGGCAACGTCGAAAAGCTCTGAGAGAGTCTCTTGGAACATGCTCTCTTTCACTCTGCACTGCAGAGTGGATCGATTTTACATTTTTTTCGATTTCCATATTCTAATAGAGACAAAAACTTGCGCATGCATGAGAAAATAGCCTCTGCAAAATCTTAGCTTAATAGGTAATCATCTTCTGCCCCCGGCAGAGCGATGAAAATCATATTTTAGTAGTCAAAAACGTATTTTTAAACCCTAGCCTAGAGTCATAAAATTTTGCGTGTGTGTTATTTCATGCCTAAGCAACGATATAAATGCTATGGGAAATATATAAATGCATTATTTAAGACAAAGAGCCGATCTGAAAATATGTATAATATACATATTTTCAGATCGGCTCTTTGTCTTAAATAATGCATTTATATATTTCCCATAGCATTTATATCGTTGCTTATGCATGAAATAACACACACGCAAAATTTTATGACTCTAGGCTAGGGTTTAAAAATACGTTTTTGACTACTAAAATATGATTTTCATCGCTCTGCCGGGGGCAGAAGATGATTACCTATTAAGCTAAGATTTTGCAGAGGCTATTTTCTCATGCATGCGCAAGTTTTTGTCTCTATTAGAATATGGAAATCGAAAAAAATGTAAAATCGATCCACCCTACAGTCTGCAGCTTTGTAGCTGCGTCTTGCGGTTTTTCTTCAACGTAAGGAACTCTTCGTACAGCTTTGACAGCTTCCTAACGCAGGAATCGACTCGCTGTGATGGAATCCTTGCTCTCTGCCATAGTTGCAGGGCCTCTTTGCAGGCCAAGTTGCAGCTTTCTTCCAAGGTCTTGGACTGTTCATGGTGGTGAAACTGAACCAAACGAAACGAAGCACATCACCACATGGGTAGCCTTGCAGTTGATAACTCGTTGCTGGGCTTTCCTAGAACCCACGTTTCTGCAGATGAGCGAGTACTTCTAGCCATAACCTGAAAAATGAGAGAAAATACTGCATTAACCGTTTAGCACCAAAGCACAATTATATAAGTGTTAAAGTAAAAAATTGCAAAGTCAAAATAAAGCAAAAAATTTGGTTACAGTGGTTAGTGGTTGATGGGTAGGAAGATAGCCAAACTTGTAAAAATATATTTAAGAATAAGTAAATAATAAACTTCAAGAGACCTTACAATTTTAATCATTCAATTTAATAGCAACATCCTTACCGGTTGTAAATTTGCATATAAAGAACATAATTATATATATATACAGTATATTTATACTGAATAAATATAATACATATGAATTAATACTTAATATATAGGGTGTCCATAAATGTTTACCCTGAAAACAGTATGCTCTCATGTTTTAATGACGAATCTTACATCCGTTTTCTTTTTACAGGTGATCTCGTACACGCATAGAGTTTCTGTGCTGGTGTGTTTCGTCTACCGCATTCGCCGCTAGGAGCGCTGTAGTAGCTGTTCAGTTAAGATGGCGTCTGTGACAGAGAAGGCACAATGTGTTGTGTGGCTTGCAGAAACAAAATCTGCCAGTGTTCAGCGAAGGTTCAGAACAAAGTATGGGAAGAATCCACCTGATGTGAAGTTAATTAAGTCGTGGATGAAAAAATTCTTGGAAACTGGAAACGTGGAAAAGGGAAAGAGCAGTGGTAGACCATCAGTTTCCGATGGGACTGTGGAAAACATTCAAACTGCTTGTTAAAGATAAGATGTTAAAGATTTGGTTTAGGCAACAGTTGTTCGAGATATCAGGACATTGCGAGAACGCATTACGGATGCAATTGCAACAGTTAACCCACAAATGTTGGAAAATGTGTGGCGTGAGTGTGAATACCGTTTAGACATTTTACCTGCCACTAGGGGTGCACATGTGGAAGCTTATTAAGTTCATTAACTATGTATCAAAACTTTGTATGTTTATCTACTTATGATTAAAACTGTGTTTGAATACGAGTGTTTATTTAAAAGTTATAGCATGCTTTAATCAGGGTAATCATTTATGGACACCCTGTATATGAATTAATAATTATATATGAATTAATAATTAATATATATGAATTAATACTTACATGAGATACTATTCCTAAGCTCTTGAAGTTTGAACGAACTTAAAACCGTCCTCCAACAAGTTTAAACTTGAAATGATGCATAAGTAAATGATTTGTCTGATTCACAAACAGCATTATACAAGAAATCGAACAATTGCATCATCCTCTGGAAGGTGGGCTGAGTCAATGTGGTGTGACTGCCGTGTCCTCTAAAAATGAAGCGGGTAGAAAATGATTAGCTAATTAATTAATTAAAAATGTGAAAATCATAGCGACCTCCTATTAATTATATATGTACTGAATCGACAGATATTTTGCACAAAATCACTGCACATCTAAAGGAATAAGAGCAGCCATATGGAGAGCATTTCCAACTATTTTGAAATATATATATATATACAGTATAATTACACCAATCCGCAAGGAAAAAATATAAAATTAATTATAAAACAGTGTTTAAAAAGGCTAATTAATTTCGGCTGGTCACAACCAAGCCCCTTTTCAAAGCCATAAACTATATAAGAGAGATGGGACAAATAAGATTTAAATCTTTCAAAAAGTTCGGGAGAATCTTTAAGGATTCTTCCTGACTTTGGAATAAATGGATTCATCAGCCAACATGACATTCATTTTAGCGATATAATCACGCGTGTCCAAAATGACTACTTTATTTCCCTTATCAGACTTCACAAGCATAAGGCTTGGGTTGTTCTTCAATCTGGAAAGGGCATCCAACAAAATCTTGGGAAACCTAGAGCCCTTACCCAAAGTGTGAAAGATTTCATTTAAAAGAAATCCCTTCAGAGTAAATAAATTAAGATTAGAGGCTTTACAGTATTTGGCAAAGTACTCGAACGAGCTTAAAAAGCTAACCAAATAACTGGCAATCGCAGTAGAGGAAAATTTCACTCCGAACCCCAAGGCAGCTTTTTCCAGATCAGAAAGATGTACATTTGTAAGATTGACAACCGAGTCCAAATTGCTAAATTTAAACCATGGACTGTCCCTGGACATGAGGAGTGGGGTCTCACAGCTCGAATTAAAGGCTTGTCTTTCGACACAACGATGAGCAACACGGGGGCTTGTACAATTCTGGAGCAGCACCTCGAAAAGATGTACTTTTTCTGGCCTGTCGACACCATATTCATGAGCTCGTACTGGCCAAAACCTACGAGATACTTCTGAAGGATAATCCGAATTCCCCAAACATCGAGCTCTTTGGTCGATTCAGAATCTTCTGGTCCCACATTGTTCAAGATGAGTACCGGTCAGCTGCAGACGACGAGCAATGTGCTCCTGCTATTGCTCCTTTAGGGATGATGTCATCGAATTCGCCAAAGGGATCCTTCAGCAACAACTGCCACGAAATGACTACCGTCCTCAAGCCCGCCATCTTGTTCTTGGGTGGTGTTCCACCTGGAGGAGTTTCTTCCAAGCGCCCAGTAAACATTCACCAGGCAAGCAGACATGGGAAGTAAATACTTTAGATGTATTTAAATAATAAATACATTACTTGAAAATAAAAGTAATTAAATACTAAATAAAATTCAGGTTTTCAGAAAGTATTTAAATACTAAATACATTACTCCTAAAATGTATTTAAATACATTTCAAATGCAATTTAATTACTTTTCAAAAAGCACATAAAATCACTAAAATCAGCTGAGTCAAATAAAATCGAGAAGTCGCAGAAGTAGACGCTGCAATTGTTTTGTGGCACAGAAGACAAAGTCTTCACTTTACTACCATCTTTGGAAGTTATTCGGAAATATTTTCCATCAAAAAGTGTGTGAAGGTGTGATTCGCTATTTTTATTTTCACTTCCACCATCAACAACTTCTATTTTACCACTTTCTTTTCCACCGCTTCCGCTGCTGCAGCCATGTTACAAATATTGTCCTCGTCTAATATGATCAATAGGTAGGCTGACCATATTTCCTTGAGACAAAAACGGGACATTGGGATGGCAAAAAAGGGACGGGGGTTATGTAATATTCTGTATTCATGAAAAAGTAAGTACATAAACATCTTGAGCTTACAATTATTCTTCAGTGACAGAACCCATACAAAAACCCATACAAAACGGTACTATCCCGTTCAAAACGGTACGTATGGTCAGCCTATCAATAGGCTAAGGCTAATTGCACAGTTAGCGCTGAACTTTACACAACCACATGTGACGATGCCTCAGGATAGACTGCCGGCTGCCGCAGCAGTGTTGCCAACATTATCTCCTGAGAGTAAGGCTAGATTAGAAGAAAATATAGGCTATAAAGGCTATAACCCTAATAAAAATAGGCTAAAAAATAGGCTAAAAAATAGGCTAAACATTTTACTTACATTATGACAAAAATAGTGTGTCAACATCATTTAAATCCTCATTGGAATCATGTTCTGTTTCGTCAGCATTCTCGTAAGTTAATTTGGTCCCTATGTTTTGAATTATGTTTTGAGGTAAACTGTAGAGTAAGAAGACTTTTCAGCTCTTCTAATTCCAACTCAAATGCTAAGTATTGCATTTAAAAGGTCTCTCTTCATTCTGTTTCTCTGTTTACTTTTAACGATGTTCATCTGGCTAAAAATTCTCTCCACTTCAGCATTAGAATGGGGGATGCACAAAACACGTCTAGCTACAGCAGCAAGCCCTCTGAAGGGATTAGATCCTGCTGCATCAGTATACACTGAAACCTCAGCCCAAAACTTTTCAGTGTCATGAATCTGTTCCCATTTTACAAGTATTAGATTATTCCATTGAAGATTTATTTGACTAATGTTACTGGAAGGTTCACTTAGTTCACTTTATAATAACAATTTACACTATACAATACACATTCACGTACAAGAAGAACTAACAACGACTGAAACCACTTCTATCAAATCAGTACAAGATGACACTCTTCCGACGTAATTGTACGTATTTTGACATGCTACAACGTGAAAAAACATTTTAGTACGCTCGCAATTTGATATGAAAAGAGGCTAGATTAAGGCTAAATTAGAACAAAAAGTTGCCAGATTTAAGGCCATAGGCTATTAAGTAAAATAAAAGGCTAGCCGAAGCTAAAATAGGCTAAATCTAGCCTGAAAAAGGCCAAGTTGGCAACACTGTGCCGCACTGCAGCTGTGAGTCTGTGACAATCGCCACTAGAGCAGGCTGGAAGTTCCATTTTTCAAGGTGCTTCCAGAAAGTTCCAGCCTGCTGAGCCTGGAACTTTCTGGAAGCACAAGCACCTTGAAAAATGTTTTACTGTGTTCTGTGGTACCAGTTAAATACTGGGTGGTTAGTACTCTACATCGTCGCAAAATTGAACAGTTCACAAAAAAGTATTTAAAAACAGGTATTTACAAATACTAAATACTTTTCGAAAGTATTTAAATACGTAATTAAATATACTCTCCAAAAAGTATTTATAAATACATGTATTTAAATACGTATTTAAATATTTTCAAATACATTACTGCCCATGTCTGCAGGCAAGATGGATGTCCCGCGCAATTTACGCTCTGAAAATGTGACTGTTCAGAGGCCAATTCCAGCTCAAGTCCAGGGCGTCGACTTCTCGATTAAAAGTCAGAAGTTCAACAGAATTACATGGCAGAATCTGTTCAATTCTAACATCTTCATCATCAGAGTGTACCTTCGAGCGTGGTTCCAAAGCCCACTGACGGCAGCAGCCCCCGCCAATGACTAAAACTCCTCACGGAGCTGCGACAGCTGAGTTCACCAACTTTGGCTGATGCCCTTTCCGCAGTATTCGGCCGCCACCTATGGTACCTAAATACATGTATTTAAATACGTATTTAAGTATTTTCAAATACATTACTGCCCATGTCTGCAGGCAAGATGGATGTCCCGCGCAATTTACGCTCTGAAAATGTGGCTGTTCAGAGGCCAATTCCAGCTCAAGTCCAGGGCGTCGACTTCTCGATTAAAAGTCAGAAGTTCAACAGAGTTACATGGCAGAATCTGTTCAATTTTAACATCTTCATCATCAGAGTGTACCTTCGAGCGTGGTTCCAAAGCCCACTGACGGCAGCAGCCCCCGCCAATGACTAAAACTCCTCACGGAGCTGCGACAGCTGAGTCCACCAACTTTGGCTGATGCCCTTTCCGCAGTATTCGGCCGCCACCTATGGTACCTAAACGACGTGAACGTTGCTCTGGCTCTATTTGACTCTGGTGTCCCTGTTGACATTAAACGGGAGATGGACAAAGGCATGACAGAAAAGCCTGGCTTTGAAGATACTAGCTGGCTTTTGAACTACCCGGACGAACGACTTCTTTTCAATTCTTGGCATTCCAACCGACATGTTAGCCGAGGATCCTACAAATTGGTTGAACACCGCGAGCTACACTGCTGCCCAGGACGTCGTTCAGAACCTAAAGGTTGTTAATGACCTTGCTGAACGTGGGGGTAGCTCTCATTCAGAAGTTCACTGCCGCAATGGCAAGGGATGAGAAACAGATGCAGTATCTTCTCCAAGTTGTGGAACAGCACCGCAAACAATTCCCCACACCTACCAAAGGCAACTTTTTGGATATTAATCAGAGCTTTGACACAATCTGAGCTAAAGTTAACGTGTAATTGGCTGTTCTTTGATTCTGCTTAATTTGTTTGTGCATTTATGCAAGGTAATTTTAAATTAACTTATTGTTCAGTGTGTTCAGTAAGTTAGTTTGTGCGTAATGCTATTGTGCTCACTTGAAAGGGAACTTAAAAGTTCTTGAAGCACCCCTTTAATATTAATCGATTGGAATAAAAAATTGCTGGGATTTTTTTATTGGAACAAGTGTAGTTTACATCCCCCTGTGGTGCCTAGTGTATTTACGTTCCCCTACACTGTCCTAGTGTACTTACGTTCCCCAACTTTGACCTAGTGTAGTTTGTGTCCCCTTTTGCGTCCGGGGAACGTAAACTACACTTGCTCCTTTCTATTTATTGGCACCAATTGAAAATGTGTGCATTGTAAAATTCTGAACTTTGATTTTTATGCACATCCTAATATGTATAGAGGGTGGGAGAAAAGTCTTTAAGGATTTTACACACAAATAATTTGTTAATAATAAATAAATTCCAATGATATCAATGCAGTGTATGCGATACTTTTCAAAGCAACTATACAAGGCCAGGTATCACTCTAGGCTGGAACAGGAAGGCCCTAGGCCCTAATCCTAGTCAGCGCCATGTCAGTAAAGATGGAATACAGCAATGAACAAAAAGTGTATCTTGTACCGTGTGCTATTTCTTATAATAATTGTGAAGAAAGTTTGCATTTATTTCAAGAAAAATATTAGAAACTACCACCAAATGCAACCACTCATCGATACTGGAAGCTCAAACTTTTGGAAACAGGAAGCATGGTAAAAGATCGTCCAAGAAGCGGAAGGCCAGTAACGACGCTAGGAAACAACAACAAAGAAAGTGCCCTCGCCACTTTTCAAGTCGATCCAACAACTTCAACGAGAAAAGTCGCACAGCAATTGGGTATTTCCAAATTTTCAGTCACAAAAATATTGAAATCACACAGCTACCACGACTACAAACCCATTTACTCTCATTTTATATACCACGATAATTCTGATAGACGCTTGCAGTTTGCTGAAACAATGAGACAAAAGTTCAACAGTGATCCAGATTTCCTTCGAAAAATCACAAAAACTGCCAAAATAAGATTGGGTAAACCTGTTAAAACGGGTACACTAACAGTTTGGGCGTCCATTGGTTATTCATGACTTGTTTCCTTTAACACATCAAGAGACACGATGGATGGAAAACGCTATTGCCAGGTATTGAGAGATAAAGTTTTGCCACAGTTTACTCATGACGTTGGCAGGAATTGGCTTTATCAACATGATGGATCACTGCCACATTACTCTGGACACGAACGTTGAAGGAAGATGGGCTGGGCGGCGAGGTCCAATCGAGTGGCTAGCTAGGTCACCTGATTTAAACCTCATGTGAGTTCTGGCTTTGGGCTTATTTGCGTCACAAACTCTACACTCCTGGTTTGATCTATCCAAATGTGAATGCCCTTCGCCGCAGAATAGATGAGGAACTGAAAAGGACTGCACTCGGTATGTTTAGAAAAACAATGAAGAGATTCACAGAGAGAAGCCACAAATGTATCATAGCGAATGGAGAACTCTTTGAAGATTAAATTACAGTTTAACAAAATATTTGTATGAATAAAATTCTTATAGACTTTTTGTTTGATTTGTTTCATCACTTGAACACTTATCCGTATAATGTTGTTAACTAAATAGCTGTATCTCTATATCATCTATAACATTTATATATATACACACACACACATATATATATATATATATATATATATATATATATATATATATATATATATATATATATATATATATATATATCTCTGCATTTATGGAAGCGCGAAATTATTTTTCATCCTTAGTAATAAATTTTAATTGCCTCTCTATCCCTTTTTGCAAGTTCTCTTTTAGGTCAACTGATAACGAGGACATTTTGAGTTAATTCATTGATCGATTATTTACCAAAATAATTAATCATTGTTTCATAAATATACATAACCACTTATTTAATATAAAAGCATTTTCATAATTGATCTCTCGCTTCCTAGTATATATATATATATATATATATACACAAACTCAGAATGGTCCCCTGAGAAATTTATATGTTAAACACAGACCGTGCATGGAACAAGGAACTCTTCTGGGAAAATTAAATCCACTATAGTCCGAATAAGTAATGGTAAATGACAAATACCATAGTTTTTCTTTTTCATGATGCTAGCCCGACGTGGGCAACGGGTCTCTCGCAAAGAGAAGCTATATTTATGGGATCTCTTTGCGAGAGACCCGTTGCCCACGTCGGGCTAGCATCATGAAAAAGAAAAACTATGGTATTTGTCATTTACCATTACTTATTCGGACTATAGTGGATTTAATTTTCCCAGAAGAGTTCCTTGTTCCATGCACGGTCTGTGTTTAACATATATACTGTATATATATATATACTAGGCCGATTCGAAAATGGGAAATTTTTTATTTCTTAAAAAGTACACTATGTGAGAAGTTTCATTTTATCATCTTAACAAAATATTAAAATATCAAGCATGTGCTACCCCTGCTACCCCTAGCACATACCCCAACCTTTTTTACCCTCATATTTGCATATATTTAAATGGGAAAAAATTTCATTTCTTAAAAAGTACTATGGGAGAAGGTTTTTTTATCACTTTAGCAAAATATTAAAAAATCAAGCATGTGCTACCCTACTACCCCTATCACATGCCCCTCCTCCCTTTTTTACCTTCATATTTGCATATGTTTAATGTTGTTATATGTTACATGATAAGTTGTTTGTTTAATGCTTGATATTTTTATGTTTCAGATAAACAGAAATAATTTTTCAGATAAATAGAAATAATTTGCATTTGCTTTAATTATAATTTGAATTATCATAAATTATAAATTACATATAATTTGATTTTATTTCTGAATATAAACTATGACTACTAGAAGCAAGTCTTCAAATGCAGCCTTTGGATATCCGACGGAATTCCCAGCAGCCATGACTCCTTCAAAAGCAGATGTTGTGAGACACTACCTTTTTGTGCGCCGTCGTGAAGAAGCTAAATCAAAAGGATCAGCAACTGCTAATGATTGTTACAGGGTTGTTGTAAAAGATATTGAAGATATTTGGATGAAGTTTTCTTTTCCTACGATTAACACCAAAGGTATCTATCTTAAAGTCAGTCGACTAATAGAAGAAGCCTCAAAATTGAACAAGGTGCCGTTACATCGAAGAAATGAAAGTTTTGCCTTAAAAGTAGCTCAGTATGATGAAATGTTTGATATATCTTCTTGTGAATGCTATGATAAGAGAATTGATAGGAAATCTTGCAGGTGTAAGGATAAAATACCAATGGCAGAATGAGTCTTTTGTGGGTAAAAAATAAAGAAAAAATCAGTTAGGACCAATTGATCGCATAGCTAGTTCAACAAAGAAGAGATCTTTAGCAAGAGCCCAAGAAGCACAAAACCGTCAACTCAAAGCACAAGAAGAAATGACTGAAGCCACCAATGTTTTACCATCGAAATTTATAGAAAATACCGAAGAAGACATGGATATAGATTCAGAGTCAGGATGTAGATTATGAGGCCGATTTAGAATTGACTGAGAATATTCAGAACAGGCACTCCTACAAAAACCTACTATTAACAGCAGATCGTTATCGTGTAAGTTGTACAGCTGCAGCTGCAATAGTCAATGCAGCTTTAAAAGATATGGGGATCCTTAACCACACCGACATGATTGACAGAAAGAAATTAGAAAGAGAAAGAAATCGCATGGGTGAAACAAATACTTTTAGGTCTAAATCCGAAAATCTGAAGATGGAATGCCTTGGATTTGATGGAAGGAAAGATAACACATTAACTAAAAGTGGAAAGATAAAAGAACACATGTTACTGTGAAAGAACCTGGACGCATCTATGTAGACCATGTCACACCCAGTGATGGGCAGTATCTAGATACATGTATCGCCGATACGTATCGATCGATACTTTTGTATCGGTATCGGTATCGCTTTAGCTACTTGACAAAAGTATCGATTTATCGGTATCGCTAAGGTCAATTTTCTTAAATGTATCGAAAAAAATCGATACTTCGATACATCGATACACTAATAAGAATTTTTAAATATTTAAATAGATGTTATAATATGACACTACTGAGTTATATTTATGAATATACATAAATAATAATGTTATTAAATATTTATTTAATGACAGTACTACTCTACTGGTCACGTCACCCAGTACGGTGGCCGGTATATTCCCCCACGGTATATTCCACCACGGTAAATTCCACCAGGTAAATTCCACCAATGGTAAATTCCACCAGGTAAATTCCACCCCAAATTATTTAAAATAAAATATGATTTAAATAAGTAAAATGTAAATATTTTATTCATATGGGTACAAATAGAAGAATACAACGAATATTACAATAATTTATGGTGCTCTTCCAATATGTGCTCTACCGCGAAATTTACATATTGTGAAAGGTACATATTGTGAGGAGTTTGAATGAAACATAGGAACCCCCTCATAAATTATTTTCGCTGTTTAAAGCCTCCTACCCCTGGCACAATTTTTCACTTTTTGACCTATTTTGAAGAATATTCCATTTATACGAGACTTACTCTACATTCAGGTTTTTTGATAACATAAATCTTTATTAAGGTATAATATTTTATTTAATAATGTACAGTATTAGGAAAATTAACTAAGTACAACAGTATATTCAGAAGAAAAAATTAGAGGCATAATAAATGTACTAAAATTCAATTCACTTTTTCATTGTTCCTTATAACATCAAAAGGCAAGAAATTTTCAATATCATTAGGAAATTTTATTTCATATGTTTCTTACTCATTCCATTGGGTCTTCCGTTCAAACTTGGGCAGTTTTCGCCTTGATTCTAATGAGCTTAAGATAAACTTTTGACGGTTGTCATATCCTATTCTTTCCTGACATGCCTTTGTTACTAGGTTCACTGCCCTTTCCACACTTTGACTGTGGCATGGAAAAGAAGCTATCTCCAGTGGCTTACATCGAGCCTGTAGTAGCTCATCGTCGCTAAAATTGTTTAGCAGCGGTGGAGGAGTAATGATCTCTTTTTGCCAATCGATCATCTCGTTGTAGTCAGTAGATTGGAAATTGAGGGTTCGAGGCAACTCAAAGTTTCTGGTACCTGAAAATCCTGTTCTTGAAAGGATGATTTTCTGAATAGTTTGCTCCCTAATTTCTAGTCTCTTGTCAGTTACCACTGATATGAGTATATTTTCTGGGTGGGCAAAGTAGGCGTTATTCTTTAATACTGGTTCTATGATTGATCTGTGTTGTTCATCTAAATTTCGAAGCAAGCACATTAAATCCCAAAAGTTATATGCACCATCAGTTGCATTAGGATGAGATTTTATCCAAAACCACTCTGGAGCATAGAATTGCTTAATAATCTTGACTATATCTTGAAGGTTTTTATCAGGATTTGGCTTTGATATATAATCGAAGGACCCTGTTGGCTAGAGTTAGCTAGCGAGCATGGTGAAGGGTACCTGGGGATCGAGTGGACAGATCTTGAGAAGTGTCTCCAGTTTGCACTGCCAGACACATATCATAGAGGCTTCTAGGACAAAATCCCCCCGTGGACAAAATCCCCTCGTGGACAAAATCCCCTCGCGGACAAAATCCCCCCGGACACAACCCCCCCGGACACAATCCCCCCGCGGACAAAATCCCCCTAAGGCTTTATTAAAAAAATAAGAATACGACTGACTTTATTAAAGTTTTAACAAAAATATCACGACTTAACCTAACCAATCGTCAAGGGCGTACAATTACCTAACCGGGCAAACAAATAAGAATACGACTGACTTTATTGAAGAAGAAAATTAAAAACACAAAGTCAAACAAAATTCAAAATTTAAAAAGACAAATTAAAAGCAATTCCCTTAAGAAAATCAAAAATAGACCTGTTGTTATAGTCTTGTACAATTTTCAAAATGCGAGAAGAAAAAGACTTATACTTCTTCCTTTGCGGTTCTGTCGGCAAGCCAGCGATAATTTGAGAAATAAATGCCTGTTGGTAGCTTATTTCTTGCCCTAAAACTTTTAAAAATTTCCATATGTTTGGATGCGAGCATCCTGTTTTCGACAGAGTTATTTGTACGTGGAAGTTCTGTAATTGTTCTTGAGTACATATTCCAAATAGAAATGCTAAAAGTGGGTTCTCTTCGTCCTCGTCGGCATGGCCTTCCAATATAATTATCTTCAAAATAATCGAGAATTGGCAAACCTTCCACTGGTATAAAATCGTATAATTGTTCAAAAGCATCAACAACTTTTTCTGGAGCACAAAAGCTACAGCAGGTATCATTCGAATTTTTAAGGCAAAATCATTGTCATCTTGATATTTTTTCTGTAATCCGTGTTTCTGTAATCCGTTTCTGTAAGCCTCTTTTCTTATTCTTATTCTTATTCTTATTGTGTTTTTAATTTTTCTTCTTTAATAAAGTCAGTCGTATTCTTCTTTTTTTAATAAAGCCTTAGGGGGATTTTGTCCGCGGGGGGATTGTGTCCGGGGGGGGTTGTGTCCGGGGGGATTTTGTCCATGGGGGATTTTGTCCGCGAGGGGATTTTGTCCACGGGGGGATTTTGTCCTGATACCATCATAGAGATATCTTTGATCACTGCTTAGCTCCTTCACAACATTTGCTGGAATTTCTTTAATGTTTCCCTTTACGCGAGAATATTTGACTACCTCCAATTTTGTTAAATCTGTTTTCAGTTTATTCCCAGTTGAACCCACAAAAGTATTTGGACCTTTGTTTTACCATCAGTGGCTTTGTAGACGTGCATAAAAGGTGGCTCATTCAAATGCAAGAGGCACACCAACCACTGCACTGGTCTGTTAAGATGAATTTCAACCAGTTTTATGGTTCCACCAATTTTTCCTGTATTTACAGGAGTACCATCACAGAGTAAAGCTTTGATAGTATCTGTGCTGTTCGAGTCTGTAATAATACTTACCAACTCTTCTGCTATGCAGCAAGCAGTTCCATTATCTGGTGTGACCAGTGATGGGCATCGATACATGAAAATCGCTAAAGCGATACCGATACATCGATACATGAAGAACGTCTTGGGCGATACCGATACGCCGATACTTTCTAGATGTCTTAAGCGATACCGATACCGATACATGCATCGCCGGTACATTTTTATAATTATTCATTTAATATGTAGGTATTAGATATTATTGTTTATAGGTACTAGTAATTTGTACGCACTGTAAGTAAAATCAACGACATTTTAATGGTTTTATATATGTAAATAAAAACAGTTGCTTTATTTAATGAAAGTATGTTTTAATTTTGTAGGATACATGAATGACTGAAAATATTACACTAACAATTAAAAGTAATTACTATTACCCTTCAAAAATACCAGCTGGCTAAACATCTGGTCAGACAGTCTATTCCTTTTTGGAGCGTGAATGTGACCAGCCAAACTAAACAACCGTTCTACAGGAGCAGAGGATGGTAGTGGTGTATTATACTTCAGGAAGACCCGTAGAATTCCTGGGTACTGCCTCAGAGATTGGAGAGAATGACTTCCGTCACCCAGATACTGTAAAACTTCCATCTCAGTGGAATCTTGGGTTGCAGAGGCATTAGTGGAAGCAGACTCATAACAGAAGAAATCATCTGCACTTCCGTCAGATGCAGCATCACTTAGTTGTTGCTGTGGGGTCTGCTCGCTGAGGCTCTTAACAGCATTAACCAACATTTCTTGAACCCTCTTTTTGACAATGTTAGTGTTAAATTTGCCTTTTATTGTCATCCACTTTAACTTGAACAGAGGATTTGAAGACGATGCCAGTATTGCTGCTTTACACTCATGCGACGCATGAAGGCACAGCAACTTTTCAAACCGCTTAGTGAACCCTACTGTGACTGCATTGAGAAGTGGCTGACAATGACGCAATGCCTCCGAATTCAAACGCTCAGCTTCTTCTCTACAGCTAACAATGTTTCTATATCATGGTTAATTAATCTCAATAACACAAGTACAAACGTGTTTAAACGTTGCGCTGTACTGGGGGTTCTAGGTAAATTCCACCGCGGAAAATTCCACCACGGTAAATTCCACCAGGTAAATTCCACCAATGGTAAATTCCACCAAAGTAAATTCCACCAAAGTAAATTCCACCAAAGTAAATTCCACCAATGGTAAATTCCACCAATGGTAAATTCCACCAGGTAAATTCTACCAGGTAAATTCCACCCCAAATTATTTAAAATAAAATATGATTTAAATAAGTAAAATGTAAATATTTTATTCATATGGGTACAAATAGAAGAATACAACGAATATTACAATAATTTATGGTGCTCTTCCAATATGTGCTCTACCGCGAAATTTACATTCCAATACGTGATCTACCTTAGATTATTCGGATTAGCAGCAGGTACGTTAGTTAGCCTTATAAAGCTAACTAACGAAAATATCACGACTTAACCTAACCAATCGTCAAGGGCGTATAGTTGACCTAACGATTGGTTAGGTTAAGTCGTGATATTTTCGTTAGTGCTAATCCGAATAATCTAAGGTAATATTTACATTTTACTTACATTACTTAAATATGATTTAAGTAAGTAAAATGTAAATATTACCTTAGATTATTCGGATTAGCACTAACGAAAATATCATGACTTAACCTAACCAATCGTTAGGTCAACTATACGCCCTTGACGATTGGTTAGGTTAAGTCGTGATATTTTCGTTAGTTAGCTTTATAAGGCTAACTAACGTACCTGCTGCTAATCCGAATAATCTAAGGTAGATCACGTATTGGAATGTAAATTTCGCGGTAGAGCACATATTGGAAGAGCACCATAAATTATTGTAATATTCGTTGTATTCTTCTATTTGTACCCATATGAATAAAATATTTACATTTTACTTATTTAAATCATATTTTATTTTAAATAATTTGGGGTGGAATTTACCTGGTGGAATTTACCTGGTGGAATTTACCATTGGTGGAATTTACCATTGGTGGAATTTACTTTGGTGGAATTTACTTTGGTGGAATTTACTTGGTGGAATTTACCATTGGTGGAATTTACCTGGTGGAATTTACCGTGGTGGAATTTTCCGCGGTGGAATTTACCTAGAACCCCCAGTACAGCGCAACGTTTAAACACGTTTGTACTTGTGTTATTGAGATTAATTAACCATGATATAGAAACATTGTTAGCTGTAGAGAAGAAGCTAGAGCGTTTGAATTCGGAGGCATTGCGTCATTGTCAGCCACTTCTCAATGCAGTCACAGTAGGGTTCACTAAGCGGTTTGAAAAGTTGCTGTGCCTTCATGCGTCGCATGAGTGTAAAGCAGCAATACTGGCATCGTCTTCAAATCCTCTGTTCAAGTTAAAGTGGATGACAATAAAAGGCAAATTTAACACTAACATTGTCAAAAAGAGGGTTCAAGAAATGTTGGTTAATGCTGTTAAGAGCCTCAGCGAGCAGACCCCCCAGCAACAACTAAGTGATGCTGCATCTGACGGAAGTGCAGATGATTTCTTCTGTTATGAGTCTGCTTCCACTAATGCCTCTGCAACCCAAGATTCCACTGAGATGGAAGTTTTACAGTATCTGGGTGACGGAAGTCATTCTCTCCAATCTCTGAGGCAGTACCCAGGAATTCTACGGGTCTTACTGAAGTATAACAGACCACTACCATCCTCTGCTCCTGTAGAATGGTTGTTTAGTTTGGCTGGTCACATTCACGCTCCAAAAAGGAATAGACTGTCTGACCAGATGTTTAGCCAGCTGGTATTTTTGAAGGGTAATAGTAATTACTTTTAATTGTTAGTGTAATATTTTCAGTCATTCATGTATCCTACAAAATTAAAACATACTTTCATTAAATAAAGCAACTGTTTTTATTTACATATATAAAACCCATTAAAATGTCGTTGATTTTACTTACAGTGCGTACAAATTACTAGTACCTATAAACAATAATATCTAATACCTACATATTAAATGAATAATTATAAAAATGTACCGGCGATGCATGTATCGGTATCGGTATCGCTTAAGACATCTAGAAAGTATCGGCGTATCGGTATCGCCCAAGACGTTCTTCATGTATCGATGTATCGGTATCGCTTTAGCGATTTTCATGTATCGATGCCCATCACTGGTCACACCAGATAATGGAACTGCTTGCTGCATAGCAGAAGAGTTGGTAACTATTATTACAGACTCGAACAGCACAGATACTATCAAAGCTTTACTCTGTGATGGTACTCCTGTAAATACAGGAAAAATTGGTGGAACCATAAAACTGGTTGAAATTCATCTTAACAGACCAGTGCAGTGGTTGGTGTGCCTCTTGCATTTGAATGAGCTACCTTTTATGCACGTCTACAAAGCCACTGATGTTAAACAAAGGTCCAAATACTTTTGTGGGTTCAACTGGGAATAAACTGAAAACAGATTTAACAAAATTGGAGGTAGTCAAATATTCTCGCGTAAAGGGAAACATTAAAGAAATTCCAGCAAATGTTGTGAAGGAGCTAAGCAGTGATCAAAGATATCTCTATGATGGTATCAGGACAAAATCCCCCCGTGGACAAAATCCCCCCTCGCGGACAAAATCCCCCATGGACAAAATCCCCCCGGACACAACCCCCCCCGGACTCAATCCCCCCGCGGACAAAATCCCCCTAAGGCTTTATTAAAAAAAGAAGAATACGACTGACTTTATTAAAGAAGAAAAATTAAAAACACAATAAGAATAAGAATAAGAATAAGAAAAGAGGCTTACAGAAACGGATTACAGAAACACGGATTACAGAAAAAATCAAGATGACAATGATTTTGCCTTAAAAATTCGAATGATACCTGCTGTAGCTTTTGTGCCTCCAGAAAAAGTTGTTGATGCTTTTGAACAATTATACGATTTATACCAGTGGAAGGTTTGCCAATTCTCGATTATTTTGAAGATAATTATATTGGAAGGCCATGCCGACGAGGACGAAGAGAACCCACTTTTAGCATTTCTATTTGGAATATGTACTCAAGAACAATTACAGAACTTCCACGTACAAATAACTCTGTCGAAAACAGGATGCTCGCATCCAAACATATGGAAATTTTTAAAAGTTTTAGGGCAAGAAATAAGCTACCAACAGGCATTTATTTCTCAAATTATCGCTGCTTGCCGACAGAACCCAAAGGAAGAAGTATAAGTCTTCTTCTTCTCGCATTTTGAAAATTGTACAAGACTATAACAACAGGTCTATTTTTGATTTTCTTAAGGGAATTGCTTTTAATTTGTCTTTTTAAATTTTGAATTTTGTTTGACTTTGTGTTTTTAATTTTACTTCTTCAATAAAGTCAGTCGTATTCTTATTTGTTTGCCCGGTTAGGTAATTGTACGCCCTTGACGATTGGTTAGGTTAAGTCGTGATATTTTTGTTAAAACTTTAATAAAGTCAGTCGTATTCTTATTTTTTTAATAAAGCCTTAGGGGGATTTTGTCCGCGGGGGGATTGTGTCCGGGGGGGTTGTGTCCGGGGGGATTTTGTCCGCGAGGGGATTTTGTCCACGAGGGGATTTTGTCCACGGGGGGATTTTGTCCTAGAAGCCTCTATGATATGTGTCTGGCAGTGCAAACTGGAGACACTTCTCAAGATCTGTCCACTCGATCCCCAGGTACCCTTCACCATGCTCGCTAGCTAACTCTAGCCAACAGGGTCCTTCGATTATATATCAAAGCCAAATCCTGATAAAAACCTTCAAGATATAGTCAAGATTATTAAGCAATTCTATGCTCCAGAGTGGTTTTGGATAAAATCTCATCCTAATGCAACTGATGGTGCATATAACTTTTGGGATTTAATGTGCTTGCTTCGAAATTTAGATGAACAACACAGATCAATCATAGAACCAGTATTAAAGAATAACGCCTACTTTGCCCACCCAGAAAATATACTCATATCAGTGGTAACTGACAAGAGACTAGAAATTAGGGAGCAAACTATTCAGAAAATCATCCTTTCAAGAACAGGATTTTCAGGTACCAGAAACTTTGAGTTGCCTCGAACCCTCAATTTCCAATCTACTGACTACAACGAGATGATCGATTGGCAAAAGAGATCATTACTCCTCCACCGCTGCTAAACAATTTTAGCGACGATGAGCTACTACAGGCTCGATGTAAGCCACTGGAGATAGCTTCTTTTCCATGCCACAGTCAAAGTGTGGAAAGGGCAGTGAACCTAGTAACAAAGGCATGTCAGGAAAGAATAGGATATGACAACCGTCAAAAGTTTATCTTAAGCTCATTAGAATCAAGGCGAAAACTGCCCAAGTTTGAACGGAAGACCCAATGGAATGAGTAAGAAACATATGAAATAAAATTTCCTAATGATATTGAAAATTTCTTGCCTTTTGATGTTATAAGGAACAATGAAAAAGTGAATTGAATTTTAGTACATTTATTATGCCTCTAATTTTTTCTTCTGAATATACTGTTGTACTTAGTTAATTTTCCTAATACTGTACATTATTAAATAAAAATATTATACCTTAATAAGATTTATGTTATCAAAAAACCTGAATGTAGAGTAAGTCTCGTATAAATGGAATATTCTTCAAAATAGGTCAAAAAGTGAAAAATTGTGCCAGGGGTAGGAGGCTTTAAACAGCGAAAATAATTTATGAGGGGGTTCCTATGTTTCATTCAAACTCCTCACAATATGTACCTTTTCAATATAAAATTTCGACCCGGCCTAATATATACCTTTCAACCTTTCAAAGGTTCCGCGCGATGATTCCTCATTTCACGAAGGTCAAGCTTGTCGCCCGTCCTCTCGAGTTGGCCTGGTGAAGTAGTGAGTTGGTTTCTTGTACTCTCCACCTCACATAGCCAAGTACGCCAGGCCATCGGGGATTGTTCTGAGCCAGGCGTCTAATCTTCTTTTGAAGATGTTTCCTGCAACACCATTCGTGTTCCTTAGGTGTTTGGGCAGCTGATTAAACAGTTTTTGTCCTCTCACAACAAAACTATTTTCTTTCAGGGTTAAGGATGTTCCCTCTCTAGCCTTTAATTTAGGAACACGACACAGTCTTCCTTTTCTACTTTCCACCGTTGTTTAGGGAGTTACATGGTTCAGAGTAAGGTTAGGGACTAGTTTCTCCATTATTTTCCAAGTGTAAATAATGGTGTATCTCTCTCTTCTCCTTTCCAGTGAATATAGGTTTAGTGCGCTTAACCTTTCCCAGTAATTTAGTTCTTTGCACCCCGTGATCTTGGCTGTGAAGCTTCTCTGAATCCCTTCTAGCTGTCTAATGTCTTCTTTTTTATATGGGGATGTTAGGACCGAACAGTATTCCAATTTGGGTACGATCAGTGTTTTCAGTAGAGGAATCATTATATTCCTATCCCTTCGTATAGAGGTTCTCAATATCTGCCCCGTTGTTCTCTTTGCTCTGTTTACTGTTATCTTATTTTGTGTTTCAAATTGCGCATCATCAGTCATTATAACCCCTAAATCTTTTGCTTTAGAATTTCTCTGAATTTCCTGTCCATTTTGGGTATAATATTCCATGGATTTTAGGTCTTCTCTTTTTACCGTACGGTAACAGCTGAAATTTGTCAGTGTTAAACTTCATATTGTTGTCTTCCGTCCACTTGTAGATTCTGTTCATGTCGGTTTGTAGAGATCCTATATCTTCTGGGTTTCTTACTTTTCTACTGATCTTTGTGTCATCAGCAAAGGATGTTACTGTGCTGTCTCTGGTAACGTCCTCATCTATGTCAGTTAGCATGATTATGAAGAGTAGTGGAGCTAATACTGTTTCTTGTGGTACTGAGCTGATGATCTTTGATTCTGATAAAGATACTCCTTGTAATGTAACGACCTGCCGCCGATCACTCAGGAAATTATATATCCATTTCCCTACTTTTCCTGTTATTCCCATATACTTCAGTTTATGTATTATGATTCCATGGTCACACTTGTCGAATGCTTTGGCAAAGTCTGTGTATATTACATCATAGTTTTCATTACTTTCAAGTGCATCAATAATATAATGTTCCATTAGTTGTGATAGGCATGATCTGCCTGACCGAAACCCATGTTGGTTATCATTTTATTTTTTCTGAGTTCCCAAAAAGTCATAGATTTTCTGTCTAACTATGCTTTCAAATATTTTGGTGAGATTAGATGTAAGCGAGACTGGCCTATAGTTTTTGGCCTCGGATCGATCTCCTCCTTTATATATTGGGACTATGTTCGCCCTCTTCAGGATGCCCGTTATTTCTCCCGTGTCTAGTGATCGTCTCCATATCCAATATAGGGGCTCAGCGATTGCATTCTTGCAGTTTTTGATCAGTGTGGCATTCCATTTGTCCGGTCCTGCCGCTGAGTGTGCTTTTAGTTTCCCTATACCTTGTGTAATATCATCTGTCGTAAAGTCGAAGTCCGTTATACTTTCCCCTTGTAGTTCTTCTTCAAAGAACGCGTTTCTATTGCATATCAGTTTGTTAGTTTTTGGGATACTGAAAGATGATTCGTACTGAGCTCTTAATATTTCAGATACTTCTGTTAGATCATCAGATAAAGCACTGTTCTCGTTTTTCAGAGGTCCGATAGTCGCATGGTTTTTCGACTTTCTTTTTGCAAAATTATAGAAGTACTTTGAGTTAACCTTTATCGCTTCTACATATAGCGTCGTCTTCTTCTTTTTCTGTATGCTTTTCAATTAGTTCTTGTATGACGTCATCGATACTCTGCAGTTTATCATTTAATATTTTCCTGATGTTATCTTTAGAGTTACTTAATTTTGCAGTCACTCTTTTTCTCTTTCGAAACAATGACCTCTTTTGTCTCTCGAACCTGCTTCTCCTTCCTCTATGTTGTATTTTTGGGACATGTCTTTCCACAATTTCTAACGTCTTTTCCTCGAAAGTCATTAGCATCTCTTCCGTTGTCTTTGCCTCGAAAATGGTTTTCCAATCTATTACTTCCATGCTGGATGCAACATCTTCCCAGTTTATAGCTTTGGAATGAAAATTAAAAATTTCAATTTGCTTCTTTCTGTTGTTCGTGTTCTTTCCTTTCCTGTTACATTTATACTGGTTGTTATTTCAATGATGTTGTGGTCCGATATCATAGTTGGGGATATTTCTACATTATCAATTAGATTACTGTTGTTTGTGAATACCAAATCTAGGCAGTTGTTTTTTCTTGTGTTTTCTGTTATTTCTTGCGTTAACATAAATTCATCAGCTCGAGCTAGTAGCATTTTTACCTGCTCCTGGTCTTTCCGTGTGCCCCCTTGTCTTGGTGTATACATACATTTTTTCCTATCCTTTTGTATTTCATGAATGGGAAATTAAAATCACTACAGAAAAAAATATTTGGGGTTGGAGAGTGTAGCTCTTTTACCCAGTTTCTTACCTCTGTAATGGAATCTGAAAATTTTGAGGTTGGCGTGTTTGGGGGTCTGTACTTTACAATTAGTACCATATTTAATTTTTCAACTTTTGCTGCTACACATTCTACGTAGCTGTTTGTGGTACTTATAGTCATTTCTGCCATATGCCTTTCGCGCGTGTAAATAGCACATCCTCCTTCACGTCCTATATACAGGGTGGGCGAGAAGTCACCGTACACCCGCCCGATACGCACCCGAAATCAATTTGAGTTTACACAGCACAGCACAGCACACACTACTATGTACAGTGGCAGTCTGGCAACAGTGTCGAATGGCAATCTGGCAATAGTGTCGAAGATAGTGCGTACGTGACAGCCGTACCCATGGAATTTAGTTGTGGTGTTGTCGGTATGGTTGACACAAACAGTTACTCTGTTGAGGAGCGGTTGGTGGCAAGTGTGTGGGTGCATGAGAGACCGCACACGGAACAAACAATGACGCAGGTGATGGCTGTGTTTCGGGATCGGTTTAATAATGCTCCACCACGAAGAGCGACACTGCTGTATTGGGAAAAACGTGCGTTCGCTCTTGGAAGCGTTAAAGACAGGCCGCGGAGTGGGAGAAAGACAACGCGCTTGGAAACATGTGCAGCGATTGCCGATTCCATTGAACGTTCCCCAATTAAGTCGACGCGGAAACGATCATCAGAGCTTGGTGTGCCACGGTCAACGATGCGAGACCACATGAAGAAAGACCTGAAAGTGAGGCCGTATCGCCCAACTTTCGTAAATGAACTGTCAGATGCCGACATCGATCGGCGTTATGAATCATGCCGTGCTCTGTTGGACACATTCCCAAGTGCCGTATCCCGCCCAAAGGTTCTTTTCAGTGATGAATGTGCCATCTATCGCAGTTCGCGCGACAGAAATGTGGTGTTCTGGTCAAAAGAGAATCCCCATTTCACGCAGGAGCTGGAACATAATCCACCGCATGTGATGATATGGGCGGGTATGACATCAGGTCATTTAATTGGACCTTACTTTTTCGATGGATCCATGAACGCGGCATCTTATTCGGCAATGTTGGAGACGTGGCTCATACCTCAGCTCAGAGATAGGGGACTCATGGATGACGTGTGGCTGCAGCACGATGGGGCACCCGCACACTTTGTTCTTTCTGTGCGCGACGTTTTGAACGAACATTTTGCAGGCCGCTGGATTGGCCGTGGTTCACCGACATCTCCGGCACCATTACCATGGCCACCACGTAGTCCTGACCTTACCATCCCGGACAATTCGTTGTGGGGTATTATCAAGGGAGTAGTGGCTGCGCGTCGCTACAACACCAACGAAGAGATGCGCAGAGCTGTGGAAGACGCCTTTCGCAGCATTACTCCACAAATGCTCCGACGCATGTCACAGAGGACATGGAGGCGCATCCGTTTGTGTGTCCAGCATCAAGGTGCACATACGGATCCACTGGACATGTAACCACGAAGTACGTAAGTGATTCAGATTAATTATGATTGATTATGATTGCACATTGGTTGGTGTACGGTGTGTGTGTGTGTGTGTGTGTGTGTGTGTGTGTGTGTGTGTGTACAAACGAACAATGAATAATTCCTATATTCATGTATTTATATTCATATAATACTTATATTTGTATATATTTATATTCTTACATTCATTTTTACATATAGAGTCCAAATTCGCATAACTGACACGAGTTTGGATAAATTTTTTATTTTATTTCTATTTTATTTTTGCTGAATAATTGATTAATTATTTATTTTTAATTTACTTAATCATTTTTTAAAATTTAGCTTCATAATGTAATCTTTTTAAATTCCGCAATGTTCATTTTCTTTATACAGTACATTCTCTCTTCGTTGTAAAAGATGAAGTCATGTCTTGTTTAACACTTAATTTTAAATTTTAGGCATTTAATTTTTACTCATATGCATGTTTAATTGTAATTCATAATAAAATGCATATTTCGAGTTCCACTTTTAGTTAACTCGGCAGATCATGATAACATCGGATCTGTCAATATGCGGTTTAAAATAAGAATATGGCTTCATCTTCAAATATCTTGCTTATCTGTTTAGACAGTGCTACAGCTAAGATATTTACCTTATCTTCAAATATTTTGCAAAATAATTCAGCCTATTGATAATAAAAAACAAAACAGGTCAACATTAAATAATAATGATGTCACCAAAAATTCAGTATAAATAGTCAAACAATTTTTTCAAATTATTATTCTGATTTGTCTGATCTAACTTAGAGGCTGAGCATTACCTGTAACATTTTAGCAGTAAACTACAGTAAGAGAATATCTTTGTCTTCTCCTCCGAGCCTTGCTTTCTTCAGAGAACTTTGTTTTAAATAGAGAAAAATAATTTCCCGATACAGTTACAAGAAGAATCGGGAACCTTCAGAGAATTTAGTAAGCTCCACAGAATCCTCCGATCCACTAGAAGAAGAAATCGGATAGTAGTATAAGAGAAACTTTGCCATTCCCTCTACGGTACCAGATACTCCAGAGTAACAAATCCGTTGCTGCCACCTAACCAGAACCCCCGTCAACTTCGAACCGCCCAAGGCCATAGACAGTTTATATATATATATATATATATGTTAAACACAGACCGTGCATGGAACAAGGAACTCTTCTGGGAAATTACATCCACTATAGTTCGAATAAGTAATGATAAATGACAAATACTATAGTTTTTCTTTTTCATGATGGAAAGCCCAACGTGGGCACCGGGTTACTCGCAAAGAGGCCCCCAAAATATAGCTTCCCTCACCAGCTATCTGCAAAGCAGATAGGATCCAGCTTTGGGACAGGATCTAGGGTTTACAGCTTACACCTAGCCTACTACATTCAGAACCTCAATATACGCAAGAAACTCGTTGCAGTCACGTCGGATTGAATACATCAAAGAAAAAGGGGTAACTATTGTATTTTTAGCCAAAAAAAACAAAACTTAAACCTCAAACGGGACATTGAGCGTCCACTTTTCAATGCACATAACACGTCCGTTTAATATACACACAGTGGCGTACTAAGGGGGTGCGAGGGGGGCGGTGGTCCGCCCCGGGTGACAGCCAGGAAGGGGGTGCCATCGGAAGAGTTGAAATAAGAGTACAAGTTTTCAAACCAAATGAAAAATTCGCCAAAGTAAGAAAAAAAAATTAAAAATGTTCAAACTATTACAACAGCTTAATGTTAATTTCCACTATAAAATAATTTTTTATTTTTATTGGCAATACAAAATTGACAAACGAAGTGATCAGATACTCCCATATTGAAAGTAACAAAGTTAAAGTAAAGGAATCATTCTTGGGCTTCTCCCCTATTGCCGGAAAAACTGCTGCTGAGCTCACAGGAGATATCCTGAGACATCTGGAGAGAGAGATGGACTGGACATAAACCTGTGCCGTGGTCAAGAATATGACAACGCTGCAACTATGGTTGGGATTCATGGTGGTGTTCAGTCAAAGATCAGAAAGATTAATCCCAACTCTTTGTTTGTGCCTTGTGCAAATCATTCTCTGAACCTTTGCGGAGTGCACTCATTTGGAAGTGTTTCTTCATGTGTGACTTTTTTTGGAACCTTGGAGAGGGTCTATTCCTTCTTTTCAGTCTCAACTCCCAAAGAAAATGTGGACACAAGAGGATCAGCTCAGATTTTGCTGTCTGCTGTATGTGATTTCTCTTTTTTGAGTTACCTTTCTTTCTGGTGTGAAGTCCTGGAAGAAATGAATCTCACACAAAAGTATTTGCAAACAGTTGGAATCAGCCTTGAAAAGTGCATTGTGAAGCTCCAAGCTCTAAAACTGTTTCTTGAAGATCAGCGCAATGAAATTGTAGAGAGGGCCATTCATTATGCAACTACAAAGTGTGAGGAAATGGACATTTCTATGGAGAGAAGAGGGAGAGTAAAGCTCCGAAAAAGGATGCCAGGAGAGATGGCAAAGGATGCTGGTCTCACATTGCCAGAGGAAGTAAAAAGGACTATGTTTGAATGTCTTGATCGCTTTCATCAAGAATTGGAGATTCGTTCTAAGGCAATGGATCAAATTCTGTCAATCTTCGCTGTTATTCAGCCAAACACTTTGGTTGTTGCAACAGAAGAAGAACTTCGGAAGTATATTCCAAATTTGACTCAGATTTTCGATAAATTCTCTGATGAAGATATCAGTGTGGAAATTGGACGACTTCGGAGGCATTTGGAAGCTGCCAAAATCAGCGTTGAAGAGGCAAAGAAATGAACAGCATTGCAGTTTCTGGAGTTTATTGTGAAATGGAATTTTTGTGAATCTTTGCCAAGCTTGTCACTGTGTTTGAGATTCTTTTTGACTGTCTGTGTCTATTGCTTCATGTGAAAGAAGTTTTCCCAAATTGAAATTGATAAAAAATTTCTTTCGCTCGACCATGAGTCAGACAAGATTGATAAATCTGGCTTTACTTTCAATTGAACATGAATATGCAAAGAAGGTGAATTTTGATGAGGTCATTGATCAATTTGCAGAAATTAAGGCTCGAAAGCAGAGACTGTGAATCCTCTCTATTTACCTTTGAAGAATAGGCTGAGCGTTGAGACTGGATTTTGCTGTGTTTTTTGTATAAAATAAAATGCAGTATTACCCGTTCACTGAATTTTTAATGTCCTGCATTTTTCTTATTTCCAATTTGCTTATTACAGTACTGTACTGTTTAAAAATCTACTTGCAAACATAATATATTTTTCTGTGTGTTTAAATCTTAAAATTATTTATGGGGGATGCCAAAGGAAGGATCCGCCCCGGGTGCCAAATACTTTAGGTACGCCCCTGTATACACAAACTCAGAATGGTCCCCTGAGAAACTTATATGTTAAACACAGACCGTGCATGGAACAAGGAACTCTTCTGGGAAATTACATCCACTATAGTTCGAATAAGTAATGATAAATGACAAATACTATAGTTTTTCTTTTTCATGATGGAAAGCCCAACGTGGGCACCGGGTTACTTGCGTATATTGAGGTTCTGAATGTAGTAGGCTAGGTGTAAGCTGTAAACCCTAGATCCTGTCCCAAAGCTGGATCCTATCTGCTTTGCAGATAGCAGGTGAGGGAAGTTATATTTTGGGGCCTCTTTGCGAGAAACCAGATTCGTTTTTCTGTATCCACCTGAGGATGCCAGTGAGCATCGAAACTGTTGTGGAAATAAACTCTGTCTATTAGAGTGGGTTTTTATTTTCATATTTTGACCTTCACGTAGAAAAAAGTGTTTTTTTTTTGCATTTATTATCATTACTTATTCGAACTATACTGGATGTAATTTCCCAGAAGAGTTCCTTGTTCCATGCACGGTCTGTGTTTAACATATAAGTTTATCAGGGGACCATTCTGAGTTTGTGTGTGTGTGTGTGTGTGTGTATATATATATATATATATATATATATATATTATATATATATATATATATATATATACATATATATATATATATATATATACTGTGTGTATGTGTGTGTGTGTGTGTGTATATATATATATATATATATATATATATATATATATACACTGTATATATGTTTTATGTTAAAAAAGTCGGAACAAGTGTCGCCGACGCATAACATTCAGGGCTGCCGTCCACATCGATGGCGTCGGAGACACTTGTTCGGCCATTTTTAAACATTTCGATCCATTTGTACACGCTCCGCTGTGGCAAAACTTGATCACCATACTGTACAGATAATCTTCCGTGAATTTCAGCGTTTTTTACGCCCTCAGCCCACAAAAAACGAACGACAGCACGCTCCTCTTCTTTGGTGTAAGTCGAAAGTGGTGCGACCATGTTTACAGCGCCATTACAACTGAACAACTGAGTGTCAAAGTCTCAATCCCACGAAGCACCGATCTGTACGCTCAGTGACTGCAGCGCAGCTAACGGTCAGCAGTGTATACAATTCTGGAAAAAAAGACAAATTGCCGATATTTTAGGACTTTTTTTATGCAGGAAGGAGGGGCCAAGGACAAATGCCCGCAAAAAGCACCACTCCCAAAGAAGAGGAGAGCCAAAATCAAGGTCCGGGGTTTTCGAGTTGCCTAGACACTGCATTTGAAAGATGGAAGGTCATAGACAGGACAAAAGATGGATTGAGGAAGACTGTTCCAGATTTGACCAATTGACTAGATGAAAGACTGATAATACCTATTAACCCTTGCATTAGATAGTTGGACAGAAAAGGAATGAGAAAGTGTAGAAAGTCTGGTACTGCGTGCTCTCCTTAAAAGAGGAGGCATGCAGTTAGAGAGTTCAGAAGAGCAATGTCCGTTATAATAGCGAGGGTAAAGAGAGAGTGAGGCAACATTGCGGCGAAGAAAGAGTGACTGAAGACAATCAGTAAGAGGCGAGGAATTGATGAGACGAAAAGCCTTTGATTCCAGCCGGTCAAGTAAGGCTGTGTAGGTTGAGCCGCCCCACACATGAGAAGCATGCTCCATACAGGGACGAACAAGACCCCTGTACAGAGACAACAAATGAACGGGGTGAAGAATCCGCGGAGGCGGTACAGCACACCTAACCTCTTAGAAGCTGTTTTAGAAAGAAAGGATATGTGATCTTTCCAAGAAAGAGAGTATATGTGATCTTTCCAGGAAAGATCACGAAAAAATGGAAACGCCAAGAATGTTAAGAGAAGAGGAAGGATTGAGTTGTGTTGTTAAAGGAAAGGGGATAGTTGTGTAGAAGACTGTGACAAGTAGACAGATGGAGGAACTGAGTTGTTGAGGCATTGAAAGCCACAAGGTTTTCTCTGCCCCAATCAGATATAAGAGAAAGATCAGCGGTCAGGTGCTCCATACCTGTCCGACGCGAATCATGAATTGACTGCTGTGAGGGATGCTTTGGGAAGCGGGTGGAGAAGTGAAGAGTGGAATCATCGGCATAGGAGTTAACAGGGTTGAGAGCGTTCACCCTTCTTTGGGACATGCTGAATGAAAGCGAACTTCCAGCAGGAAGGAAAAGTACCAGATGAGAGACAAAGATGAAAGAGTTTGCCTTGGCAGGGTGTCAGCACTGAAGCACAGTTCTTTCACTTCTGTAATACAATAAATAAATTAAATACCATTAATTTTGCATGAAAAAGACTCCATGCTTCCAACGGCATATTCAGAGTACTGTAAATATATTAATGAAATATCAAATATCTAAATTGTACAGAAAAAATAATAAAGAAAAATATGCTGTATATTGAAAAATATGAAACTTTGTCACTTGTATTCTTTCTGAATAAAGATTTTAAATTTTGAATTTTGAATTGCAGAACGTAATTTTTTATGAGGTTGAATTTTTTCAAACCCAACTATATATATATATATATATATACCTCGTTAACCTCGTTGCTGTTCCGTGCGTTGGTCTCTCTTCAACTTTGACCCCTGTAACGTTCCTGAGGTCCTTTGGAAGCTGGTTAAAAAGTCTTGGTCCCCTGACAACCAAGCTATTTTCCTTCAGTGTTGAGGAGATCCCTTGTCGGGCCTTTAATTTGGGAACACTACACATTCTGCCTTTCCTACTTTCCAGTGTTGTTTGAATGGTAATTGGGTTTAGTTTTAGGTTTGGTACCAGTTTTTCGATCATTTTCTATCGGTAGATTATGGTGTACCGCTCTCTTCTTCTTTCCAGGGAGTATAGATTTAGTTTACGTAGTCTTTCCCAGTAGTTGAGTTCTTTGCAGCCATCAATCTTGGCTGCGAAATGTCTCTGCGTTTCTTCTAGTTTATTAGTTTCTTCCTTTTTATATGGGGACGTCAAAACTGAGCAGTATTCAAGTTTTGGTATAATCAGTCTTTTTAGCAAGGGAATCATTACTGTTTTGTCCCTTCTTTTGAACATTCTTAGTACCTGTCCCGCGACTTTTTTTGCTTTATTTATCACTATCTAATTTTGTGTTTCGAATTCCGCATCGTCGGTCATTATTACCTCCAGATCGATCGCTTTCGTGCTTCTCTGAATTTCCTGTCTATCTGGAGCATAATATGCAGTCTGTTTAAGTTCTTCTTTTCTACCATATCTCAAGAGCTGAAATTTCTCGGTGTTAAATGTCATGTTGTTGTCTTCTGACCATTTGTATATTTTGTTCGTGTCCCTCTGCAAAACCTCCACTTCATTTACATCGCTGATTTTTCTGCTGATCTTTGTAGATCTTTGTAGATCCATTTTCCCACTTTGCCTGTTATTCCTATATATTTCATTTTATGTGCTATTATACCGTGATCACATTTGTCGAAAGCTTTAGCAAAATCTGTGTATATGACATCGTAGTTATCATTCCCTTCCAGAACATCGAGGATATTGTTGTAGTGTTCTATTAGTTGTGATAGGCATGATCTACCTGATCGGAATCCGTGCTGATTTTCGTTGAATCTTTCCAGTGTCTCCAAGAAATCATAAATTTTCTCTCTAACTATTCTTTCAAATACTTTGGTGAGGTGGGACGTCAATGGCACTGGTCTATAGTTCTTTGCTCGAGATCTGTCCCCTCCTTTATATATAGGAACAATGTTTGCTCCTTTCAAGATGCTCGGTATTTCCCCAGTGTCTAGGGATCTTCCCCATATCCAGTGGAATCTATGTGTCCCTTGATTTCCATCAATTTATCAGGCCCAGAAACACTGAAACTACCCACAAAAGAAAACCGCCACCACTATGTTTGACCGTGAGTAAGGTGTTTTTTCCTCAAATGCTTTACCAGTCTTCCTCCAGACATACAGCTCATCGTTGTAGCCAAAGAGCTCAATCTTGGTCTCATCAGTCCACAGTACCGTCTTCTAGTAGTCAATTTCATGATTTTGATGGTCGTTGGCATACTTTAAACGAGCATCCTTGTGAGCTTTCTTGAATAGTGGTTGTCTGCTTCCGATTCGTGCAAAGAGACCATTACTATTCATTGTCTTGCGTACTGTGCAGGGATGAACATCGACTCCAATTTAGCACAAAGAATAGAATTCGTAGAATCCATAGAATTCAACCGAGGATTAGCAGTAGCCTCCTTGATGATTTTACGAACAGTACTATTGGGAATCTTTCGTGGTCGTCCCCTTCAAGGGCGCGGCTTTTGATTCCAAGGTGTTTCCATTTAAGAATGTCGTTTAAAACTGGGGTAAAAAGCATAGCAAGTTGTCCACCAATCTTCCCAATAGGCTTTTTATCACTAGACAAAGCAACAATTCTCCACAGATACATCCAGGCTATACAAGACTATAAACAGCATTACCCACTCTAACAGCGGCATTCACACCTCACACGCGGCTATCTGTCGCAGCCAAAATAATATCCCAACATACACACAACAAGCTAACATTCTAGTTAATCACTACGCAAAGATAAGTCACTTAAACAGAGACAACAACCAGAAACACGCAGACAGACAAACAGCCAGACACAAGAAAACCTACAGACTCGACACGACCATTACACCCTTCAATACAGACCAGACCACCAAGATCATCAAAAACATTAAGAATTCGAAGGCTTCTGGACCAGACAACATATCTAACATACACCTTAAACACTTGGGCCCACAAGGAATACTAGCTCTCACAAATATCAGCACATATTCATACCAACGCTGTATTATTCTTGACATATGGAAACAAGGTAAAATTATTACACTACTCAAACCAAACAAAAATCCAACAGAACCAGCTTCCTATAGACCCATTGCTTTACTATGCACACCTTCCAAAGTAACAGAAAGACTAATCTTACAAATCACCAACCCACACATTCCACTATCGCCTACTCAACATGGATTCAGACCTCACCACTCAACCACGACATTACTCACTAACCTCACGCAGCACATCATGGATGGCATCAACTCCAGACGACCAGCTCAACGTACACTATTAGCAACAATAGACATTAGTAAAGCATTTGATGCTATCCCACGCTTCCCTCTCATAAACAATATACTCAACACAAACATGCACAATAACACCAAAAGGTGGCTGAGCAACTATCTCTCAGGAAGATACTCACATGTCACATTTAATGGCAAGTCATCCAAAAACAAGCTTTTTCCGAACGGGTTCCCTCAAGGCTCTGTTCTCTCACCAGCACTCTTCAACTTATACATGCATGACATTCCAACACCCATAGATAACAAGCTTACCTTATCATCATATGCAGATGACATCACTCTAACATCCACCCACAATAACAGCGACACCGCTACAAATAACCTACAAACATATATAAACAGTATACAAGACTGTCTCACACACAATAGACTCAAAGTAGCGCCCACAAAATCAACCATCACCTTGCTTACAAGCAACACAAAAGAACACCAGGTAATTCCACAGCTTACACTAAACAACATCAACATTCCACACACTCACAGGACCAAAATACTTGGGGTCACATACAACACATCATTATCTTTTGCAAACCACATTCAGGACATTAAAAACAAATGTACGTCAAGACTTAACACGCTTAGGGTACTAACAGGCACAAACTTTGGACACCAGCAGGAAACAACATCACTAATATACAAACAATATATTCGCTCAGTTATGGACTATGCTAGCCCATGCTGGGCACCCATTATCTCAAACACACATAAACACCTTACAGACAATACAAAACAACGCACTTCATATCATTACAGGATGCACTCAAACAACACCAATAGAACACCTGCACACAGAAACAAAAATACTGAAAGTTAGGGAACATTTAGACATGAGGGGAACACAATTCATGGCAGCAGCGACAACTAACCCACAACACCCTTGCCACTACATGTACAATCATGCACCAACACCTCGCACCATTAAGGTAACACCAGAGAGACATTATAACCAAATACTCCATTCCATACAACGCCCCACAGACATCACACAGTACAGAAAACACATACACACACACCTAACCCACAAAGCACTGACACGACTCGGTCCGAATGCGGTCCTAGGTGCAAAGCCGCCACCCATTAACAGGTCAGAGATCAGCCTGAGCAGATCGGATCGAGTTAACTTAGTACGATTCCGATGTGGACATCACTCCAACTTACGGACATATAAACACAGACTAGACAACTCCATAGACGACACCTGCCACCTGTGCCAGGACACACCACAAACAATTGAATACATTATGAGAGACTGTATCGCTCTAGTACAACAACGAACACAACACAACATCACTAGTGTGCTGAACCTCTGGTCCACTCCGGAGAGGGCGATCGGTTACCTGCGTGCCGCCGGCTTGCTCGATCAGGGTGGGCTGATCGGCTAAACAACAACAACAACAACAATTCTAGATTTAAGATCCTAAAATAGCTCTTTGTCTTTATCCATGGTGGACTGATGATCGAACAGTATTCAACTTTCATATTTTATACCCTGACCAACGTAAACTACCGAAAGTTTACTGAAAAATATTCTATAGTATAAGTTGAAGGTGCTTTTATTGTCGAATTTTCTAGAAAGTTCCGCTGCTTGACCACTCTACAATGGATTCTAATGCTGTACTTAAACTTGTGCACAAGAGGGTACGTAAATATTGATAGACAACTTAAGATATTGTTAACTATGGCAAAAACTACGAGGGTTGTTTAAAAAGTAAGTTTACAAGATGTTTTGAAGAAGCTGTTTTATTACAAGGCAAATAATTATTAAAAGTATTTTAACAACTAATTACTACTTTTCTACATAATCACCAAACAGATTCAAACATCTGTCGTTGCGTGAGACAAGCTTTCCGATGTCGGTCGAGTAAAATGTAGGGTCCTTAGTTTTTAACCAGTTTCGTATGGCCGCTTCTGCATCAGGATCGTTTTGAAATTGTTTACCTCCGAGGTGTTCCTTTAGGGCTGGAAACAAATGGAAGTCGCTTGGTGCAAGGTTAGGACTAGTGGGGGGGGGGATGATCCATGACTTCCCAGTGGGACGATTCCAAAAGTTGGCATGTTTGATTTGTAGTGTGAGGGCGTGCATTGTCATGCAAGAACACCACACCTGCAGTAAGCAACCGGGGACGTTTTCGTTTGATAGCCGTGCGGAGTCGCTGTAGAATTTCACAATAAGAAGTGGCATTTATTGTTGTCCCTTTTTGCATAAATTCAACATGCAAAACGCTTTGATGGTCCAAAATAATCGTTGCCATCACCTTACCAGCTGATGGTGCAATCTTAAACTTTTTGGTTCGTGGTGACCCCGGATGTTGCCACTTTACGGTGTTGCCACACATGCCTAACAAACTATTATGCTACCAACAACACTAGTGTACTATGCATAATGCACCGGTAATTAACCTTGTATACTTACTTTTTGAACAACCCTCGTAGAGTGGCAAAACTTCGTTCACAATATTTCACTTTCATTAAATGAATAACAAACGCAGCTAAATTTCATAAGGATTTTAAACAAACAAACATGATAATATACTGCTGTATTTAAACTTTTTCGCAAAACTATATATATATATACTAAATTACAAATGTGATTCATCAAAGCTTCCTATTCTCATCTGACACATCAATTTATGTGTCAATAAAATATTTTTGGGAAATTCTTCCGCAGTGAAAAGAATGGAAGAAGGCGAAAAGAAACACAATAATGAGGATAAGTTATTATAATCTTATTGTAAATAACAACAACAACAAAATGCAGCGAAGAGAAGTAATTAATGCGCTTTGGCTTCCTGTAAATTATAGAGACGTTAAAATAATTCCTGTTACAGTAATTAGTCATTCCTAATTACTCTAAGACAGGTTGACAGTTACATTTCAATAGTGAATTTAATAGAGCAGTATCGGAACAAGTTCGCATGGATGCGTTTTGTATGCACGTACACGCTTTTGGGAGATCGGTTTACGTATTATGCGCGTATAAGTAAACAAAGTTTGTGTATACGTTGATAGATATTTAAGTAGCAAATCCAATTTAATGATTGTATTCGACAAATACATAACATGCTGGCGCTTGTAAATGATCGGTCTACACAATAAGGTTAACAAAAGGATCTAATAAATTAACCGTTTCTTTCACGGTGGATTAATACACACACACACACACACACACACACACACAAAATACTGGGATTTCCTACACACTTTCTCACATATTCAATTCAATTCACGACATTTACCCATTCTACAAAACTTAACTTTAACCAAACCTTACCTAACCTAGCGTAACCTAACCAAACCTAGCCTAACGTTAATTATATACCCTTTTTATGATAAAAGATAGCACTTATAAAGATAAACCACCTTACACTGCGAATGTCGTGATACGCACGAACGTGTCGTCATGAACTCTGTGCATGTCTTCAAGATTGTCGCGATTCCGTAGTTAATAAACACACACACACACAGACACCTATATAATATATATATATACATAAACTACATATGAAAGTAAACACACATAGTACATGATTTATTCAGTAAATTCATGAATACATATGGCGCATAATGAAGCATTATATTAAACAAAGAAAGGCTCACTTGTGACTTAATTACACTTTCTAACGACGTTTCTCATGCATTTCACACACGGCCTTCGACTGATTACTTAACATACACATAACTTCACAATCGAGTTTACTTGAAAGGAACCCACAAAGAGGATTGCAAATAATTAATATGAATATATTATTATTATTATTATTATTATTATTATTATTGCTACTACCTCATGTTTGCACAAAAATACTTAATTTATAGTTTAACGTCTGTCGTCGCTATACCTCGTTCTTAATGCAAAAATATTTAATTAAATAAAGAAAGAACATATTACCGTGCTTGGGAAGCGAATTAAGGCGCTTCCCGAGTGCAAAGGGTAACTTAATGAAATTTGAAGTATTTACCTTCCCCAATCAAAAAACCCAAGAAGAAAAAAAAAAAAGGAAGAATAGAAATGCGCATGCCTAAAATTTCAAATAAATAAAATAAAATTAGAATGTCGAAAATACACCGTCTTATTGTCTCTAATTGGCTGTTAGTGGATACGAGAGAAGAGGGATTTTGTCAGTAATTATGAAAGAGAAGAACGAAGAACAAAAAAGTTTAAGAGGATTCGTTCTAAAATAATGGCAATAATGTTGTAGAATATCACGAAAAGGAAAAGGCGAGCAAAGAATGGGAAAGACATCTTTGTTTTCAGAAACACATCATTATTTTTTTTGTTTTCTCATTCCTCAGTATTACCTATCTATTTATCCATCCATATTTATCCTCTCTCTCTCTCTCTCTCTCTCTCTCTCTATATATATATATATATATATACATTCAACTGCAAAGAACACGCAGTATAAATAACGTAAAGAACGGCGCTTGTATAGGAGATATTCCGCGCAAGACGAGAGAGAGAAAACGGAACAAATGAAAAAATGAAGTAACCACCTGGGAATCGAACCCGGGATCTTCCGATTGCCGGTCAGACGCGATACCATTACACCATGGACTTCCCTCTTCCAAATGCCGTAATTCTTCTACATACTCGCAGAAACCAATGCCCCAAGGGGGCACCTCCCGCATGCCGTAACATTATATACATTCAACTGCAAAGAACACGCAGTATAAATAACGTAAAGAACGACGCTTGTATAGGAGATATTCCGCGCAAGACGAGAGAGAGAAAACGGAACAAATGAAAAAATGAAGTAACCACCTGGGAATCGAACCCGGGATCTTCCGATTGCCGGTCAGACGCGATACCATTACACCATGGACTTCACTCTTCCAAATGCCGTAATTCTTCTACATACTCGCAGAAACCAATGCCCCAAGGGGGCACCTCCCGCATGCCGTAACATTATATACATTCAACTGCAAAGAACACGCAGTATAAATAACGTAAAGAACGACGCTTGTATAGGAGATATTCCGCGCAAGACGAGAGAGAGAAAACGGAACAAATGAAAAAATGAAGTAACCACCTGGGAATCGAACCCGGGATCTTCCGATTGCCGGTCAGACGCGATACCATTACACCATGGACTTCACTCTTCCAAATGCCGTAATTCTTCTACATACTCGCAGAAACCAATGCCCCAAGGGGGCACCTCCCGCATGCCGTAACATTATATACATTCAACTGCAAAGAACACGCAGTATAAATAACGTAAAGAACGACGCTTGTATAGGAGATATTCCGCGCAAGACGAGAGAGAGAAAACGGAACAAATGAAAAAATGAAGTAACCACCTGGGAATCGAACCCGGGATCTTCCGATTGCCGGTCAGACGCGATACCATTACACCATGGACCTCACTCTTCCAAATGCCGTAATTCTTCTACATACTCGCAGAAACCAATGCCCCAAGGGGGTATGTAGAAGAATTACGGCATTTGGAAGAGTGAAGTCCATGGTGTAATGGTATCGCGTCTGACCGGCAATCGGAAGATCCCGGGTTCGATTCCCAGGTGGTTACTTCATTTTTTCATTTGTTCCGTTTTCTCTCTCTCGTCTTGCGCGGAATATCTCCTATACAAGCGTCGTTCTTTACGTTATTTATACTGCGTGTTCTTTGCAGTTGAATGTATATAATGTTACGGCATGCGGGAGGTGCCCCCTTGGGGCATTGGTTTCTGCGAGTATGTAGAAGAATTACGGCATTTGGAAGAGTGAAGTCCATGGTGTAATGGTATCGCGTCTGACCGGCAATCGGAAGATCCCGGGTTCGATTCCCAGGTGGTTACTTCATTTTTTCATTTGTTCCGTTTTCTCTCTCTCGTCTTGCGCGGAATATCTCCTATACAAGCGTCGTTCTTTTCGTTATATATATATATATATATATACACAAACTCAGAATGGTTCCCTGAGAACATTATATGTTAAACACAGACCGTGCATGGAACAAGGAACTCTTCTGGGAAAATTAAATCCACTCTAGTCCGAATAAGTAATGGTAAATGACAAATACCATAGTTTTTTTCCTTTTCATGATTTTAGCCCACGTCGGGCTAAAATCATGAAAAAGGAAAAAAACTATGGTATTTGTCATTTACCATTACTTATTCGGACTATAGTGGATTTAATTTTCCCAGAAGAGTTCCTTGTTCCATGCACGGTCTGTGTTTAACATATATATATATATATAAGAGTTTGCAGAAAAACCTTATACCCTTAATACAGTTTCTAAAGTAAAGGATGAATAAGTAAATACAGTAGTGTTACGAAGGCGATTGTGTCTATAGAATATCTACAAATTTCAAAGATATATTTTCTTTTTCGAGAGAGAATGAGTGAAGAATTAGTGAAGAATGAGAGTGCGATTTATTGATTGTAACTTTTATTTTACAAATGAAAAGAATTATACTTCGCGTATGTAGAATTCAAATTTCTTTCCTCGTCTTCATTTCACGATCCTTCTGCTAACCTTTTAAACTTAGAGGAATTTATAAAGGAAATTTCTCTACAGTAATCCTACTCACTCTCTTTCATTTAATTAATTGAAATGATCCAATTAATATTAATGGCTTAGACGCAATTAATATTCAATTATGATAAAAATTCGTAAATAAAATTTTTAAAAAAATGTCAGTGAATCGCATCATCGAATTTTCTTGTCCTAAATACTTATGATGGTGGAACACGATACATATACAAATGTTCGTGCTTATACATCCCAGAATGTAAATTACAAACAAATGAAGCATCGAATTTGAAACAAAAGGACGGTTTATAATCATAATATTTATTTAGTTTTATTGTATTCATCAGTTCAGCTTTTATTAGAAATGTTTTGCAGAATTATTAGAAATAAGACGTTTTCCTATTTCCATTTTCTATTAAATATAAAACAGACAACTAAAACACCTTTAAATAAGGAAACACAGAATCATAAAATAATTAAAAAAGAGAAAAGTTTGTTGTCCCCATCCGTATAATTTTAATTCTGAGAAAGGTAAACTTCTCTATGAAACGTCCAATGTTTCAGCTTTTCTTCATGATTATTTCACACTTCATCTCCCTCGTCTCTCTTTGATATTTCGAGTGTGAAATGATGTCTTCGAAAATAATAATTAGGATAATTAATTTCTTTGAAATGTTTAATTGGTTGTTTGATGCGTTTCTCCCAACAACGCGGGAGACTACTACTACTATTACATATTTCAGGAGAGTCTGAGTACATACGCACTTCTTATACTGTACTTACCCTATCTATCATAACATAAGGAAACTTTAGTGCATTAAATGCAAATAACTTTAATGATACGAAATTGCTTGAGGACCCGAGACAATGCTGAGAATTACTTATTATAGTACACTTAAGAAAGAGACTATATACTTGTGTATATACTAAACTGAATTTCTATATTAGACATGAAACATGCGCAAAGTACATGCGCAAAGTACTGCGCAGCAGTACAAGAGGTTTTGGGAGTATCTGAACTTGAGTAAAGTAGGACATAACTTTAATAAAACTAATACATTTTTAAAAATATTTAAATAAAAAATTCACTGGACACACAACAAACAAATAAATAAATAAATAAATATACCTTACAAACTTACAAAGGTTTCGCGTGATGATTTCTCATTTCGCGAAGGTCAAGCTTGTCGCCCCTCCTCTCGAGTTGGCCTGGTGAAGTAGTGAGTTGGATTCTTGTGCTCTCCACCTCACGCCAGGCTCATCGGGGATTGTTCTGAGCCAGGCGTCTAGTCTTCTTTTGAAGATGTCCACTGCAACTTCCTTCGTGTTTCTTAGGTCTTTGGGCAACTGATTAAACAGTTTTGGTCCCCTCACAACAAAACTATTTTCTTTCAGGGTCAAGGATGTTCCCTGTCTCGCCTTCAATTTGGGAATACGACACAGTCTACCGTTTCTACCTTCCACCGTTGTTTGGGGAGTTATAGGGTTCAGAGTAAGATTATGGTCTAGTTTCTCCATTATTTTCCAAGTGTAAATAATGGTATATCTCTCTCTTCTCCTTTCCAGTGAATATAGATCTAGTTCGCGTAACCTTTCCCAGTAATTTAGTTCTTTGCACCCATTGATCTTGGCTGTGAAGCTTCTCTGGATCCTTTCCAGCTGTCTAATGTCTTCTTTTATATGGGGATGTTAGGACCGAGCAGTATTCCAATTTGGGTATGATCAGGGTTTTCAGTAGAGGAATCATTACATTCCTATCCCTTCTTTTAAAGGTTCTCAATATCTGTCCCGTTATTCTCTTTGCTCTGTTTACTGCTATCTTATTTTGTATCTCAAATTTCGCATCATCCGTCATTACAACCCCTAAATCTTTTGCTTTAGAATTTCTCTGAATTTCCTGTCTATTTGGGGCATAATATTCCATGGATTTTAGGTCTTCTCTTTTTTCGTACCGTAATAGCTGAAATTTCTCGGTGTTAAACTCCATATTGTTGTCTTCCGTCCGCTTGTAGATTCTGTTTATGTCGGTTTGTAGAGATCCTATGTCTTCTGGGTTTCTTATTTTTCTACTGATCTTTGTGTATATATATATATATATATATATATATATATATAATTTCCTGTAAAGAGTGTCAAATCACTATAAGTAAAGAATGGAAGAGCGATGCTGAACTGGACTAAAAGGCGAAATGCTTCCTTCTAATTTCCGCTTCTTTATTTACTCTTTTAACGTCCAAATTTACACAAATATTGACTTCTGTCTTTTTTTTAGTAAAATAATGACTGACTTCGCCATATATATATATATATATATATATATATATATATATATATATTATTAAGCAAACAACCACAGGGAAAAGGAAAAAGAAACACGAAATCCGAGCGCTTTCGAGATATATTCACATCTTCAGGAAAAAAAAATAATAATTATTTGTTTTTCCCTGAAGATGTGAATATATCACGAAAGCGCTCGGATTTCGTGTTTCTTTTTCCTTTTCCCTGTGGTTGTTTGCTTATTAATAAGATCACGTGTTATTCTGTGATTTTACTGCATATATATATATATATATATATATATATATATATATTATAATGACGAAACTCACTAGTCCTATAATGTTAAGATGTTAAATAATAAGTAAAATTATTATAATAATTCACCATCCTTTATCTCTTTATCCTTTTATCTCTTTATCCCTTACGCTTATAAAAACTTTGTATCTTGCCTTGAGGTATTGACGGATTCATAAAAGGAATTGAGAGAGGAACTCACTGCAAGATAAAAGAAGAATGGTTTTTCCACTTGATTTTCTATCGACTTCTTGTTCCATTTTCTTGCTTAAATACCGATCAAGAAGTTACTCCATAATAATTTAATTAAAAGAAAATTTCTCCATCCGATCGAAAGTTGAAGTTGATAGAAAATAACGAGAAAGAGATTGGAACTGCGCAGCCCGGAAAAAATAGTCATCGAAGGACCCAAACGAAACAAAACATACGATATACATCAGGTGGTATCCTCATTATTATATATCTTGGTAACCTTGGTTTTACTGCTGCCCGAATTGTTCATCCTGACGAAGGTTTAGGTTGTTGCTCCACTTATTAGTTCAGTTATACGTAATCACTTTGTTAATTGTAATCATTCATTTAATACTAATAATTTTTCTGTTTTCTCATCCGCTATTAATGTTACTGACTTAAGAATACTGGAAACTATGTACAGTGCTTACAAGAAGTCTCACGCCTCTGTCTCGTCCCAAGCTAGTCTGTTAGGTATAAAATGGGCGGTCCTTATGGCAGCTGAGGTGTGTTCGGATTGGTGCACATAATTGCTCTAACCCCATCAATGACGTCTACATTATCTTTGTGTTGATCACTCTATTTATATATAGAGACATACTGTATATAGATATTATAGAGTATGCAGGGGATAACGTGTCTCAGTCCCAGCTATGGTAGTTGTCTTACAATTAACAGTCCCAAGTGCAAGTTACGTTAACACCTCCACATAAACTACCCTGGACTAAAATAACATACGTGAAGCCCTTACCCACAAACCACTTAAAAGGTGTGATTTAAAAGCTCTCTCTCTCTCTCTCTCTCTCTCTCTCTCTCTCTGATCACACCGCATCCCACCAGAGGTCTTCAGCAGGGACATCGGCAATGTATCCATATAACGTTAATAATAACCGAAACTCGGGGAAAATATACTCTCTGCCTTCCGCTCTACTCCAAACCCTTTTCTCTTAGTGACCTCTTAATACGAACTAATCTATCATATTTTGCGACTTTTTAACTCTGGTAGGATTCAATTCCATTCCTATAGTGTAAGAGATACTTAAATTCATGTGTGTATTATGCCATATGATGTGCGTAATAAATAATCATTTTTAAATAGTTGGAGCGTTCAAGGTCATTTGTAATAATCTCAACACTTAGATTCCCCTAAGACACAGGCGTCTTCAAGTAACATGAATGCGTAGAGATCTAAGGTGTTAGATTCCATATTATATAATTTATGTGCTAGGTTTAAGAACGCTGGCATTGAAGGATGGAAGGAAGGGACAGTAAAAGCGATAATAGATTTAATGAAGGAAGTGGAATGAGGATGGAGGTAAGCGTTGCTATGTCGAAGGAAACGAGGTTGGGTGGGGAATTACGAAGGGAGGAGGAAAGGGAGAGAGGGGGATGGGTTAAGGGAGAGGAGAGAAATTCATATGAAATGCTAAACACAAACTCAAATATTTATTTTAATGCCCTAGACCTACAAAGACAAAGAGCAAAATACCTTACACTAACAATGAATTGACAGAAACAGAAGAGTCTGGTCTTAGACGCACTGATAGGTTTAACGTATGTGGCTAGAGGCCGCCACTCAGAATTACCACTACTACCTAAGTCATAATAAGGTTATTTACTATGACAGAGTAGTCATGAGTAGTTATGGAAATAAAATATGATTATACTGTTGATGGCTGACTATATTCAGTTGGGATATAAACTATTGCTGACAATCTTTGGATCCTTGGCTTTTAAGACGAATTTTTTATGCATATGTTCAACAAAATGGGAAATTGACTGATTATTATTACCATTCGAAGGGTTGGTACCCTTCACAACCGAAATCAATTTCAGAAGGGGTGCATGGTATTCTCATTTCCTTTATCGTCCCAGCACTCTTCACATAAGCCATTTACACAAAGATGGAAAGGCCGTCTGTGCACCACGAGACGACCCAGACAATGCGGGGAGCAATGGTGACATTGCATGAATATGGTGTGCCAATAAGAGAAATATCAAGACGACTAGACGTTCATCGAAGCACTGTGGAACGGTGGATTCATCGGTATGAAGCAGAAAACTCAATCGCTACTTTGCCGAGGTCTGGTCCTCCGCGTTCGAATCTCAAGAGGAAGATGCTGCGATTGTTAATCATGCCAGAGAGCATCCGTTTGTTCCAGTGACGCATATTTACAGACACCTGAACCTTCGTTGTAGCGCAAATACAGTGAATAACAGACTTCACGAGGCAGGGTATTTTTCTCGCCGTCCAGCTATAAAACCTACATTGACGATTGAGCATAAAGAGGCACGGATGGGATTTGTCTTGCACTACTTGCCGCAGGAGGAAGAATTCTGGAGAAAAGTTGTATACTGTGACGAAAAAACATTTTCAACAGATAGTCATGGTTCCCTGCATTGTTGGAGGCAGCGCGGAAAACGCTATGAAGAAGGAAATGTTTTCCCGAGCAAACGTAGTGGTCACATCAATCTCGGTGTGTGGGGCTGGATGTCTGGCTATGGTGTCGGAGAATTGACTCAAGTAGATGGACGCTTTACTGGACAGCAATATTGCCAGATAGTGGAAGAGGTGCTGCTACCCAGTATTCGTGCATATCTGGTTCCAGCACCGGAACCATTTTACTTAATGGAAGATAACAGTCCCATTCATAGGAGTAACGTTGTGAGAGCGTGGTACGAAGATCACCCAGAGATTATTAATCTAATTCTGCCACCACGTTCTCCTGATTTGAACCCGATTGAAAACCTTTGGGCAATAATGATTAACGAATGGGAGCAACGCAATGAAAGAACATTTGAAGCACTTTTAGCTCACACGAGGAATAGTTGGGAGAGCTTACGCCGAACACCAAACATTCCCTAGAATCTGGCCTCTTCTATGCCGCAACGATTGCAAGAAATTATTGATGCTGGAGGAAGCTATACGAAATACTGATGTTAAAGCTATGACGTAAATGTGTATCGAATATATATTTATGTTAATATAGAATTTTATTATATTTTTATGTTTGACATCTATAAAAGTATATATTGTGACCATGAAAGAACTTTACTTATCCTTAGTTAGAATCTTTTCTTGCAATGTCTACACTCGTGGAGATGATAATATATGCATTGTTGAAACAAACTATGAGAAGGTAATAGTTTCAGGAAAAAATAAAAACTGGCAACATCGAGGTCATCACATGTTTATGGGAATTGTCATATGATATGCTACCAATAAACTCTTATATACTACTATATACAGTATACTATATTACTTAATAATTACGATGAACAAATCAAATGCAAATTTCTCTGATTCACGGCCCACCAGTCTTGCTTTAGACTAATGACTTTCATAAGATGGAATAGGTTTAACATAGTTCGCTTAATAGGTTACCACTTAAAACAATGGATAAACTATCTATTAGTGAGACGACCGTGACTTCCTCGAAATGCGAGCGCGTGAGAGGTTCACTGAGGAATTTGGTCATTAGATTCTTCACGTAGGATATGTATCACAAACAACAATATTGACAACAATTCCCAACAATTACTTAATATTAATAATTGCATTTGAGCAAATAATTTAGACCTGCGTCAAAATAACTTAGGTATCATGCCATGATTTGGGATATTTCCCGAATTAGTCGTTCTCTATAGTCTACAGTATATATTGAGACGGTATAATTAGGCTGACCATACGTACCGTTTTGAACGGGACAGTACCGTTTTGTATGGGTTTTTGTATGGGTTCTGTCACTGAAGAATAATTGTAAGCTCAATATGTTTATGTACTTACTTTTTCATGAATACAGAATATTACATAACCCCCGTCCCTTTTTTGCCATCCCAATGTCCCGTTTTTGTCTCAAGGAAATATGGTCGGCCTAGGTATAATGTAATGCCCAGCTAATATTATGATGACTAGGATTGCTCCATAACCATCCCAACATCCCGAAACTTGCTCATTCTGCTTCTTAATCATTTGTATTTTAAACACTAAAATGTAGCAGAAGTGACGTAATAATGGACGTTATTCATTAGGTTAGAGCAGTTATGTGCACCAATCCGAACACACCTCCGCTGCCATAAGGACCGCCCATTTTATACCTAACAGACTAGCTTGGAACGAGACAGAAGCGTGAGACTTCTTGTAAGCACTGTACATTAAGCAACTCCCTCCGTCCCTTAATGATTTGACGGCTTCCATAAAATTTAATATGGTATAAACCAACCAGTTAATAAATTAAATATTGTATAAACCAACATGGTTTGTCTATGGTGAATTTTTCTATTGGTTTTTGTCTCGTGTGCCGCATAGTGAGTTTCGCTTCGTTTGTCATTTATTTTATGACTTCGTTTAAATTTGTTTTTATTCATTTTATGCAATTATTTATACTCTCGTTTTTAGATTAGCTGATGATGAATCTAGTTAGATTCGAAACATCCTACTGGAATAAATGTTTTATACAATCGCCTTGGTCTTCCTCTTCCTACGTTAACTCAGGCTTTCCAGAAACTGATCCATAGCAAATGTTGATCAATGTCCTTTGTACCAAAGTTCATGATATTTCGAAGAGTCTAAACCTTTTAAATAAGCATCCACTTCCAGACCATTCTCGCCTTGTTCAGTCCTACATTCGGTAAACCCGTCGAGCAGAGCTGTGTAGTGTGTATGCGTATTCAAGAACCGTATCAAAATAACAATATCCGTAACACGCGCGTCTATATAGGCTTTAGCTTGCGGAAAACGACGATTTCAAACATCCTGTCGAGGATGAATCGGTTTCGCATAGGGACAAGAACGTTATTATCAGACGCATTCTTCCACATCAGCCGTATATCATTGCATGGCTGATCGCTATTTATACACAACGTACAAACAATGGCATATGAGTGGGTATTACTAATCTGTTCTCTTCTTGTATCTACACCTGCAGGTATTTTATAACGATCCTTGCTCCACTTCTAAACTACTACGAAGACTCTATTCATCTCCTCAACACTTAAATAAACAACATTACGTTTACCAGAGTTTGTTTGTCTACAAGTCATTTCAAGTACATAGTTAATGGCACCGGTTTTACGCCTGAACACGCGCAATGACTTCGTCACGAACACATCGTACACGGAATTGAGAATGGTGCTCAAAGGAAGCTCCATCGTATTCTATTGTGAGGCGTGCACGTCCAGTAGGTTCAAGCTCTGAGATGACTATGAGCCACAGGTGGGCAGATCGGCTCGACGGGATGTGTGGAGGAGTGAGTCACACCATAAGCTGATGAATCGTGTACGGTGTTGTTCCAATATGAAAGAATCATGTGAATACCTGTTTCCCATTACACTGGGTAAGTGTTTTGAGAACTTTTCCGACACATGAAGTAATATCGGTTTTAAAGTTTTATCACTCCCACTCTTCAGAATGCGCACAAAACATTTTCGTTCATTTCCACGAACTAAACACGCTTTGTTCACACTCCAACGCACTATTTGAGAGAAACATGTGCCCATATTTTTCCTTTTTGCTTAGCAGGCGATACTCGTCTCTAAATTCTATTAAAAACTCACGCAAGCCTTTAGCCACAACCTCAGTGCAAACCTCGTCATAATAAATATTAATGTAGTGGTAAAAATACTTCAGATTCTCCATTATGACAAGATTTACATTCTCAGCCGAGGGTACGAGTACTCGGTATGATGCAACATGACATAATACCGCTTGTCCTACCACTCATCAACAAGACTCACTAACCATAACCGTTGCTTCTCTTCTGTACGTGTTGTTTCTTCCACTTCACGGTATATGTAAGTTTTTATAAAGTTTAGTCCTACAACATAGTTCAACACATCGTTTGTACCACGAAATCCTGCAATGCTCTCGCCAGAATAGCCGTAGAGTATTTGAACCTCTTGTTCCTCAAGCTTCACACGGTTCAATGTAGCCTTAAAAGTATCAAAGGAGGGAGGGATAGGGAGTCTTTCAGTATCCACCACATCTTCACACTTTACCGAATACCACTTCATAAAACTCGAGCACGCAATATTAAAGGTAGCCATCACTATTTTTCGTCTACGTGAGATTTCTTCAAATACACGTCTGAGATCCAGGGCTTGCAGCGGTCAACTGAGCACGCAGGGGTAGAGATATGCCCAGGTAGTAGCAGGAGTCACGTGACCATTGATCGATCATACAGGGCGGAGCTTAGGACTTTTCCTGTACATACGCGCACACACACACACACACACACACACACACACACACAGGATAAAATGAAACGCTAATTGAAACACGATTTATTTAATAAACATATCATCAAATTATTCAAGGTGTATATATATATATACTGTATATGTATATATATATATATATATATATATATATAATATTCCTAGGCGTGCACACTGGGTACGCAAGGTACGCAGTGCGTAGCCAATTTTTTTTATTAAATTTAAAAATTTTAACTTTTTAAATATTGATAAAATGCTATTATAATTACCAATAAATTTTATAATTTATTCAGTATACTTAAGCAATACAAAGTAAAATTAAGTGAAACTACCTTGTTTTCTCATTTGCTTTCTTACAAGGTACGCTCTGAGCATAGAATGTACTTGCATAGGAATATGATCCTTAAGTGCTGGGCGGGGCTTAACAAATACTGCCCTACTATTGGCCTAAAAATGTCCTGGGATGCGCTGGAGTGTTTCAGTGTAGTTTTGTATAGTGGGTGATGGAAAGTGGTTGTGTGTCATTCAAATCATTTGAAATTTTGCATTTAGTTAACGTTAAATTAGTAACTTTTAGGTGCAGTCATGAATGAACAAGAAAGTGAATGTTTAATTTGTAAAATTAACGAAACTACATTTTCATCCAAATCGTATGAAGAGAAACTTATATTCAAGAATGTTGATAGACCTACTGCTGATTTACCGAATTTAATGCAAATCAAAGCCAAATTCACCAGAAGATTTCACTCTTCATCTTACAGTAAAGTGACCTGGTTGGCAGGTTGCAAGGAAATTTTTTTTTTTATTTTGCTGGCCTTGTCTGCTTTTTGCTATTGATAAAAGTGTATGAGGTAAAACTGGATATAAAGATCTCGAAAATCTATCTCACCCAATGAAAAAGCATGAAAGCTCGCGAGGACATATGAAAGCAACTTTGTCTTTCGCTAGGGTCACAATGCTAGATGAGCAAAAAGCACAAGCAATTTCTCAACATAATGAAACCGTGAAGCGTAACCGAGAAGTAATGAAATGACTCATCGATGCAACTTGCTTTTTAGGTAAGCAAGGGCTACCGTTTAGAGCACACGACGAGGCGGAAAAGTCTCCTAACCAGGGTAATTACAGAGAATATCTAAAATCATTAAGCTCGTATGACGAATGTTTGAAATTTCATTTAAAAACCTGTACTGTGTTTAGTGGTTTGTCTAAACGCACTCAAAATGATTTAATTGATGCTGTAGGGATAACTATGCTGAAGGAAATTAAGAGAGAATTAGCCTCTACTAAATTTGTAGCAATAATGGTCGACGAAACATCAGATGTTGCAATGAGAGAACAGTTATCATTTGTACTGAGATACGTTTTCAAAGGAATGTGTATGAACGTTTCATTACTTTGAAGGACGCCAGTAATGATAGAACAGCGGCAGCTTTGGAGACAATGGTTCTTGAGTTTTTGAATAATTTTAATTGCAAGGCGAAGTTAGTTGCCCAAACATATGATGGGGCAGCAGTTGTTGCATCTGATCTAAATGGTCTCCAGGCTAAAATAAGAGAACATGTCCCACGGGCGTTATTTGTTCACTGCTACGCTCATAATTTAAATTTAGTTTTGTTTCACAGTTTCTCAAAACTAAGTAAGTGCAAGAAGTTTTTCGGAACATTTGATGAAATAGTTTCGTTTTTCCACAAATCCACTAAAAGAACGGATGCTTTGAATAAAATCGTGCATCGCCGCATGCCAAAGATGGCACCAACTAGGTGGACATATCATTCTCGTTTAGTGAACGTGTTAAAGAACATAACGCTAATCTTCTTGAACTATTTGAGCAAATTACGAATGACACTGAAAAGTGGAATAAGCGTTCAATCTTTATGATTGAAACAATCAAACAGCATCTCTGTGCATTTGAGTTTTCATTCATGTTGAAAACCTTTGGAAGCATATGTTCACAAACAGACGTACTGTACAGTATTCTGCAAAATAAATAGTATGACATTGCTTACTGCACTGAAAGAGTGAATAAAACTTTAGATGTAATTCAGAAAATGCGGAGTGGCTTTGATGATTGTGTGGCAAAGGTGAAATATCGTATGCCATTGACTGCTGATGCAAAACCAAAACGGATAAGGCTAGCACAGACTGATCAGCCAGATTTGGAAATGAAAAGACGTTATTTAGAAATCGTAGGTACGGTTTGCATGCAATTTACTGCTCGGTTTGGAAATCTGTCACAGTTGAAGTTTTTGGAACTTCTGAATCCCGAAAATTTTCTAAAATTTAGCCAAGCATTCCCTGGTGAAATTCTTAAAACCTTTGCGGAGTTACACAGTGGCTCTTTTAATTTTATAAGACTGAAAAATGAACTAAGTGTCCTATACTCATCTGAAGAATTTCAAGGAAAATATCCCTGCCCTATTGCAAAATTCTTAAGCCTGAACAACTTGAGTGAAAGCATGCCTGAACTTCAAAAACTCGTAGACTAGTACTAACCATTCCCTCCACAACTTCATCAGTCGAAAGATCATTTTCGACTTTGAGGAGAATTAAAACGTATCTAAGAAATACAATGGGAGAAGAAAGACTGTCATACTTAGCCCTTATGAGCATCGAAAAAGAGTTATTAGTCCAAATGAAATCTGACTCATCATTCTACGATTCAGTAATAGATGAATATTCCACTAAGAATCGTCGGGTCGATCTGAAATATCGATAAAAATCGCGTTGTCACATATAAATAGTTAAATATATACCGTATCCAGTGTCCACCCCATCATCCAGATTTGGTAAGTACCGTTACTACCGTACCAAGGTTATAATTTATTATAGTTATATCATCGTATTTCTTGAAATTCTTGCATAATAAAATTTTATATATATATATATATTATATATATTATATATATATATTGGCAGCAGCGTATAATATATATAGGGTGGGAAAAAAAAGGGAGACCTCGAACTTTGGCTGTAAAATCCAAAGTTATGCTCAGATTTCAATATTTTTTTCACACCCTACAACTAAGAAAACTTCCTATACGGTGAGCGGATTGTAAAGAAAACTAATGAAAATTACGGATTTATTGAGCATTTCTTTATGCCACTAGAAATTCTCCATTTACACTATTACTGCATTATCGGGTCGGCAAAAAAAAAGGGACCTTTTAAATCCTTCATATCTCGGCAAATACGGTACATAGAACCATAAAATTTTTGTATGTTCGTACTAGGTAATTTTATGGTTTGTATGCCATCTTTTAGCATCTCTTGTTTTATCGATTTTCTTGAGAAGCTTGTCGAAACCTCCTGCAGTTGGCTTACGTTAATTAAAATCGTTTTAATTATCGCAACATTTTTCTGGAATATTCGCCATAAATCCAATTTCTCAGCTAAAATGCTAAAAGATGGCATACAAACTATAAAATTACCAAGTACTAACATACTAAAATTTCATGGTTCTATTACCGTATTTGCCGAGATATGAAGGATTTAAAAAGTCTCCCTTTTTTTTTTGCCGACCCGATGATGCAGTAATAGTGTAACTGGAGAATTTCCAGTGGCATAAAGAAATGTCCAATAAATCCGTAATTTTCATTAGTTTTTTTTAAATCCACTCACCGTATAGGAAATTTACGTAGTTGTGGGGTGTGACACATATATATATATATATATCTATATATAAAACAATCAAGGATTATGGTATCCAAAGGGGACGGTATAATAGGTACCAGGCACCTGGTAACGTTTCCTATAGGTGTTACGGCCAGGGCCGGATTAAAGGTCTCGTAGGCCAAGACTGGACTGTGTGGACTTCAACAAATCTTTCCAGTATATCGGTATTAGAAAAAGTACTCGACAAATATAGATGCTTTATTAAATGAGATTACATATTTTTCATTTGTAATTGAGTATAATATAGATAATTTTAAGAGATTAAATACGATAGGCCTACGAAAGGCGATAAAGGTGCGGCGGGAAATTATAGGCCAATCAGTTTAACGTCTGTTGTAGGTAAGCTACTGGAATCAATAATTAGGGATCGTATAGTCGAACACTTAGAAGTGCATAATCTGGTTAGAAATACGCAGCACGGTTTTAGGCGAAACAAATCTTGCTTAACTAATCTTTTAGAATTTTTCCAAAGCGTGGTTAACGTTTACGATAGACATCGGGCGGTTGATGTAGTGTATTTAGATTTTCAAAAAGCGTTTGACACCGTGCCGCACAAAAGACTGATTGAAAAAACTAAGGCTCATGGAATCAGGGGTGTAGTAATAAATTGGCTAGAAGAATGGTTGCGAGGCAGGAAACAGAGGGTGGTCGTTGATGGAGCGGAGTCGTGTTGGGCTAATGTAGCGAGTGGCGTTCCTCAGGGTTCTGTATTGGGCCCTTGCTTTTTCTTATATATATTAACGATTTAGATGTCGGCCTAGTCAGTACAGTTTCAAAGTTTGCGGATGACACGAAGCTGGGTGGTAGGGCGATTAATGACGAAGATAGAGGTAAAATTCAGGAAGATCTGAATAAAATCGTTGATTGGTCAGTCACATGGCAAATGAGATTTAACGTGGATAAGTGCAAAATTATGCATATAGGTTCGCGTAACGGTAATTTTGCGTATAGTATGTCAGGGAAAGATTTAACAAGCGTAGAGCAGAAAAAGATTTAGGAGTTATAGTCACTGGTGATTTAAAAGTAGCGAAACAAAGTACAGCAGCGGTCAATAAGGCGAACAAAGTGTTAGGTTTTATAGCTCGAAATTTTGAGTACAAATCGCGCGATATTATAGTTCCTCTTTATAAATCATTAGTTAGACCCCATTTGGAGTACGCGGTCCAATTTTGGAATCCGCATATGCGCAAAGATATAGACAAAATCGAAAGAGTTCAAAGACGAACAACTAAGATGATTCCATCTCTTAGGTCAAAGTCGTACGAGGATAGGCTTAAAGAGTTAAAATTGACTACACTCGAGACTAGGAGGTTAAGGGGTGATCTAATCCAGGTTTTCAAAATTTTGAATGGGTTTGATAACGTAGATAGAGATAGCTTTTTCGAAATATCTCAATATAATAGGACTAGAAATAACGGGTGTAAGTTGACAAGTAAAAGGTTCGAGATAGCAGTTGCGAAAAACTTTTTTACGCATAGAATAGTAAATAGCTGGAATAGTTTGCCGGTAGAAGTAATTAGTAGCACGTCTATAAACATGTTTAAGAATCGATTGGACGCACATGTTGATAGAAAGGGTATAGTTTAAGGTAGTAAAATTAAGGCTTTGTGGGGATAGATCCCACAGCTCAACACAAGTGTTGTGGGATATAGGGAGGCAGCGTCTTGGGTTAGGGGATACTCTCTGTCCTTACACACCCCATTTAAAGAGATTCCTCTGCCGAGCGGTGCCCCCCATAGTACTGTGAGGTATTGAAAAATCATGATCTTCACTTGCCCCACAAACACCTTTAAATGGGAGACCCATAATGGGTGCACACACATTTCTACATTACTGTACAGTCTTTACAGCCACACCTACACTTTTCCTCGTATGTGTATATATTGTAATGTATATGGTTGTAAATTTGACTTGGTCCGCAATCGATATGAACCGTGACTTGATGGATACCGTAATGAAATTGACTGGATTCTTTGGATCTGATATATTTGCATGTCCGTTATATAATAGATATAGAGTGTAACATATTTGTGGATAGTAGTCTATTATGACTTGATCCTCTGGATCGAGAGATTCTATCTTTAGTTTTAAATCGATAATTAATTATTTTTAAATTGATAATGTATATGGTTGTAAATTTTGACTTGGTCCGCAATCGATATGGACCGTGACTCGATGGATACCGTAATGAAATTGACTGGATTCTTTGGATCTGATATATTTGCATGTCCGTTATAAATAGATATAGAATGTAACATATTTGTGGACAGTAGTCTATTATGACTTGCTCCTCTGGACCGAGAGATTCTATCTTTAGTTTTAAACCGATAATTAATTATTTTTAAATTGATAATTATTTAGTTTCGTAAAAATTGGTCGTTGCCAATTTACCGGCAGTTTTTAAAATAAGTTTCTTATATTCTTGTGGTTCGGAACCCACGTAAAATTGTAGGTCCCCTCCGCCACCACGGAGGACATACACAATACACGATTACGAACACAGTTAGGTAGACCAGCCATGAGTGGATCCTAGGGTCTTTGTTGGTCTGAAACATTATAACATTATAACATTATATATATATATATATATATATATAAATTGCACACAGTAAACTGAGCAAAAAGCAGGACATTGAAAACATCTAACGGTTTAACCTAAGTGACCTTATCTTTTTGGCTTTCTTTTGGGAGAACATCTTAATAATCTGTGAAAAATCCAAACTGCGAGCCAAATCACTTTCAGTCGAGATGAGTGCTAGTACAGATAAGCGAGATTGTCCCAGGGTTGATTGATAACAATTCTTGACTCTCTGTAGAGTCGAAAATGATCTCTCTTCTTCGGAATTAGTACCCAACAAGCATAAATAAATATGTAGAGCTATGTAGAGGTTTGGGAAAGTCGCAGTCATCATGTGCTGCAAAAGAAATTGTAGCACCTGCTCTGCCGATTTGAGGGACACCTCAGAAATACTGTATTTGGAGAAAGCAATGACTTCATCACCGAGATCTAGCTCTATATCACTCCCTAGGTCTATTCTACAGTCTACACAAATAAAGTGGAAAACAACTAAACAAACACCTCTACTTCAAGGTCAGATGACAACTGCCAGAAAATCTGCTAGTGTTGTTGAAAAAAAATATATTTTTTTCGTAGGCCACACTTTTTCGTAGGCCAAGACTTTCAGCCTTTTAGCCTTCGGGTTAACCCGGCACTGATTACGGCATACCTTCGTGCCCCTAAGTTCCTGCACGCCCCCAGCATCTGCGCTCGAAAATTGTGGGTCCCATCACTCAGTTTGGGCGGTTGATTGTCCTCATCTTCCAAGCATACTAGATCCTTCAATGGGTCAAAGTTAACGACCCGTCGGTCAGAGGCGTACCGAAGGGGAGGGCGACATGGGGCGATCGCCCCCCCCCCCCTTGAGCTAATAAATTATTATTTTTATTATTTTTACATATTTAATTTACATATTCAATTAAATATTTTACATATTTAATTTCATGCGCCAATCGAAAAATGTTAGCTAGCTTTCTAGCGATTTTGTGTTTCACGAGTATTGGCGTCACTTTTCATGGCACCTGGCAACCGCAGTTTATCGATTTTTGTTTACATTCATTTAAATATTTAGTTTGTGAACTTTCTAAACTTTGATAATTTTAAGTATTGATTAAAACTTTGTGTGTATGAATGTGTGTGTGTGTGATCATGTGTGAAGGCCGCTTGATCGCAAACATGTAAGTAATAAATGAAATGAAACATTAAGTATGTTATTTTAAAACATTTGGTATTCAGTTTTTTACAAATTTTAAAAATTAGTTTCAAAGTTTTCATTTAATTTACAATTTTTCACATTGTATTGCACACAAAAAATTTTGTGTGGATTTTGTTTGGATATTTTATTTCATTATAATGGACGTTAATGTTATGGTTAGTAATAATTCCTATTTCTATTTGTAACTTTGTAGAGTACTATTTGCAGGTGTCACAGGACTAAAGATAATGGACCTTTATAAATTTTTCAAAAGATAAAATGTCCAAACTGACAGTAGTTCTACAGAGCATGATGATGAAAGTACTGTTAAACCCAGTAAAATTGCTAGGTTGCAACAGGATGAGAATGAAAGTGAAAAAATTTCATCAGGAACAAGTACTACATCTACAAATTCAGTTGATAACTCATCAGAGGAAAGCACTTTAAATTTCGGTAAGAAATATTTCACGAAAGATTTAATTCTCATATTGAATACTCATGATGGAAGTAATGATATTGGTAGTGGTGATGATCTACAGATCTACAGAAGCTAAGGCTAACAAAGACCCTAAGATCCACTCTAAGGCTAGCCCGAGAGAAAGGAAAGAGTAGGGGGTTAAGAGTAGAGAATGAGGGGTTAAGTAAGGAGCAACACCTATCACTCTTGGGTTAACATTCATTCAGAAAAAGAGGAAAAAAGTCTCACCATCATCATCCGCCGGCCACTGCCGACAAGTCAGAAAAATAGTCGGAGAGAATAGGAGAGGGGTGAAAGATGAAAAGAAGTAAAATAAGAACGCTTACAAACCATGCAAACACAGTCTTAACTCACTGTCATACCATGCAAACTACAAACATGCAAGAAAAGAGTTAGAGACATGCAAAGTAAGGAGGATAAGAAAAAAAAAAAAAAAAAAGTAGGTAAAGTTAAACAAAAAGTGGGTTAGTTTACGCTATGAGCTACATCTACATTCGTGTTAGTCTATTTTTTTTTTTTTTTTTTTTTTTTTTTTTTTTTATTGCTGGCATCACACGCTGGCATGTCACAAGCTGGGATTCATCGTCAACAGACTCATCCCCGAGCACCACCACCAGAGCTTCTGTTACTAACTTTGTTGTTATTTAAATTAAACAACGTTAATACCTTTAAAATGTCTGTCAAGACGGTTCTTAAACATATTAACGCTGGTAGAATGAACGACTGACGCGGGAAGATTATTCCATTTATCAATTACTTTAAACGTAAAGAAGTTTTTAGCGATATTAGTAATGAAACGTCTGCCACGCAACTTGAATCCGTTATTGCGAGTATTACTATTATCGAAAGTGAACAATTTGTCAAAATTCACGTTATCGATGTTATTAACGATTTTAAAAACTTCAATAAGCTCCCCCCTTAATCTCCTAGTTTCGAGTGAATACAAGTCTAACACTTTAATCCTATCTTCATAAGGCTTGTTGCGCAATGACGGAATAAGTTTCGTGGCACGACGCTGAACCCTTTCTAACCTATCAATATCCTCACGCAAGTACGGGCACCAAAACTGAACGGCATATTCTAATGAGGCCTGACTAGGGACTTGTAAAGGGGCAATATAATATCCTTCGATTTAAATTCGAAATTACGCGCTATGAAGCCTAACATCCTATTCGCTTTTGCGCAAGACTCCAGGCACTGGTTCCTAACCTTTAAATCCTTAGATACGCGTACGCCTAAATCTACTTCCTCGTCAACGCTCGCTAACTCCCTATCATCCATCGTGTACGCGTAATTATTGTTGCGAGAACCTATATGCAAAACTTTACATTTGTCTACGTTAAATTGCATCTGCCACTTATCTGTCCACTCCATAATCCTATCTACATCGTCTTGAATCCTATTTCTATCGTCCTCGTTAACAACCTTACCGCCTATTTTAGTATCGTCCGCGAATTTTGAAACGTTACTAGTCCAATCCTACATCTATGTCGTTAATGTAAATTACGAATAGCAATGGGCCTAACACTGAACCCTGTGGGACACCGCTACCTACATCTAACCACCCCGATTCACTACCATTAACTACGACCCTCTGTCTCCTAGCACGAAGCCATTCTTCTAACCAGTTAGCTACCTGACCGCGTATACCGTGCGCTTTAACCTTCGCAATTAGTCTCCTATGCGGAACTGTATGATGATAATAGTTTTAATGATGGCCATTGTGATATTGATAAGTATGAAAGTCACAAGGTATGGTATGCAATTTTTTGTATGTAGTGAGAAAACTGTAGGCTACATTTACATTAGTATTATTTTTATTGTTGTTATTTTTATTGTCATTTGTTATTATTGTTATTTATTGTTGACTTTTTGTATTATTTTCTGTAAAGTGTAATTATTTTTATTATCACTTTTAGGTACATACACAAAGTATTATGACATAATGAAGCCTGAAGATGAAGAGGGTTGGAAACTCCATGTACTAACCACACCATGGAGTCCACCTCCAAGCTTTACGTGGCCAACTTCCATTCACAGAAAAAAGAACAGAGATGAAGTTAGGTAAGTTTATTTATATCCGTATGATCTAGGTGGTGAAAAGATATATGGTACATTAATGATAGAACAGAAATATCTTGAAGTGTCAAATAGTTTGTTCAATGACATTTCTTGTCTTTTGATGATTTATTTGTGTTTCACTTATCTATATTTCCTTTTTCTTTTAACAGAAAGATGAATATGACACACTTAAATGGATTCAGATGGCTTGCTTATTCTGCAAGCATGGGAGGATTTTTTTGTAAATTCTGCGTTCTTTTCACCACCAATGAAGTTGGTGCAAAAAAGTGTGGTGAAACATCCACTAAATACCTTTAAAAACAAACTTACTGGTAAAGATGGCATATTGTCATGTCATGAGTCTACAGAGTACCACAAATGTAGTTTGCAAGCTGCACAAAGCTACAACATAGCTTGCAAAGATTCTACTCAAGTTATTAGGAACCAACTTTCTTCACAAAGAAAAAAACCGGTTAGAAATTTTTTTACTCAGCTTATCTGAAAGCAGGTTTATTAAAATCATATTTAATGCTCAATATTTGATAATCTGCATAGATATCTGGTGTCATTTGGTTTAGCTATTAAACTACTACCACTACTACTATTACTACTGTATTATAATATGAATTTTATTATTATTATTATTATTATTATTATTATTGGCATATTTCAGATAGAGCATAACCGCAAGGCAGTAATGTCAATCATCAAAGCTATCATAGTTTGTGGTCAACAGAATCTTGCTATAGAGGTCATCAAGACTCGGTGCCTCTTGAAACTGAGCCTTCTACTTCATCTCAAGCAACTGCTACTATTAATGATGGCAATTTCAGGGCTCTACTTCGTTTAATGATTGACTGTGGAGATGATGCATTACAGAATCACATTGAAAACTCTCCAAAGAATGCCATGTACACAGCTCCAAGAATTCAGGATGAGATCATAGATACTATTGGAGAATTAATACAGGAACGCATTATTAAGGATATTGAAAGGGGAGGCGGTTTATATGCTATACTCGCAGATGAAACACAGGATGTATCCGCTGTCGAGCAACTAAGCTTATGGCTCAGGTATCTATGTGATGGAAAAGTGCATGAAGAGTTTTTGTGCTTTCAGGATCTGCATCAGAGGTCATTTGATTTAGATTTTACTAGTCTTACAGAAGGCGAAATTTTGGAGCCGAAGATTTCAGGAAGGTTGATTGGTAAAGCAATTGTTGAAAGTGTTGAACATTTAGGACTTGACATTCAGAACTGCATAGGTCAAGGTTATGATGGCGCATCCGTTATGAGCTCAAATATTGCTGGAGCTTCATCAGTAATTCTTGAGAAAAATCCAAGAGCATTGTGTATATATTGTGCTACACATTGTCTTAACTTGGCATTAATGGATTCTTGTAGCATACAAGAAATTCGCAACATGATTGGTTCATTGCGACAAATTATAAATTTCATCAACATAGGGGCCAAAAGAAAAGCTCTTTTCAAGGCTGTAGTGTATCAATGCTTTCCTAAGCGATCAGATGGTCATCTGAAAACCTTCTGCGGGACGAGATGGGTCAAAAGACATGAAGCTATTGATACCTTCATTGAACTTCTACCTGCCATTAAATTAACTCTAGAGCAGGTAGGCTAAAACTAAAAGTACAGTGTAAATTATTTTTCAATAATTTAAAGGCTGTTTCGTAAATTTTTAGGTGAATTATAAAATGCATTTATATACTAGCGCAGCCATTCTTAACCTTTTTTGAGCTTGGTACCCTTTGAACATATAGTGATTGATATTGATGGCAAAATTGTTTTTATACTTACAATAGATTTTATTACAATTGCAGATTTCACAATGGAAAAGTGATCCAAAATCGTCTATTGCTAGAGCCTTGTACATCACATTCCAGGATCCTTTGTTTATCATATCTTTGCATGCATCTGCTGTGGTGACCACTAAACTGCGACCTCTTTCTGCCAAACTGCAGACGAAAAATCAGGTAGGCTTGTCAGTTACTTTATGCATTATTTTGCACATGATAATGTACTAAGCATCTTTTTCTCTTTTTCTTTCTCTGTACTTATTTGTCTATCTATATCTATCTACAAACTACTAAATTGTTTTTTATTGATTAGCTTTTCTAAAAATCGGTGCTCTTGTGTCTAATGCAATTTATTTCATATTTAGGACATCCTCGGAGCTATGGATGTGATCCAGTTTGTCATACAAGCATTGCGAGTTTGCCGGCAAAATGCTGATGAAGTATTTCATGATGTCATAGAACAGTCAGCAGAATGGTGTGACACAACCTGCACTTCTAGACGTCGTTGTTCGAAGCAAACTCATAGATCAAATGTAGCACTAGAAGATCCTGAGTCCTTCTATAAGGTTACACTATTCATTCCATTACTCGATGATATACTGCAGAGCTTGAATTACAGATTCAGTGAGCATATTCAGCAAGCTATGAAAATGAGATTTTTGGTACCTAAATTTATTGATGAAAATTCTCGAGCGAAGTATGATGATATTGAAAAGTCTTACACGTTTTGGAATGAAATATTGCCTTCAGCAACACTTCAGCAAGCTATAAGAGAATGGGATGTTTGGGCGGAGCTGTGGAAGTCAGTACCTAACTTGTGTAGACCAAAAGATGCTATCTTGGCCTTTGATAAATGTGACAGAAACAGTTTTCCTGTCATACATAGATTATTACAGGTTATTGCTGTCCAGCCTGTAACGACTGCTACTCCTGAGCGATCATTTTCAAACTTACGAAGGTTAAAAACCTGGTTACGATGTACCATGGGAGAAGAGCGTCTGTCAGGTTTGGCGATAATGGCTATGAATAGGAGTAGACTCACCTTAGATGATGCCCCTCTTATTCTCAATAACTTTGTCAGGAAAAAAGCGAGGCGCCTGAATTTATTGTTAGAATAATATTGTTAGAATAATTCTAAGATCTTATTATGCATTAATAAAACGTTGATGTACGTTATATCGAGCAATTTTCAGTATAAATTTGATATCTTCATGCTAAAAAGAGATGCTCTACTGCAGTCTATTTTAAAAGGCAGAAAATGTAGTCTCAGCCTAAAACTTCAAATTATCTAGCAAACGATGTCTCCAGACCTCCTAGAAACTCGCGCCTTCGGCGCTAGCTCTTCCCTCCCCTACTACTAAAAATCTAAAATGGCTTAGGATCCCGAAAACTCTTAATCCGGCCCTGAGAATAATTTTCTTTTATAAAGGTAACAGTCCAAGGAAATGCTTAATCTCGAAATTAGCACTTTTTTATTCTTATGTTAATACAAATCTGAGCATCCTAATTGCGGTTTGCATTGAATATTATGTTACTAATCAGATTTTTATCATAATTTTTATATTTTTTGTAATATAATTTTTATATTTTTATTCATAATGTGTCTTAACAGCAGCTAGTTAATCATCTCTAACTGAACGATAAGCTCATCATGAACGTACAAAAAAATTATTTATCTCTATTTCAATTATACTTCTACGATTAGTTCCAAGTTCGCCCCCTCCCCTTGGCAAATTTCTGGGTACGCCTCTGCCGTCGGTTCGCCTGGTTAAGCGTGATACCCTTAACCTTCACGATATATTTCATATCCTCCCCCACCGTCAACCGTACCCCATAAGTTTTTGGACCTGTTGAGACAAAAGAGTCGGTGTATGCGATGTCTCCATACTCATCAGTCAACTCTCCAAGGAATTCAACAATAGGCGGCATGTATTCACCCTCCCTCGCTGTGACTATCACACTATCTGTGTCGGCGTACAGAACCCTCCGCCCAAGAGAATGAAATAGACCCCAAAGTTTGATGCGTGCCTATGCCGTTGTGAAACTGGCTACAGGTATGTTTGTAACACGCAGTGTGTCTGTGGCCAATTCGGTAATGTTGTACTTTATTATGTACGTATTACCTAAATTCACGATCTCCATAACCTCTTTATCGGGAGCGTTGGCATAATCCCACACCTCGTTATAACTTTGGGCTAGGTGAACGTCCCCCTTGTGTGTATGTTGATCCATTTAATTTTCATTCCAACAAACAACCTAACTCTAGTCCTCAAAAGAACGCACACAAATTAAACCAGGAAGCTGTGGAATACATTCCGTAAACGATGAGAGATTCACTGCTGAATTTGAAACCTAAGTCGCAAGATATACTGGATAAAAATAAGCACTGTACAATGGATGCAAATACTACGGGCGAGAGAGCTCCCGTTAATTCTCAAGCCGAATTTGGTTTCATAAAAGACGAAGGAAGTTTTCTGAAGTCTAAAAGTGAAGATAAATTGGTTACTGTACAGTTTATTAATGAACCTCTTAAAATCAACCAACCATATTTACCTCATAGTGTTATAAGTAAATCACGGTCATCATCAGATGCTGGTATGAATACTGCAAAAGTTTCGGAGCAATGTGATGTGCATTCAACAAACAAAAACAAACAAAACATCTTTATTGCGAATCATTTACAATCCATAGCCACTTAACCTAACATACAAGTACAATCTTGCGTATAACTGAACTTAATACTAAAATAAGGTCAACATAGCCACTTAACCTAGCATACTGGCATACTGTTTGATTAATTATCTGACAATTTTATGTATATTGTTACTACATGAGACATCTTATAGCATTTATAACACTTCTTATAACATAGCCACGTATTATAACACAACTTAATATACATATATAATCTTTGCTACATTACAAAAATAAGGTATTGTAAACCTGCAGTTGTCTGAACCAAGACTGCCATATAGGTGAGAGGTACACAGTATCTGAAGACCGGACACTGTACAATAACACATTAGAGCTGTTTTGGACCCAAGTAATGAAATTATATATATTCTTCCGGATTAACATTTGGCTGGTAGGTAGGTTACGCGTAGTAAACTGGCACTGCACCATTAGGGTATATCATACTTTTCTGAGTCCGAATTTCACTCTGGGTAATATGTATTTTTATGTAAAATTTAATTCTACGAGGGGTTTCTTTTCTGCAACTTTTCCCAGAAATTCAAAATTGCGGTTTTCTGTTCTATGTTGAAATACCAAATATTCAATTGAACACAACCTCATATTTTTAACCCTTTGTCGTAATTTGTTGCCATTTAGACACATTAACTTTGCTTAACTCTTACACAGGTTTAATACATACATACATAAGAAAAAAAATCTACTCCATTTGAATCTTTGTAACCATTTTGACGCAGAAGGCGAAGTTCAACATTCTCTCAATAGATGGCTGTGAGCAATTACGCCAGTTATAATTGTGAAGTAGAAGTGAGTGGACGCCATTTTTTTCGGTAAGTGTTTTTTGTAGTTTTCCTAAGTTTAATCACCATTATTATATTTGTTTTGATTATAATTTCATTCTAGAAGTATTAAGGAAGCTCCCTGTTTACTTTGTTTAAGTAATATTTTTAATAACTGTGAAGAAAAGACTTTATTCAAAGTTCGTTTCGAAATGGACACAAAGTTTTCATAGGGTAAATTTCTGTCTATGATAACACGTGTGTCCAATTGGATACATGAAATGAATTTTTCATTACGATTGTTTTTATGTACTGTTATATTATATATATATATATATATATATATATATATATATATATATATATGTATATATATATATATATATATATATATATATATATAGAATATATAGAGAGAGAGAGAGAGAGAGAGAGAGAGAGTACTAACTACCACCCACTAATTACCTTATTAGACCTTTGTTGACTAATGGACACATAAATTATTTCATTTAGAAATGTTCTTACAAAAAAAGATTGCTAAAAATGCTTATATATACCTCCTATGCATATTTCAAGTAAAAAAATGAACCTACGCTAAAATTAAATGGTACTGAATGACAAAGGGTTAAGCTTATGTTACACCATTATTACGAATTTTAAATTAAATTTGCAATGCCAAATTCAGTTTTCTATTACCAAAATAAATATTCATTACCAAATTTAGGTTAATTTGGTAATTAAAAATGCCGGTTGGCAACCCTGATTATAACCAAAAATTATATTCCTTGTCTATATTTATGGCGAAAGAACACTAAACATACTGATATGAATTTGTTACAGATTGGACAAGAGCGAGAATAAGCACCGACTAGACGTGATGGCCGAATCTGCCCCCAAAACCAGGAAAATGTCAGGTTCAAAGCTCTCGGATGTTGTGGGCCCGGGGAAGGAGTTCATTCCCAGCGAGGTGCCGACTTGGAGAGCCGTTCTTCAGAGAGGGATTCGTCTGCAGGAGGAAAAGTTCCTCATTCATGACATCCAAAGGTCTAAATACCCTATCCGAGAGATGACTGACGAGATGGCTTCACTCGTGATGACTCAGTGGAGGAAGTCGAATGTAAAGTTCTCCCCGCCTGTGACAATCACGGAAAAATCGCTCTCCTACTATAAGATCTTGTTGAAATGGAAGGAGATCACAGACGTTGTGAACGGGAGAGTTAAGTCTGCTACCCGGGAGAAGAGGATGGCTGATCTGAATAAACTCTGTGAAGTCTGCGTTTGCAAGCATCAGATCTTCTTGTGCGGCTCAGAGGGGAGTGGATGCTCAGGATGCTCCCTCAAGGCCCATGTGAACTGTAACTGTCCTTTGGAGGTGAAGATTCCTAAACTGGACCTTCAGTGGTTGTACTACCAGAGAGTGAAGACTTCCGAAGCTTCAGGAATCCAGATGTCTTCTGTAGACTTCGAAGACAGCAGGAGACAGATCAAAGCAGCGAAGAGGGAGGAGGCTGAGGAAGCTTCCGCTGTGAAGAGGAAGAAAGAGGAGGCTACTAATGAGGAACTTCTCATGAAAGACTTTGAGGAGGACGAAGAGCTAAACTTGGAAGAAGCTGCAAAAGAATCCTCTGGCAATGCTGAGGCTACTGAAGCTCCTATGGACGTTCCCGCTGAAGTACCTGCCGAAACTCCAACTTCTGCTACACGAAACTACATGAAGATCCAAGGGACAGCTTCAGCAGCTTTGAGGTACAGGGTGGCAAATGTTCCGGCAGCTGCAGTTGCCACTGGCTTCCTGAACGACCTCATCAAGGCCGGTCATCTTTCCAAAGACAAGGCTTACTTGGCCATAGATGGCATGAAAGTCTGGAGGGCCAAGGAGGAAGTAATGGCCTCATCAGTTGAAGCTCTCACGCAGAGGTCAGAGGAGGAGATCTCTGGGATATTCTTTGATGGCAAGCAGGATAGGAACACAAAGGTGTTGAAATATGACGAAGTGACAGGGAGATTTCATCCTGGCAAAGTGATCGAGGAGCATTACACTATCACGTGGGAGCCTCAAGGAAAGTACCTCTTCCATTTCACTCCCGAGGAACCTGAGGAAGGAGAAAAGCCTGCTCATAAGATCGCTCAGGGCCTGCATGAGTGGCTTCTGGATCACGGAGCTGACGAGAGCCTTGTAATGATTGGAGGAGACTCTACCAACACCAACACGGGGTGGTCTGGAGGCGCCATAGCCCTATTGGAGAAGATGCTGGGTCGCAAGTGCCACTGGATGATCTGTCAGCTCCATGTGAACGAGCTCCCCCTGAGGCACTTAATCATCAAGCTGGACGGCCCTGTAACTCCCCGGTCAGGCTTCAGTGGGCCTATTGGAAAACTTCTTGAGAAAGTGAATGAACTTGAGGTCAACTTCAACTTCAAACCAGTGGAAGGAACTGAAGATATCATAGAGCTGCCAGTAGAGATAGTCAAATCTCTCTCCACAGACCAGCACAACTGCTATCTTCTGATCAAAGCCATCAAGTCTGGAAGTCTCAGTCCACAGTTGGCTGGTCTCAAGTGCGGACCTCTGAACCAATCCAGGTGGCTCACTACTGCACAGGCCATCTTGCTGTTGTGGATGAGGGAGCACGGACTGAAGGGGGAGGTGTTGAGGAGGCTCGAGGTCCTCGTGAAGTTCTGCCTTAACTTCTACTTCAAAATGTACTACGACATCAAAGTGAAGCACCACCTCAAATTTGGTCCTGCACACGTTTTTTCAAGCCTGAGGCTGCTGAGGAACCAGACTACCGAGGTCAGGAACATCATCTCTGCTGCAGTGATAAGAGGAGCTTACCACGCACATCCTGAGAACATCCTGGCTTCATTCCTGTGCAGTGAGGATGAGCATCAGAGAGCTTTTGCTGTGAGCCAGATAGAGAAGATCAGAGAAGGAAGAGACTTTGGTGATACGACAGTGAGGCCCCATAAAAATCCCAAAGTCAATCTGCAAGCCACTTCACCTGAGGATCTCATCAACTGGGAATCAGAGAATATTTACGAGCCTATTTTCACCTGCAAGATGACCTTGACTGAGCTCGAGGATCTCAGGAAAACTCCACTCAAAGTGGACGCTTTCTCTGTTCATACTCAGTCCTGCGAGAGAGCTGTACAGGAAGTCTCAACTGCTTCCCAAGCTGTGTACGGTCACGAGAGGAGAGATGGGTGGGTGAGAGCCAGGATAGACCATCGAGAAATGCTCCCAGTGTTCAGATCGAAGCAGGACATACTTAAGAGCTTTTCAGGTTCGAGTGGCTGATGAAGAGGCTGAAGCCATCGTTAATGCTCATAAGAGCTGAAAGTCCTCATAAGATCATAATATAAGATCTTATGAGGCCACGCTTTTCAGGGATCCAGGAAGAACAGGCGTGTAAACCTACACGTGGAGGTGGCAAGTCTCCCGCTACTCGATCAGAGTAGAGCTGGTGAGCCGCGCCTATTCTTTGAAGAAAAACTTAAAATTCTTAAGTTTTACGTGAAATCTAAACATTTTTTCAGCACCCAGAGGTGTTGAAACACGCAAGAAAGCAAGGATGAGGTCAGAAAAGCAGCTTTTAGACTAAATCATATGCAGAACAGCTGCGCGCTTTGGTTTGGGTGCCCTGAGGCTGCGTTAGGCAGCCTTCAAATCAGAAAATCGCGATTTTGACCATGAAAACGAGATTTTTCGGAAAAGTTGTAAATAATAAACCCATCTTAGAATTAATTTTTACATAGGAATACATATTAGCCACTTTGTTTTTCCAAAATTTCAACCCTGAACCCAAAGTATGACATGCCCTACTGCACCACTTTGGATCCCTACATAGCATACGAAAAATATTATTATAAGCAACAGAGAGTTTATTCATAGCAGTTTTTGTATAGTTCCACCGCAGATGGGATGTATACAATGCAGTACAGTAAGTTCTAAAAAGTTAAGTTTTAACTGATTCTGAACACATACCAAATTTCCTTACTAGCATGTTACCCTGTACATACAGCTTTTTACGTTGCCTCTCAATATCGAGTTCATCTCGCAGCTTGTGAGTAATTACATGACTCTTTGCCTCATTATAGTTGATGTCATTTTCCATACCATATTGTTCACATATCTCTAATAGTACTCTCATCCCATGGCGAGAGGATGACAGAAGAACAAGGTCATCAGCATACATTAAATGATTAAATTTTCCTTTCCAGTGACAGCCAGTTTTTAGTTCATTGGTAAGGTCATCCATGTAAAGGGTGATCCAGAGAAATGGGACCCAAAAGAAACCCCTGTAACTCTTAAAGTATAAGTCCTTTTATAAAATCATACGCATCATTCGAAAGAGATAGTTACAAGTTTGTACAGGATTGTATAGGTTTTGACAATACAAGATAAGATAAGATACAAAACAAAATAAAACGTGTTAGTTAAAACTAACCCTTCAAGATGACTGCATGGACTGTGGAACAGCTGCGTTTCATAACTGAGCAATATTATGAGCATGGAAGAAATGTAGTTTCAGCTCAAAGATCTTTCAAGACAAATTTTCAGATTTCAAAATCACCTTCTAAGAAAGTAATCCGTCGGTGTGTCAGAAATTTTTCCCTAACTGGCAGCATTGGAAAAAGAAAACCAACTGGAAGAGTGCGCACAGCAAGGATAGACGAGATCATTAACAGAACTCATGAAATTGTACAGGATAATCCTAACATAAGCATCAGACGTGCTTCTCAGCTGTTAGGAGTTGGAGATGGAACAACACGCCGTATATTCAAGCAAAATTTAATGTTCTTTCCATATAAAATTCAAACAGTGCAACAACTAAACGATGGGGATTTCGCACGAAGATGACAATTCTGTCAAGGATCCAACAGAAGGTAAATGACACCACCAATTTTCTAGCAACTTTGATTATGTCAGACGAAGCCCATTTTCACTTGAATGGAACTGTAAACAAACAAAATTGTCGTTTCTGGGCAACAGAAAATCCATTGAATATTATCGAAGTCCCGTTGCATAGTCAGCGTGTAACTGTTTGGTGTGGTCTTACTGCATCTCAGATCATAGGGCCGTACTTTTTCGAGGATTCCACCGGAAACACGGTCACTGTAAATGGTGATCGCTACGAAAAAATGTTGACCGATTTCCTTATTCCTAAATTAAGAGATCTTTGTCTAGAAAACCACTGGTTCCAACAAGACGGAGCTACCTGCCATACCACGAGGAACTGCATGACAGTTTTGCGTCAAACGTTTCCAGGCGAGTTAATCTCAAGATTTGGAGACGTTGAATGGCCCGCAAGGTCTCCGGATTTTTCTCCCTTAGATTATTATCTCTGGGGATATTTAAAGAGTAGGGTCTACAGAAATAACCCAACGACCTTGCAAGAATTGAAGGCCGCCATCACAAATGAGATACAGGCCATACCACCGCACACTCTTGCAAAAGTGATGCAGAACTTACAAGCGAGAACACTGGAAAGCTTGGCAACTAATGGAGCACATTTGAAAGGAGTCATTTTAAAAAAATAAATATTTCATAATAAACTTGTAACTCTACTCTTTCGAATGATATATAGTTTTTATGAAAGGAATTAAATATTAAGAATATTTGGCTTTTTTTTATGGGTCCCATTTATCTGGATCACCCAGTATATACAAAAAAGATATGGTGATAATATACCTCCTTGCCTAACACCATTAGTTACCTTAAACCCTGGTGATACAGTGCTTTTCCATCTTACAAACAAAGTTAGCTCCGTATACCAGAATGCAAATATCCTAAGTATATAATTAGGAACCCCTCGACACAAGAGTTTCTTGAAAAGTTTGTGATGATTAATTCTATCAATTGCTTTTGATGCATCCAAAAAACATGAATATACATTGCGACTTGACGTCTTGTACTTTAGGACGGCTTCCTTTAGCATATAAATACACATGTCAGTACCATGTTTCACTTTAAAGTCAAACTCATTGTCTAAGTCTGCAAGTGTGTACTTATCCTATTATAAATGACATATTCTAACACCTTAGAAAGTATACTGGCAAGTGCGATTGGCCTATAATTATTCTTATCGCAGATACTAGCACCATTATTTTAAACAACTGGCAACAAGTTAAATCTAATACAAAAATATTGCAAGAAAACTTCTTCCTATGAATCAGCCAGATTTAACGTCAATTGCTTCATGTGCCGATTTAGCTGATAGTTGTATAATCTCTCGTATATCCGTCAAATATGAATAATTCAGAAGTTTCGGAACAGTGTAATGTACCTTCATCAGTTAAATCCAGTTCATTGTCAGCACAAGGAAAAAGCTGCCTCAAAAATTCTGAGAGTAATCATAACATTATTTGCAATGATGAAAGTGACTTTGGAAATGATGACAGAAATAGTGTTGACAAAATTGAAGATGATTTTAAAATCGTGAACCAAAGGTGGAATGATGAAATTGAAAAAGATTGGATTTTAAGTACGCCACCAAAAGTTAAATTTTGCGATAATGTTCGAACTTATCCCGTTGTTGATTGCTCTAGAATGAGCCCTTGGGAAGAGTGTGCTCGGGACAGATTAAGATTTCAGAGACGAATTGAGGAAACTGAATCTATTTTAAACCCTGTATTAAATCCTGAACATCGAAGGAAAATATTTAATAGATTGCAATCTTTAGAATGATTTCTTTTCATTTATTTTTGTGATATTTAAAATATTCCACTTTTTTTTACTACCTATTGGACTCCATTGTATGAAGCTTATAAATGTACTGGAATTTATTATCGTTCAAGCAAACTACTTGAGTAATCCCATTTATGTACATTTACATTCTTTTCGACAGTTAAAAATGTATTTCTTCACAAAAGTATGCTAGTTATAAGAATTTTAATCTCCGTTGTACAGTTTCGGAAAAAGGTTTGTCAGAAAGAAATATAGAATAGAATTATTAACCTTTATTAATAATAATAAAATAAATAAATTTTTCAATTTACATTGACATGAATAATTGTGAAGCTCGACTACTTATTTTATTTTATTTAATTTGGCTCTTAAGCTTTAGGCTTTACTGGACTCTTATTAAAAATAAGCAGCTAGTTGTTATTAATTAATAATAATAAATAAATAAATAAGTAAATAAGTATTATTAATAGTTAAAACATGTATTACAATATTAAACAATATTAATGGACAATATTAAACAATATTAGTGGACATTAATCCTAGATTTTTGTTAGTATGCCATTATTAATCGGGATTTCAACTTGGTTTTAAACAAATTTACACTCACAATATTTTTTATATCGGCATGCAAGTCACTCCATAGTTTCAATCCAATGAAAATGGGTAGTTTTTGAGATGAAGACAATCTAAATTGAGGCATAACAAGCTTTGATCTATTTCTGGTCTGATACGAGTATATTTCTTGATGAGTTACAAAATATCTATTTACCCATTGCGAATTAATGATTTTGTTCTTACACTTGTAAATGAAAATAAAATGTGCCAGTTTGGTTATATCGTTGAGCTTTAGTAAGTTTAGCTCTTTAAATAATGCACTAGAGTGATCAAGGAAATCAGCATCAGATAATATCGTTTTACGATGACAGAGATACCATTTAATGCGTGGTTAGTGAAGTTTCCCCAAAACAAGGGTGTAGTATGTTATATAAGGAAGAACAAGAGTGTGATAAAGAGTCAATAAAACTTGTTTAGGGACCGCATTTCTAAGATTAAACATTATAGCAACGCTCCTTGAAATCTTTTTCGCGATATAATTTACATGATCACTCCATTGCAAATTCTTATCTAGCATTACACCAAGAAATTTTGTTACAGTACACTCCTTTATGGCGATTTCATTAACATAAGTTCGTCAAGATATACATTTCTTTTATTAGTAAAAATCATGAAATTTGTTTTACTGGTATTTAGGAAGAGTTTATTGGTGGTCAACCATTTCATTACACTGATGAATTCTGAATGAAATATATTCTTAGCTGTATCAACATCTTTGCAAGAAAAAGAGACAGTTGTATCATTTGCAAACATTATGAAGTTCAGTATATCAGATGAACGTGGAAGGTCATTTATATGTAATAAAAATAACAGTGGACCCAGAATTTATTAAGTAGAATATTATGATCTATTTCATCAAACGCATTACTCAAATTCATAAATATTGATATCATTATTTCTTTGTTCTCCTTAGCTATATTTACATTTTCCATAAGATTTAAAATAGCCATTTCCGTTGTTTTATTATTACGGAAGCCATATTGATTTGGAGATCATAAATTGTAGGATTCTAAATATCGCTGCATTCTACTTTTTAAAATTTTTTCAAAAACTTTGCTGAACACAGATAATGAACACACCGGCCTGTAATTTGTTGCTAGTGTAGGATCACCCCCTTCAAAAAGGGGTGTTATACAACCAGTTTTTAGCATTGATGGGGATATTTCTTTGGAAATACTTTGATTGATAATTTTAGCCAAAGTTACAGATATCTTATCTTTAACAAGTTTCAATATAGGTACAGGAATGTTATGAATGTTATTTTTTGTATTTTTTAATTTACCAATAATATTCGGGACCTCAGTAGAGGTAGCAGGAACAAAAGAAAATGAATTTAGTGGGCCGGGTGGCATATATTCTAGAGGTGAGTGATCATTATTTATTAATTTGTTTTTAATAAAAATAGTATACATTTTTCAAAATAAAACTAAAATGAAAAGTGATTTTGGCTTATTTTGTAATTATATATATAAATATTTATTTATTTCTCGGCAAACTTTTTATTGCTGCAACTTTACCTTTCATTTGAAATTATGTAGGTTTCGAGTTTATGTATATATAGCCCACCTAGTAATAACAATAACAACAGCCTTTAATTCACTTAGATAATATGTTATGCTAGTTCCATAAATCGAATGCCATAGTTGCGGGTGACTTCAACATCAATTTGCAATCTGAAGCATTCTCTCATAAATTTTTAAACTTAATGAATTCTTTCTATCTTAGTCACACTATCACCAAACCCCCTCGAATCTGCATCTATGGTAATCAAATAACAGAATCTACGATTGATAATATATTTGTAAATAGCAATGCGATCGTAAAATTTGGACTTATAACCACAAACATCAGTGATCATTTACCTACTTAACCTATATACAACACTGTTCAGGTTAAAACAACTAAATGATTAGAGAATATTCTCAGAGATTAACAAAAGAAAATTTATTGAGGGCTCTAGAAAATATTCGATTTGACTGTGACGAACCTATGGCTATGAATGACCCAGATCATATGTTTCAGTTCTTCTATGACACCTTATTCCATATTTTTAATATTTGCTTTCCTTTAAGGAGAAAAACAGCTTCGACCAAAAGTGTCGCAAATCCATGGATCACTCCAGGAATTATCACTTCAATAAAGAGCAGAGATAAATTAATCAAATTGCAATTACAAAGCAAAATTCCTAAAGTACAATATACTCAATACAGAAACAAATTAACTAAAATAATCAAAATTGCAAAATATAGCTATTATAACAATCAACTTTTCAAACATAAAGGAGACATGAAAAAGACTAGGACAACCATAAACAGGCTTCTCGGAAGCCAAATTAAGAAAAATTTAATAGAGAAATTAAATGTTGATAATAAAGAAATAACTGATGATACTTCTATTGCAGACTATTTAAATATACATTTCACTTCAATAGCGGATAAGCTCGCTCACAATTAATAAATAATGATCACTCACCTCTAGAATATATGCCACCCAGCAAACTAAATTCATTTTCTTTTGTTTCAGCTACCTCTACCGAGGTGCGGAATATTGTTGGTAAATGAAAAATACAAAAAATAACATTCATAACATTCCTGTACCTATATTGAAACTTGTTAAGATATCTGTAACTTTGGGTAAAATTACACTGGTATGCATATGAATTTTTTTGTCTGCTGTGAGGGTTTTTTCAACTCATATTATATAATTCGACCATGCTGAATTCGAAGATGACATTGGTTTTCCTCAATCAGGTCAGGTTTTTTCTCTATTGGCCATTTATTATAAGTCCAATTTTATCCCCAAATTTATTAATTTTTTTAGCGTAAGCACTGTAGATACGAGTAATATTATAAGAACACTCGTGAAAAATGAAAACATTGTGTGAATAAATACTTTTATTCATACAATGAATATGGAAAAAAGTTTATTGAGGAAGGAATGAAGTTTTTTTGGCTTTCCGTCTGTGTTTTTCTTCGGGCACGTCTCGCTTCAAACACCAGCAATAGCCGCCAGCATATTGATATCCCAGTTTCCCTGGAACCTCTCTTCCATTATTTTGATATCTTGGTGAAATCGTTCACCCTGTTCCTCACTATAATCCCGCAATTTTCAGGAAAATAGTCCAAGTGGGACCACAAAAAGTGCATTTTTATGGACATGCGCGACCCATGAGCTTTGAAAGCTTCCATCAAGTTTTCGACAACGGACTCGTATTCTGGACTTCTACGCTTGCCAAGAAAATCAGTGACAACTGATTTGAATGCCTGCCAGGCATTCTTCTCAGTTGGAGTCATTGCGTTTTCGAACTGAGTATCCTTGATCAAAGTTCGAATTTGAGGACCATCAAAAACCCCAGCATTTAGTTTAGCATCAGATATATGAGGAAATTTACTCTCGAGATATCGGAATGCTGAACCCTCCTTATTCATTGATTTGATGAAATTTTCCATCAAGCCCAGCTTAATATGAAGTGGTGGGAGCAAAATTTTTGTTGGTGGTACAAGGGGCACTGAAACGACATTATGCGACCCAGGTTCAAAATTCTCTCTGGATGCCCATTCACGCTGTGCATAGTGCTTCTCATCCGCTCGGCTATTATTTGCAGAGGAAACATGGGTATTTCGTGTATCCCCCTTGCATTCCCAATACAAATGCCACAATCTGAAAAAAAATGAAAATATTTAAAGAATTTAGAGAATTTGTTTATCAGATAAAAAAATATATGCATTGGACTGTATCACTTCTGTGGGGAAGTTAAGTGTTCTTATACGCTCTCAAATAACCTTTGGAAAAACAACATAGTCAATAGCAATAGTTTACTTATGATATTAGTATTACCTTCAAATCTCCACAGATCCTCCAGTTATGTTGGTCGTATACGAGAGCATCCAGTAAAATTTTCATGTTATCGTAGCTCTCAGTAAGTTGTACGGAATGTGCTACAGGGACTGATGCAACCCTATTCCCAATGTTGAGAAGTACTGCTTTCAAACTTCGTTTAGACGAGTCTATAAATAGCCTCCATTCTGATGCGTTATATGGCAGGCCCAAGGATTCGATTAGCCCCTCAACATTGCAGCAGTACACTAAGGAAGAGGTATTTTCGTGCACTGCAAAAAACTTGCGGAATTCTTCCTCTCGTTTCCTATACCAGGAGAATGTTGTTCCCGGAGCCAGCAAGTTGTCCTCTCGAAGTCGTGAGCCAAGATCTCGGCAGCTAATTTGGAAAGTCCTAAATCCCTGGTAAGATCATTAAGTTGGCCTGGTTGAGAGGCCTCGGCTCATTTGAAGCGGTATTTTGAGGTATATACGACTGGGACTGGTCATTGGCATTGGTCATTGATTCATCATCAGAATCATCGAAGTCCAGGGTTTGAGGTGGGTCGGGTATTGGAATTCCAGGACCATGGGGTACAGGTCTCATAGCAGAAGGAATGTCAGGGTGTACAACAATGTGTTTATTCTTCTTGTTAACTCCTGAAAATAGAAACACAGAAACATGGATATAAAACTTGCATATGAAATAGAAGAAGCATTCAGACAGTGGCGGCTCGTGAGGGAAGGCTGCGGTCTGTAAGATATGAAATAGGTCGATGGAGTCTGTATATTTTCTTTCTTTTTCATTCATATTGTCCCTTCGGGGACAATATGAATGAAAAAGAAAGAAAATATACAATCATTGTATATGTAAATGTAACTTGTATAACAATATGTATGTGTAAATGTATTTTCTATAACAATATGTATATGTAAATGTATGATTACCATTATGGTGAATATTATGCTATATATGGTGAATATTACATTATGGTGAATATTATGTCAAGTTTCATACGAGGATTTCAAAATATTTAAGAAAAATAAATTTATAAGCCCACCTTGGAGGTTTGTCATGCAGAAATAGCAATCTGTCACGTGATCCTTTCCTTCTCTCCAAATCATGGGAATTCCAAAAGGCAAAGATTTCGCTCTGCCTTCGCTCCATCTTCTCAAATTTTCAATGCACGTCTTGCAGCACATATGAGGGGCGAAATTTTTGTCCTGGTCCCCTAGCTTAATTCCAAAGTATGCTCTATACATTGTCTTCACAAATTTAGTGATTTGGGACTGGTTATTTGGCATGGTAACCGTCCCACATATGGAGCAGAATCTATTGGGATCATTTTTACACGCTCTATTCATTATGAAATATTTTATCTATATGCCTGAAAAGTAAAAAAAGATATTATACAAGTGAAACAAGTGATGATAGATGTTACTGCTCCAATTCCGCTTTGACAAAATCACGAAAAATTCTATTTTACTTATGAGGCCATAGCCGGATAACCTGAGCTGATTGAGAAAAACGGATTGCAGATTCGAAATCAGCAGGAAAAACTCTATAAGAATCATTTACAAAACCCTTGACAGCAAAATTGATGCATACCAGTGTTATCAATCAAAGTATTTCCAAACGAATATGCCCATTAATGCTAAAAACTGGTTGCATAACAACTCTTTGTAAAGAGGGTGATCCTACACTCGCAACAAATTCTGTGTTCAGAAAAGTTTTTGAAAAATTGTAAAAAGTAGAATGCAGCGATATTTAGAGTCCTACAATTTATTATCCCCAAATAAATCAATATGGCTTCCGTAATAATAAAACAACGGAAGTGGCTATTTTAAATCTTATGGAAGTTGCAAATACCGCTAAAGAGAACAAAGAAATAATGATATCAATATTTATGAATTTGAGTAAGGTGTTTGATGTAATAGATCATAATATGCTACTTAATAAATTATATTGTTTCGGCTTTAGAGGAGCAATCAGTGATTGGTTTAAAAGTTATTTGTCCAGTAGATATCGTTTTGTATCAATAAATAAGGATTGTTCAACTAAAGCGCTTGTCAAACATGATGTGTCACTGGGCCCAGTTCTGGGTCCACTGTTATTTTTATTGTATATAAATGACCTTCCATGCCCATGTGATATACTGGACTTCATAATGTTTACAGATGATACAACAGTGTCTTTTTCTTGCAAAGTTGTTAATTCAGCTAAGAGTGTACTGTAACAAAATTCGTGGCGTAATGTTAGATAAGAATTTGCAATGGAATGATCATGTAAATTATATCGCGAAAAAGATTTCAAGGAGCGTTGCTATAATGTTTAAACTTAGAAGTGTAGTCCCTAAACAGGTTTTATTGACTCTTTATCATACTCTTGTTCTTCCTTATATAACGTACTGCACCCTTGTTTGGGGAAACTCCGCTAACAACGCATTAAACGGTATCTTTGTCATCCAAAAAGAGCAATAAGGTTATGGCGATTTCCTTGATCACTCTAGTGCATTATTTAAAGAGCTAAACATAATAAAGCTTAATGATGTAATCAAACTGGCACTTTTTATTTTTATTTACAATGGGTAAATAGATATTTTGTAATTCATCAAGAAATCCACTCGTATCAGACCAGAAATAGATTAAAGCTTGTTATACCTCAATTGTCTTAATCTCAAAAACCACCCATTTCATTGGATTGAAACTATGGTATGACTTAATTGCCGATACAAAAAATATTGTGAATGTAAATTTGTTTATGTTACAACGGACTTTTACCCGAATGTCAGTTACACACAAATCGCCAATAAAAAATGAATGAAAGAAATTTATGAAACCATGAAATTATTGAAAATTATTTTTATTAATTACTCCTTAATTGGTAGCTTCGGAGATCGGAAGTTCTTAAAGAAAATCGATATAGAAAAAGTAGGAGTAACAAATAAATTCAAGTTTGGATTTCGGTGCTGCTCAAATATAAAAATAGATTGTGTATATATATATATATACAGTTATACAGATATACAATGCATCTCGACGGTGTAGTGGTTAGCATTGCTGAGAGAGGAGACCAGGATCGTGGGAGGAAAACAAAGGTTAACCAAGGTCCTAATAATGTCTCGACTTTTTAATATAATCTTTTTGATGTTCAGAGGTACCAAAAGTGTTATCTCAAAACAAAACTACCTACTACATCTGTAAGTTATCACATACTCGAGACCTCACTTATATCCAGCTGCATACGCACACACCAGAAACTGGAAATGCATGAATTTCATAGTGCCAACATTTTTTGCCTGCCTCTGTCAGGAACAGACAAATCTTCTACTCAGTATTGCGAGGAGAGAGAGAGAGAGAGAGAGAGAGAGAGAGAGAGAGAGTTTATAGGTCATGATCAGTGAAAAAGATTAATTAAAACCTGGCGAATGGGTAGAAAGAGGAGAGAATTAATGAAAAAAATAATTTGGTGTCATTAAATATCCACTCTATATATGTGGCCAATGGCCATTCAACTTAACAGTTCAAACGTCTTAAGGCGGTATAATTGTAACGTCTTGTAGTCATTGAATGCGCGTTTCAAGTCTGTCATTTGGTCTTTTATAATTCTTTTCAGAACTCGTTAAAATTATTTGCCATTCACGTTAAAAGTAAATGGGGAAACTAACAACTCTTGAACAGATAAAAAGACAGTGATACAGTTTACTTACCTTCCAATCTCTTAATAGCCGATAGTGACAAATGTTACTAATTTTGTGCATCAGAGTTGAGATGCTTATGTAACTACGGTTCTGGCAAGATGTTTTTGGTTTATTATTAATTATGCAAAACGTGTACAATAAATGGTTAGTCTCTGCTCTGACTCTTGAAGATCGCTTCTTTTTTTTCTATTGAAACGTTGAGAGAGTTCTAGTCACTATTATTTTTTGTCTTCGATCCTAACCGTCTCTTGTAAATAAAAATTAGACGATCTTTATTTCACTCAGGCGCATTTCATCTGTTTAAACCAAATTCATTTTGAAATGCCTACTATAAATCTTATTTTATTCACACTTAAATAAATGTTACAGTAAACTGCGTTGATAGGTAACGCTACAAATCATCTTTTAATAGTGTTTGCCAACTATCACAGAAATTGAGGTGTTGTAAGTTGTTAGTGTAGACAGGCGAGACATTATTAAAATGTTTGTGGAGGAGGGAGAATGGGGATCGGGAGGGTGGGGGGGGGAAGTTAATCATTTAAGACATAGAAAGGTCTGAACCCGAAACCCCCAAAAGTGGAAGAAAAGGCTTTCAGCTGGGTTGCTGGGGAGAGAGCGACGTGGAGGAAAGGGGACATTATATATATATTAACCCATTAAGCGTTGATGGTGCAGAAATGCTACACCAAATTAATTTGATTGTTACTCGGTAGATATTTTTCTTACTGAAAATATCTTTTCAATTTATGTAAATACATTATATACATTAAATATTCACAGGAAAAAAATTAATGAAAAATAATTTTAAATGTTACTAGTAATTATCCAAAATTTATCCTTTTATTCGCAATTTCACACATGTTGTTTTGATTTCCGGTTTGGCGCTATTTTATACTAACAGATGTTGAACGATCTTGTTAGTTGTTGAGGTTAGAGTGCTGGGGAAGGTTGTACTCAGAGTTATCCAAAAGTTTCATGAAAATCAGTGAATTATTACAACATAAACATCTCCGGTGCAGATGTTTATGTTTAGCGAAAAACCAGATATACCTTACTTTTTAGCTAAGTGCTGCTAGTTCTTTAAATTTAATTTATTTTATGGCCACTATTACATTTGTATTATGCAATAATATAATAGTCACTCTGAAAATTTGTTTTCTATGTTATTATAGTGGTAGAGAGCGGATTGATATTAGGATAACTAGTATATTTATTTCTTTGTTTTGTTTTTTGTAAAATAAATATCACTATTGACGTTCTAACGTAAATTTCTTATTACCTGCTGATGGTGCATATGTGCACCAGTTCATATTTCAAACACTAACATTTTTTTTAGCTTATTTGTTTATTATTAACTTAGTAAGAGTCCCATCTATCACATATATAAAAATAATATATTTCTGACCAACATTACGGGGTCTGGTGGTTAATGAGTTAAAGTGAAGATTTTTAAAAAATAATACGCTGGTTTGAATATTCATTAAATATATACAAATTAAACAGTTTATATTGTTGCCCGGAAGGATTCTCTCATAGTTCTTTTAATTCGCAAGACATTTTACTTGTTTAAAAAATTTTCTGATAACTGTTGTACCCGGAAAGACCAGACCTAGAGACAATCTCTCTATATAAATCTTTATAAACCATTAGTTAGACCCCATTTGGAATATATATATATACAAAGCTGGGCACTTGCGGTTTTTTTTGCGGTACTGCGGTACTGCGGTACTACCGCACTACCAAACCGGTACCGCATAACGCAGTACCGCAAAAAATGCGGTAGCGGTACTGCTGTACTTTCAGCGATCCTTTGCGGTACTGCGTTATGCGGTACCGGTTTGGTAGTGCGGTAGTACCGCAGTACCGCAAAAAAAAAACCGCAAGTGCCCAGCTTTGTATATATATATAGGAATGTGTACCCCACCCCCTTCGCAACCCCCTCTAAGCATTGAGAGCATCTCTCTCTTACTTTTAATAAATAAATAATTAAAATAAACATCTGGCAGCCCTCCATATATAAATAAATAAATAAATTAAATAACTGGATACCCTTCCATATATAAATAAATAATTAAAATAGTGGTATGTAACAACCCTCCATATATAAATAATTAAAATAAATAGTGCTCTCTGGCAACCCCTCCATATATATATATATATATATATATATATATATATATATATATATATATATATATATAAATAAATAAACAAATTCAATAGTGCTCTCTATCAACCCCTCCATATATAAATAATTAAAATGAATAGTGCTCTCTGGCAACCCCCGACCTTCCATATAACAGCTATTGGTACGAGAGCTCTCATTATGCCTCTGGCGGAGCCAGGCGTAACATGCTCTCTCTCTCTCCTTTCTCTCTTAAGTTAGGTATACCCCTTTGGGGGTGAAGCCGTCCCATCTTCTCCCCCAAAGCTCCCCCCCCTTCATGCAACTTGGGTGTTTCTCCCCTACCCCTCGTTGCATAACCCCCTCCCTCTTCATGCAACTTGGGGAGCAACCCCCATCCCCTTGTTTCATAACCTCTCCCCTTGTTTCATAACCTCTCCCCTTGTTGCAACACTCCTTCGCAACATCACTCCTACCCCCTTTGGCAACTGCCTTTGCAACATTGATCACCATTTGCAACATTGCAATTGCACTCTCCCATTTTGCGCCCATACTACTATAGCTGATATATATATATATATATATATATATAATATATATATATATATATATATATATATAATATATTTTGTCCTTTATACAAACCACTTCACTTCATATTCTGTACAAATCACTATCTTTTTCAACCGCTTTAACTGTAAATATGCTAGTAATTTATTCTCACTTTATCTCTTTACTTCAGGAATGGCCAGTAAACTCTAAACTCTACTGACGTATGCTATATGTATGAAAATGTTATCAACTCATTAACTTAAAAATAAAGTCCGTCCCCAACCCTACTACTTTCTAAATACTTTCACGCATCTTTTGAAAAGTTATGTCAGGCACGTATTTTCTGATTACTTTTCATACGAATGTACGTCTTGCGAAGGTATTTGTAAAATATATGCAACAAACAATTTTTAGTGCTATAAATTAACCATCAATATCGTTGTAAAAATAATTCACAAGAGATGACTTTAACACCACCTTATCTTTCTTAGTCATTAATATATCAAAGTAGAAGAATTTTAGCATTTCTAACTATATAGGTAGTGAAACACCGAAAACTAACAAACCAAAGAACATCACGCTTTTTATTTCATCAGTTAAGAAATATCTTTTTAAATTTCTTCCAGAAATGTCTTTCCTCTTTGCCAAGTGCTTATTTAAAAAAACAAAGAAGACAGTTCCTAAAAAAGAAATAAAGCATTAAGATCTCATATGTTGAAAAAGATACTAAATATTTTCATTTCCCTAAACCATGCGGAAAAGCCAATGTGACCTTTATTTCATATACTTTCTCTTCTCTACCCATAAATCATTTTTAGATTTATTTTCACTAACAACCATCATGTGAAAAATAATTATTAATATTACCATAAAGAGAAGTTCCCAAATGGTTTCTTAAATTTGGTCGCTGCATCTTCCGCCAACAGGAATTAATAGTGTATGAAAGAAGAGGAATCTTGAGCACAACCTCTTTACCTTCAATAGCGAGAACTGGCACTAAACAATAACAACAACAACAACAACAAACACGACTACTTCTTTTTATTGACAGATCTTCATGTTTTGAAATTGTTACAAATAAAAATAACCCATTTTACAGGAAAACAACTACACAACACCATTTGAATTAAAAATTGCGAAATGGAACCAATTAGTGTTTAATGAACTTTACATTTTCTAGGTGTTAAAAAATATTCAGCCAAAATTTATTGATCACAATACAACTCTCCAAATATGTAGGCTACTTCTAAATACAAAAAATATATATATAGTAATAACTTTATTCAACTTCACGCTGATGTTGGAAACAAATCCTGAAACATTCGTATATACGAGTGTATATATATATATATATATATATATATACAGGGTGGGCCGTAAGTTTCCATACCTAGGAAAAATTAAACGTTTGTTTTTATGTTTCAGATACCCTAAGAATATGCGTTTGACGTAAGATCTTGTTTACTGATGAAGCAAATTTTTACGTTAATGGAGAGGTTAATCGGCAAAACATACGTTATTGGAGTAATGCTAACCCTAACTGGCTGAGTCCGACGAAGATGCAAGGTGCCGGTAAAGTGATGGTGTGGGCCGGGATATGGGGTGACAGAATTATTGGACCAATTTTTGTCAGTGGAAATCTTAATGCCGAAAGGTATCTTAACATGTTGCAAGAAGAGATTTTCCCATCCCTGCTAAACGAGGAAGGTAACTTCCCAGTTTACTTCCAGCAAGATGGAGCTCCACCTCATTATGGTCTTCACGTGCGTCGGTATTTGGATCAGCAATTCCGGATGCTTGGATTGGTCGGCGTGGTCCCGTGGAGTGGCCTCCCAGATCCCAGATCTCACCCCCCTTGATTTCTATCTTTGGGGGCACTTGAAGGCCATGGTGTATCAGGAAAAGATACGAGACATAAATCATCTAAAGGAACGTATCACCAACGCCATTACAAGCATAACGTCAACTGTGCTAATGCGTGTTCATCAACAGTGGGGAACACGTATTGAAATGTGTTTTCAAAACAATGGCAACCATGTAGAGCATATTATATAAATAAAAATGGTTGTCCATAACAAAATGTTTATTTTTCCTATGTATGGAAACTTACGGCCCACCCTGTATATATATATGTATATATATATATACATAAGCAAAGGTCTTTTTCAACTCGATCCTGTTATATTGAATTCCTTTAAAGCAGACTTAGATAAGAAGTGTAAAACATTCAATCTTTGGTAAACTTGTCTTCTACTTTATTAACTTTTAATTTGCATTTTATTTTTTTATATATATCGAAACCTGACCATAGGCAGAAATGTGTTAAAACCCGGACAGAGTTCTAGTATAAATTTGTATTTTTATAATCCATTTGATCTTGTGCTAAAAATCGATTAACTTTTAATTTGCATTTTTTTTTTTTTTTTTTTTATATATATCGAAACCTGACCATAGGCAGCATTGTGTTAAAACCCGGCAGAGTCCCAGTATAAATTTGTATTTTTATAATCCACTTGATCTTGTGCTAAAAATCGATATTTTTCCTTACAATCTGTACGCCTCATTAGTAATCCTTTAAGGTTTTAATTTTTAATTTTTTATTATTTTTACTTCTCTGTTTATTGTATATATATGTATGTAAGGGGGTTCTAAGCTCGTGCTCTTGAGTGCTCTTTGTGCTCGTTTGTACGTGCTTGTTCCTGGAGGTTTCACGTGCGCCCTCCCGGCCCTAGCACCCAAGGATGATGGGGCTCGACCCTGCAGTCCTTGTCATCCTTGGTCTTTTTCCACTTCGACTGTCCCCTCCACCCTTTCTTTTTCCTCTGTCTTTCCTCTCACTTTTTCTTTGTTTTTCCGCTGAGATATGCCCTTTAAATAGAGGCGAATCGGTTCTTCCCGAACTAAAAAAAAAAAAAAAAATGTATGTATGTATGTATGTATGTATTTGTATATATAGATATGTATGATATATATATATATATATGTGTGTGGTGTGTGTGTATGTTATTTATTTTTCTTTTTTTCTTTCTGTAACCTATATATAGGCTAACCTTTTTATATACTTCAGTGTTCCTGAGGATGTCATTAGACGAAAGCGCTTGAGCACCATTTTGTGTTTCCTTCCTTCGTGGTTTTATTCATCATAAATATTTTTCACGTGTTACCTTCGTGAAATAATTTTCATATATATGTATATATATATATATATATATATATATATTAGGGCGGAGCGTTTTTACACTTTTTTCGATTTTCGTTTTGTAATAGCGCGGAAAAGTGGCTCTTCCACGTCAAAAGTGAGTGTGTAAAATCTCAGAGATCTGCAGTAATATCTTCTGCCTCTGCATGAGCATTGGAAATCCAAAAAATGCGCCAAAATACTCATTTTTTTCAATATTTTCTTATAGTTTTAATTTTCATCCTACCTTCTTGTAATAGCGAGGAAAAGCATCCTAAAGGTTTATTTTAGACTAGTTTTTAAATATTTTTGTCCTGCGATGATATCTTCTGCCACCGCAAACGTTCCAAAATACGGAAAAATCCGCATAAATCACGTATTTGGCATATTCAGCCTATACGCTAATAAATTCACTTTGTACGACATGTAGTACTCCCACATCGTTCTAGAAGCTTCCCCACAGCCTCGTATGGTGTGTTGCTCGTCATTGCCATATACGGCAATGAGTCAGTGAGTGATGACTGATGAGTAATGACTGACAACACTCAACCAGGCCTTTTTGCTCTCACTTCCCCGCAGTGTTGTGCTAGCTACGTTTCGGGTAAGATGTGGATTGTGTTGCTCTTGCTGTTAATACATCTTTGGAACACGACAACACACATATGTGGACATATACTGCATATTTTAGTGCATAATAATACGTTGGTGTAATATACAAAACTTCTGCAGAATGCAAGAATATTTTACGTTTTAGGAGTAATTTCTTAATTTTTATATTAATTACTGTGTTTTTCAGAATGTCAGTACCAGCTCAAGCAACAAGAACTTCTTTAAGTTGCTCTATATTTGGGGCTCCAGCTGATCTAGACAAGAGGTGCCTTCCAACCTATAAGGACGTCATGAAATATTTTCATCAAATAAGGTTGAATCTGAAGACATCGAAGAAAGAGCCTACAGTTGCAGAAATTTCGGGTGTTCTCTCAAAAACTCGAAGATTTGTGGAAAACAGCCTCTATTCCTACTGCTTCTCATAACCCTGTCGTTCAAATGATTAAAAATTACCATTGTTGGTTTACGTCGTCGTCGTTGGCCTAGGCAAGCTACGGCTTGGGACCGTAGCGCATCTATCCGGTATAGGTTAACCTGGATGATGTAGCCATAAGCACTGCCGCTAGTTAAGTGCCAACCAGTGATTATCTCACTAGCCGTATTGAGTCCGTTAGGCGAAACTGCGACAGTACCAAAGGTGGAAAAAATAACCCTTGGTTTTCTATTATTTATTTGTAAAATGGACATGGTATTAGATTAAAATAAATATTTGAATATAAATAATTAACTGACAATTGTGATAATAATTAATTATGTTTACATACAATAAAATAATATAGTATACATAAAATTAGTATTAATGTGGTCACAATTGAATTATAATGGGGTAACTAATTTAAAATGAATTTATACTATTCCGAAATTCAAGACGGTAAAATTAACATTTAACTTGAAACTAAAATAAGAGTATTCACTACACACTCCCCACCAGAGAGGAAGTTCAAAGAGTTCCGAACGACACAGATTTCCCGGGACCTTTTTGGTAGCTACATGTACCTCACTTAAGGTTGATTCCAAAAACGCAGGCTTAAGACGATCGATAGAAACCTTGTCGACCTTGGAACCGCGCTGGAGGAGAAATGATTTGCGCGTACGTCGGAGAACTTCATAGGGCCCGTCATATGGACATTGGAGAGGCCGTTTTGGGAGAGGTACACGAACGAAAACGTGGGTGCAAGATTGGAGGGCTGGGGAAACAAAGATGTTCTGTTGGCTAGTCAATCGAGGGGGAACAGGCTGAAGGGACTGCATGTGAGAGGAAAGTGTTTGAGCGAATTCCGTAGGATCACATGACTTATCCCTGCAGTGAAGTAGCCACCTGGTAGCCGCAGTGTTGTTCCATAGACTAGTTCAGCCGCTGTAGTCTTCAGATCACTCTTAAATGCAGAGCGAATACCAAGCAACACGAGTGGAAGCTTATCCATCCAATGGGAGTCTTCGTGACACATAAGGGATGACTTCAGCTGGCGATGGAAGCGTTCGACGAGGCCGTTAGCTTGCGGATGATACGCACAGGTATGCGCATGTACTGTACCCAACAAGCTGGTAAACTTCTTCCAAAGCGAAGACTCAAATTGGCGACCTTGGTCAGTGATGACTTTTGTCGGCAATCCAAATCTTGATACCCATCCATGAAGAAAGGCTCTTGCAACAGTTTCCGCTTGGATATCAGGAAGTGGAATGGCTTCAGGCCATCTGGAAAAGCGGTCGAGACAGGTGAGCAGATAACGTTGGCCTTGAATCACTGGAAGAGGGCCAACAATGTCTACATGAATTACCTCAAATCGCTGGGATGGGGGCGGAAATGCGTCAAAGGGGGACCTGGTGTGCCGGACTTTGGCACGCTGGCAGGCAAGGCACGTTTTGGTCCAATGTTTGACATCCTTCCGCATCGAGGGCCAAACAAAGCGAGAGGTAACCAGGTGTTGCGAAGCACGGATACCAGGATGGGAGGGCTTATGAAGATCCGTGAAGACTGCTTGTCTGTGACATGGAGGGACATAAGGGCGAATAGCAGCTGTGATACGTCGCAATAGAGGGGCACAGACAATCCTGGCATACTCATTTTCTTGAGGGAAAGTGAGTGAGTGGAGTCTTCTCTGAGCAGGTCTTGTAGTTCCGTATCCTTATCTTGATCCTGTGCAATAGCATTCCACAGTGTAGAGCTGAGGGTAACAGAAGTAATCTCTATTCTTGAGAGTGCATCCGCTGGAGTGTTCAAGACACCTTTGATGTGGCGGATATCTGTGGTAAATTGCGAGATATAATCGAGTTGCCTGATGACTCTGGGAGAGTGGTTACAGCTGTTTTTATTGAAGACAGTGACCAAGGGTTTGTGGTCGGTAAAAACACAAAACTCTCGGCCTTCAAGGAAATGTTGAAAATGCTTCACGTTTAAGTAAATAGCAAGAAGTTCACGTCCGAAAGCACTATAACGCGTTTGGGCTGGCTGCAGCTTTTTCGAGTAAAACGCGATGGGTGCTTGTTGACCGTTAATGGTTTGTTCCAACACCCACCGATCGCAACATCTGATGCATCGACCGTCAGAGTTAGGGGGGCATCACTGATAGGAAATGACAGAGACAATGCACTATTGATAGCATTTTTGGCATTGTCGAACGCCTGTAAACTATCGCTACACCATAACAATTTCGTTACCTTGCGTTTGTGTGTGATCATAGCGTGTAGAGGAGCAAGAACACTAGCACAGTTTTTAATGAACTTGTGGTAATAATTTACCAAACCTAGAAACCGACGTAACTCACGCTGATTACTTGGCATAGGGTAATTTTTTATCACTTCACACTTGTCCTGAAGGGGGTAATTCCGTGCTGCGAAATCGTGTGACCAAGAAATTCCAAGGTTGGCTGTGCAAACACACACTTAGATGCATTAATAGTAACACCGTATTGTTCTAAGCGTTGAAAGAGGAGTGAAAGATGTTCCTTATGTTCCTCTTCCGTTGAGCTGGCCACAAGCAAATCATCGATGTAGGCATAAACAAAGTCTAAGCCTCTGGTGACCTCATCTATAAACCTCTGAAAGGTTTGCGCAGCATTCCGTAGCCCGAACGGCATCTTCAAAAATTCGAATAACCCAAATGGTGTACAAACTGCAGTCTTGGGAATATCCGAAGGCTCTACGGGAATGTGGTGGAAAGCCTTAACGAGATCTATTTTACTGAAGATAGATTTGCCGTGGAGAAGAGAAGTAAAGTCTTGGACATTTGGTACCGGATATCGGTCCGGGATGGTTGTCGAATTCAAAAATCGGTAATCCCCACATGGTCTCCAGTCTCCTGACTTCTTCTGGACCAGGTGTAGGGGAGAGGACCAACTGCTTTTGGAAGGTCTTATTATCCCAAGATCTATCATAAGCTGGAATTCCGATTTGGCAGCTTTCAGTTTGTCCGGGGCAAGACGTCTGGGTTTTGCAAACACAGGGGGACCTTTTGTTGTAATGTGATGGGTAATGGTGTGCTTAATGGTATCACCCATCTGCATCGGTTGAAGAATTCCTGGATATCGCTTGAAAAGGCACTGGTACATGGAATTAGGGGGAACGAGGGAAAGTGCAGAGTTCGAGGCGTCCGGAAGGGCAACCTGTTTGGCAAGAACAGAAAGCAGTGTGGCCTGGTCGCATAAGCGTCGCTTGTCAAGATCCACCAGGAGTTTGAAATGCTGGAGGAAGTCAGCGCCGATTATGGGATGCCGCACTTGAGCACAGATGAAAATCCACTTGAAGGATCGGTGAAGGCCCAAGTTTAGTTCACGCGACTGAGTACCGTACGTGGGTATGCGTGAACCGTTAGCAGCGTATAGAGGCGGAGATTCCGAGTGCGTATGACCAGATTTTTGAGGGAATACACTGACTGACGCTCCGGTATCAACCAAGAAATTGACACCAGAGTTCCTGTCCTTTATGAAAACAGGTTGGCAGTGCGAGTACTAGACGCCATTAGGACTCGCTGCTGGGGTTTTCCGACGAAAAATTGCAAGGGGAGATGCACTTCCTAGCCTTCTTTCCAAATTTCGAGTGGTAGAAGCAGATCTTCCCGGAACTCGAACGATGCCTCTTCGTAAATCTTGACCGAGAATGGCTTCTTTGCCGTTGATTTTGTAGCAGAGAACAAACGTGGTTGAGTTGTTGACTTAACTCTTCCACTTTCAACTCCAGTTCCGATTGTGTGTTCACGTTGTTGACCGGAGCTGTGTCAATCTCCACTACTTTGTCGGCAGTTTCTGCTAGTTTATCAACTGGAGTAGCAGGATCCATAGTGGCCAAGACACGCTGAGCTGATGGAGGAAGTTTCTGCAAGAACAACTGTCTAAAGATGTCCTTATCGAAGGTTTGTGCGCGTTCGCCTAGAGCGCACTGCATAGCCCTCAGCATTTGAGTGGGCTTACGGTCTCCAAGTTCTTCTTTTGAGATTAACTGATGTAGTTTCTCACGCTCGGAGACAGTGGTGCGGCACAGGATGGCAGACTTCAGATCGTTGTACGGGTCCTCACTCGTGGAAGTAGATACGATGACGTCACGGACTTCAGAGATGATGCTCGCTGGTAGAGAGGACAAAACATGATCGTATTTCGTCCTGCTAGCGGTGATCCTTCCCAAGTTGAATTGTGATTCCACTTGGTGGAACCAAATAAATGGATCACCCGGCCAGAAGACGGGGAGCTTTACGCTCAAGTGGGAGATGGCACCAGCGTCGTCAGGCATCTTCTCCTATGCTTGCTGACGTACAAGCAAGACGACAAGTTACCAACGAAGGAGTGGAGGTTGAGACGAGCGCAGGCACAGAGCGCACGGGCAGGGGTGAGGGGCAGAGGGCACGAACGACATTACAGTCTGGTCCTAGTCGCTCGGGTGAAGGGGGTGATGGGCACGAACGACATTACAGTCTAGTCCTAGTCGTTCGGGTGAAGGGGTAATCCAGCTCCGGGGTCACCAATTGTTGGTTTACGTCGTCGTCGTTGGCCTAGGCAAGCTACGGCTTGGGACCGTAGCGCATCTATCCGGTATAGGTTAACCTGGATGATGTAGCCATAAGCACTGCCGCTAGTTAAGTGCCAACCAGTGATTATCTCACTAGCCGTATTGAGTCCGTTAGGCGAAACTGCGACAGTACCAAAGGTGGAAAAAATAACCCTTGGTTTTCTATTATTTATTTGTAAAATGGACATGGTATTAGATTAAAATAAATATTTGAATATAAATAATTAACTGACAATTGTGATATATAATTAATTATGTTTACATACAATAAAATAATATAGTATACATAAAATTAGTATTAATGTGGTTCACAATTGAATTATAATGGGGTAACTAATTTAAAATGAATTTATACTATTCCGAAATTCAAGACGGTAAAATTAACATTTAACTTGAAACTAAAATAAGAGTATTCACTACACCATGAAAAATGCCAAAACCTTCTAAAGTCAATAAAAAGGAAACAAGATAGTGACTCATTCAAAATTAAATTTATTTCAAAATGAGGCACAAAACAAATTATTTGACATCAGTGCTTGCAAATGTGAAAATTTTGATAAGTGTTCATATAAAAACCATCTCAAGGTTCCAGCAATTGAACAAGACTTCCTTAAAGATCAGAGAACAACAAGAAAATTGGCAATAGGCTCTCTTGATGTTTCACAAACTCGTAAAGATCTAGCAACTATTGCTAAAAGACAACAGAGAATGAAAAAGTATGAACCAAAACCATCTACCAGTAAAGGACAAGCAACTGAAACACTGTCATCAACATCAAGTGAAATAGAAGGAGCGGATTCTGATTATGAACGACACAGAGAATCAAATCGATGGAACAATCTCATCATGGAAAATCTCATCATTGGCTATAGCTTGTGACAGAACTGGTGTGTCAGACAGGTTTGCTGCTATAATTGCTTCAGCTGTTCTTGAAGACGGGGGAATTATAAACGAAAAAGATTTAAGTTCAGTAATAGACAGATGCAAAATAAGGAGCGCTAGAAAAAGAGTGAGATCTATCATTCAAAAGAGAGATTACGAAGAAGAAACTATGGAGAGTATCTATTTCGATGGAAGAAAGGACAGAACTGCAGTGCAAGAGAAAGTTGGCAGTAAAGGTTATCAAAAAATATAACAGAAGAACATGTCACTTTGCTTCAAGAACCAAACTCGCATTATATTGGGCATGTAACTCCCGCTTCTGCTCAGCACAGAGTATATCTTCTGCAATTTTGGATTTTTTTCGCTCAAATGAGATTGATACTTCAGAAGTTAAAGCCATTAGATGTGACGGGACAGCAGTTAATACAGGACCAAATGGAGGAGTGATAAGAAGTATTGAAGAGCACTTTCAGAGAGCACTCCAGTGGCTGATTTGCTTGCTTCACACTAATGAACTTCCCTTGCGGCACATAGTGACTGACATTGATGGTAAAACAACAGGTCCTCAGAGTTTTACGGGGCCTATAGGAAAAGAGTTAATTGATTGTGAAAAGAGACCTGTTGTTGAGTTTGAAGCAGTTGAAGCGGAAGAAATTGTAGTTGACAGAGATGATCTGAGCACAGATCAGAAATATTTGGCAGAAATTTATGATGCTGTGTCAAAAGGTGAATGTATTCCCTCTCTAGATCAAAGGAAACCAGGCAAAATGGCACACTCCAGATGGGTGACAACTGCTAACCGCATACTTCGTCTCTACGTTTCAACTGAAGAACCTTCAGACAACCTTAAGTGTATCGTGGATTATATTATGAAAGTTTATATTCCAATGTGGTTTCAGATCAAGAGGAATTCTTCAGCAACACGGGGAGCCAAACATCTTTATCAAATGATACAACGTTCGAGGACGTTGAGTGCCCGCTGTATAGAAAGAGTTGATCGTGTTATTCAGAGAAATTCCTATTTTTCTCATCCTGAGAATGTTCTCCTTAGTATGATTCACGATGAAGCAAAACATATCAGAGAATTAGGATGGAGGAGAATCCTTAAAGCAAGATATTCTGAGTCAGCCGCAGTGAGAGTGCTTAAATTGCCTACGTTGAACTTTCAGTGCAGTGAGTACTACAACATGATTAACAGGCAAACTTGTGAGCTGTCAGAGCCTCCTCTAACAAAAGTTCTATCACGCTCCGACATCCTGAACTATATCTCATCAGGAGATGTACCTGATTTCATCCCACGCTTTCCTTGCCACACCCAAGCGGTTGAACGGCATATGAAGCTGGTAAAAGAGGCTTCAGCTGCAGTATGCGGTTCAGAGGCAAGGGATGGATTTATCAGAGCAAGATTAGAATCCAGAAAGAAAATGCCAAGAATGGAAACAAAAGGTGACTACAGTGTGTAACTAGCCTAAGTCCGATAATGGTAGGGTGGTTGGGTCGGGCAGGGAGGAACTCGAAATGCAGCCACCTCCACGTGGTAAGTTCTGGGTTATTTTGTCAATATACAGTAGTACATTCAATATTGACGAAATAAGCGAGGAGCTGCATGCATATTACATAATAAGTCATCAAAAATAAACCAAGCATATGCAAAGTAAACTGCATTGGTGGACCTAAATTATTTAATTGCTCAAATATATAAACATCTTAAATTACTAAAATATGATATAGTGAATTGTTAATTGCATTACTTAATACATAATTAACGAATAAACTGTGGTGTAGGGCCGAAGTTGACCATAATAGCGTCATTATAAAATACGCTATTTATGTAAATTTTCCCGTATTTTGGAATGTTTGCGGAGGCAAAAGAAATTATCGCAGGACAAAAATATTTGAAACTAGTCTAAATTAAACCTTTAGGAAGCTTTTCCTCGCTATTACAAGAAGGTAGGATGAAAATTAAAACTATAAGAAAATATTGAAAAAATGCATATTTTGGCGCATTTTTTGGATTTTCAACGCTCGTGCGGAGGCAGAAGATATTATTGCAGATCTCTGAGATTTTACACACTTACCTGTGACGTGGAAGAGCCACTTTTTCGCGCTATTACAAAACGAAAATCGAAAAAAGTGTAAAAACGCTCCGCCCTATATAATATATATATATATAACTGCAAACACGCAGTATAATTAACGTAAAGAACGACGCTTGTATAGTAGATATTCCGCGCAAGATGAGAGAGAGAGAACGAAACAAATGTATTTCAGGGCTGGGGTAAATTACGTATTTGTATTTAAAATACAGTCATTTTCTGTATTTGTATTTATTTTTGAGAATCTCAAAGGCTGTGTATTTGTATTTTATTTGTATTTGATCGTTGTATTTTCCATATTTCCTCAAATACATGTCAAACGCAAGATTGTGGGGAAAATATTTCGCCCCGAGAGGTGCACCCTAACTGATGAGCGGTTTGAAGAGTTGATGTTTGTAAAGTGTAACCAGTAACGAATTGTTTTTTGGTAATTGTTTACGAAATAGTTTTAAGTAACGCTCACTTTTGTTTACTTTTAAATTGAACATTCTCAAAACGGGAAGAAATAATAAATTGATAGAATTCACAACCAGACAATTTGAATACAACCAGACAATTTGTATTTGAACAATTTGTATTTGAATTTCGCAAATAAAAAAGCTGCAATTGTGTATTTGTATTTGGCAATTCCAAAATTACCATATTTGTATTTGCAGTTGACAAAGTGTAATTGAGTAATATATGAAGTGTAATATATGAATCTAGGACATTTTTATAAATGGAAAAAAATATTCTATTCCCGATTAGGTTAGGTTACACTTGGTTTGGTTAGGTTACGTTAGGCTAGATTAGCAAGTACCCCACTATTTAATAACTAATCAAATTTTTTAATTTAAAAATATGTACAAACATTAGACATAACTGCCGTCTGAAAGTAACACTGAATTAAGATTAATTCTAAAGGAGCCATATTTTTAAATTAAGAAATTTAATCACTGTCCAATAATACTGTTTGATTTAAAGGTGACGATTCAAATAAGTTTCGTCCAAATCTTTACTCTTTATTTACTAAAGCGAATGATTGTAAATGTCATTTCAGATAGCAAACGAATTTTTAAACATAATTACGAGTAACAATCAAAGATTAGAATTGCTTCTGATTTCGGCAAAAAGTAACTTTACTTCAAGGAATAATCTTTCCCCAAGTGCAAATTTTAAAGTTTCAGACACTATTTAACACTCAAACTTTAGCAAACTATGAAGACTCTACGCGAAAAACTTCTAACAATATTCAAACAAATTACCATTAATTCACAAAGATTAATAATAACTTAGAGTTACACGGAGGAGTGTGTTCAGCCAAGGTAAGTAAGGGTAAGTGTGAGTAACCAGGATTATTCTCACATCTTAAATACAGTAGTTCGTATACTGAGTGGACCAAAGTTAATTTGTCTAACAAAAGCCCAGTACTAATTGACAAATTATCTCCCTTAATTTTGATAATATTGGCGAGTTACAGCGATTAGTACATACTGTACTTAGAAGGGTTTGGAATCTTTTTTAACCAAATGAAAAAATTTAAAAAATGTCTATTCAATACTTCTTTTAATTTATACATTGATTTTGGGTTTATAGTTTCAAAGTAAATTTAATTTCTCATTGAAATTTAGCCAAGAAATAAATACAGTTGCACGCCAAATTGACAATTTTAATTACATTTGCTAAGGAAGATCTCGAATGTGGTTGTTAATCTTTACTTATCTAAGAATTACCGTATCATAAAATCTTTCTATAACACAGGTCAACAAAAAAACATTTTTTTTTCGTTGCCAAGGAAATTCGTACGAATTTAGGGTATTTTGGGGTTGCTGAATTCCAAAATGAAAGTAGTTTTTCCGATTTGGCTCTAGTTCTTGAGATAATGAATACCCTCAATTAATAGGAAACGTAACCATAACGCGTGCATATGGGAAACTACCGGAACATTCTAGATGGTGAGACCGAATAAAATGCCATTATGTATTTCATGTGTTTACTTTTGCATGATTTGAGACAATTTCAATGCGATTTGTAAGTAGGCTCCGCCTGAACATTAAATTTTTTGCATTTTACGTGTTTCAATGGGGTACCAATTATCTCATAAATTAGAGCCAATCTAGCAAAACCGATGTCATATTCGGAATCAGCACCACAAAGTTACCCCAAAATCACTCTAATATGATTGGCAATAAAATGAGTGTTGACCAGTGATAATTAATATGAAAACACTATAAGAGAATATACCTCGTTAATCTGGTTGCAGTTCCGTGCGTTGGTCTCTCTTCACATGAAGGTAAAGCTGGTGGCCCCCCTCTAGGCCTGGCTTGGTGGAGAATCTTGTGTTTTCCACCGCACATAGCCAGGTACACCCAGCTTATCTGGTACCGTCCTAAGCCAGGCATCTAGCCTTCTTTTGAAGACTTCAACTTTGACCCCTGCAACATTCCTGAGGTCCTTTGGAAGCTGGTTAAAATGGATTGGCCCCCTGACAACCAAGCTATTTTCCTTCAGTTTTGAAGAGGTCCTACTTTTCAGCGATGTTTGGGTGGTAATTGGGTTTAGTTTGAGGTTTGGTACCATTTTTTAGATCATTTTCCATATGTAGATTATGGTGTACCTCTCTCTTCTTCTTTCCAGGGAGTACAAATTTAGTTTACGTAGTTTTTCCCAGTAGTTGAGTTCTTTGCAGCCATCAATCTTGGCTGTGAAATGTCTCTGCGTTTCTTCTAGTTTATTAATTTCTTCCTTTTTATATGGGAATGTCAAAACAGCAGTATTCAAGTTTTGGTATGATCAGTGTTCTCAGCAGGGGAATCATTACTGTCTTGTCCCTTCTTTTGAACGTTCTTAGTACCTATCTCGCGACTCTTTTTGCTTTGTTTATCACTATCTGATTTTGTGTCTCGAATTTCGTATCATCGGTCATTATAACCCTCAAATCGATCGCTTTCGTTCTTCTCTGAATTTCCTCTCTATCTGGAGCATAATATGCAGTCTGTTTAAGTTCTTCATTTCTACCATATCTGAAGAGCTGAAATTTCGGTGTTAAATGTCATGTTTTTGTCTTCTAACCATCTGTATATTTTGTTCGTGTTCCTCTGCAAGGCCTCCACCTCTTTTACATCGCTGATTTTTCTGCTGATCTTTGTATCGTCTGCAAAGGATGTTACTATATTGTTGCTGTTTACTTCACTGTCTATGTCTCTTAGCATGATAATGAATAGGAGTGGGGCCAGTACTGTACCTTGTGGTACTGAGCTGCGTACTTCCGATTCTGATGATGATATACTTTCAATTTTTATAACCTATAGACATTCTCTGAGGAAGTTGTAGATCCATTTTCCCACTTTGCCTGTTATTCCCATATGTTTCATTTTACGTTTTACGTGCCATGATGACATTTGTCGAAAGCTTTAGCAAAATCCCTGTATATGACATCGCAGTTTTCATTGCCTTCAAGTGCATCTAAGATATTGTTATAGTGATCTATAAGTTATGATAGACATGATCTTCCTGATCGGAATCCGTGCTGATTTTCGTTGAATCTGCAGGATTTTTACTGTAATACCTCTTTTATTCGGACTTCGATCGAAACACGTGTAACCGTCACACCGGCAAAAGGACATATATCGTATGGAATGTATAGAATATGAAGAAATTATTTTATATGGTTCTACAGGGGTTAGACAAAATAATATGAACACCCGCCGATTTCACCGGTTATCTTTACGGACTGCTCAGACACAAAGTAAACAGTCAAATGACTGGCAAACCTATTTAAATGCGTAACAGAGAGTGTATACGTCATGTTATAACCCTCACGTTGTTTTTACAGATCTGAGTGAATTATAAATTAGCAGTTATGAAAGACCTGTCGGACTTCCAAAGAGGGCAAATTGTCGGAGCCCGGATGGCTGGTGGATCGGTGACGAAAACCGCTCAGATGTTCAATGTATCCAGAGGAACTGTCTCTATGGTCATGTCTGCATACCAAAACCATGGAAAGACAAGCACCGACAAATGCAATAGTGGACGCAAGAAGAAGCTGTGTGATCGAGACCGCCGGGTGCTAAAGCGCATTGTGACAAAGAACCATAAGACCACAGCTCCAAAAGTGACTGCAGAGCTTAACCAGCATCTTGCAAGCCCGGTATCGACCAGAACTGTACGTCGCGAGCTCCATGGAGCTGGATACTATGGGAGGGCTGCAATTGCCAAACCCTTCCTTTCGCACATCAACATTGAGCGGCGCAGAAAATGGTGTAATGACCATAAGAATTGGTCAATGGACCGGTGGAAGAATGTAGTCTACTCCGACGAATCCTCCTTTACGCTATTTCCATGTTCCGGTCGAGTTTACGTCTGGAGACAGCCTAAAGATGCTTATGACCCCGACTGCCTGACCCCAACCGTTAAGTATGGAGGCGGATCTGTGATGGTTTGGGCAGCAATATCGTGGAATACTCTTGGCCCAGCTGTAGTACTGCATGGTAGGGTTAACGCCCAGGTCTATCTGTCAATATTGGCTGACCAGGTCCATCCCATGGTCCAAACGCTGTTTCCCAATGGCGGCGCCGTCTTCCAGGATGATAATGCACCAATCCACACCGCTGGGGTCGTTAAAAACTGGTTTGAAGAGCATGTTAGTGAAGTAGAACGCTTGGATTGGCCTCCACAATCCCCAGATCTTAACATTATCGAGCATCTGTGGTGTCAGTTGGAGCAGCAGGTCAGAAGCCGATTCCCACCGCCGGCGTCTTTGGAGGAACTGGAGCAGGGTTTGCTCGAAGAATGGCTCAGGATTCCTCTAGCCACTGTCCAAAAGCTGTATGAATCAATTCCCCGACGCATTGCAGCTGTTATTGCCGCTAAAGGAGGACCAACTCCATATTAAGAATAAAAACCGCCATTTATCAAGGTGTTCATATTATTTTGTCTAACCCCTGTATATTCTCCAAAATATAACTTTTAAAGTAATTGAAATTTTAGCTCGAATGATGTGATAAAAAAGAAAAGTTATTTTCACTAGTTAAGGATCTCGCTTCCACTTGTTTGACACAACAATATGGATTTTCCTTTGATTGTCGTATGGGAGAATACACACACACGCACACACATGTGTGTGTGTGTGTGTGTGTGCATCTTTGCATAAGTGAAGTACCAAAAGTTTTAAATCTATATATCTAAAAAAATAATTTACCAAATCTAATTGAACCTAACATAACCTTAGTACCATTGAACCGAGAATGGCCTGATAAGTGTTTCGGCGTACTTGAGTGCTCGAAGGGTGCTTTCTGTGAAATCAACAAATAGGAAGGTACTCACTAATTTTAGCCTAACTTAACCTAATCAAACCTTAACTAACGTAACCTTGCGTAATCTGACCTAATCGGGAATAGCATATCTTTTTTCCGACACTAAAAATGTCTAGATTTTTTGTATAATTTTTTTTTTAAATTTCCCGACGTACCAAAAATTTTACCTCATAAAACAAATGACCTCACTTTATCGTGAATTATCACTCACTTAACCTCATTTATGCCCAGTTGCCGTACTACTGAGCATCTTGCGCAGGTCTAAGCGGGGCCTCACCTCGAGTACAACGAAGTTACGTGACTGCACAGCAGTTTAATACGTACGCTGTGTGCTATAATATGCCTGAGTAGTATCCCCGCAAAAATGTAGAGTAGGGAGCAGAGCGGTGCGGGTGAGCCATAAATTTAAAATGGGGATAAGGGGAGTTGGGGGATGCGGAAATGTAGAGTGGGGAATAAAGGGGGTTCGGAGATGCGTAGAATGGGGTTAAAGAGGGTTGGGAGATGTGTAGAATGGGGTTAAAGGGGGTTGGGAGATGTGATGCGTAGAATGGGGTTAAAGGGGGTTGGGAGTTGCAGAAATGTAGAGTGGTTATAATGGAGGGTAGGGGGATAAGTGTAATATATATATATATATGTGGTGTAGTGGTTAGCGTCGCTGACTACGAATCCATCGGCCCCGGGTTCGAGACCCGACGGCAGCCGGCGCGCAGCAAAACCCAGCTGTTCATCCTTCCACACAATAAAGAAAGTGGTTGGTAGATAAATGGGTACCCAAGGTGGCCAAGTGGTTAACACGTTCGGCTGCTGATGGGGCGTGGTTCGGATTCCACGTTAAACTATAGGTCTAAGGTGGAGTGAAAAGCTTAACCTTCGTCAGAATGAACAATTCGGGCGGAAGCTAACCAAAGGTTACCAAAGGTATATATATATATATATATATATATTAATGTATAGTGATTATAAAGGGGGTGCGGGGAGAATGGAAGTGTTTATATTAATGTATAGGGGTTATAACCCTTTCATGTCGATTTTTTTTTAAACTAATGTATTAATTTAAACAATGTAAATGTTGATTTCTATTAATTTAAACTGCATTGGGTTGATTCATAATGAAAATTTATAGAATTTTTAATAATTTAATGTGGGACATATGTAACCCACTTGTTATTTGAAATGGGACAAATTGTCCCAGTAGGCATGAAAATGCTTACTTCAAAATAACATAAATAAAGCAAACAAATAAAAGGTTAATAAATAAACATCTAGTGGACCTACAAACATATATCTATCCACCACAGTTACATATGGTAAGGAGTAATGCATGCCGCACATAGAGGACAATTGCATGCCTGACAATAGACCCTTGTTCGCTTTTCTTTTTTCATGGAACTGCATCTTGTGCATCTCCTACGGCTATTTCCTTCAAAAGGAAGGTGTTCTCCAACATCCATCATTGTTCTTCGGATTTTTTAAGGCCTTCCTGTCTTCTTCACTCGTTTTACAGCAGCTTCAGTCTTCCTGCTGTGATCATATTTTGTCAGTGGAACAATGAAAGAAAATAGAGGTATATTTTCATGCTTCACATCTTGGTATATAATCCATGCATTCACTATAGCAGTCTTTAGAAGTCGGGAAAAGACCTTCTTCCACCATTTATCAGGTTTCCGCTCAAAGTTGTAGGTAGCAACAACCTGATCATCGCGGTCTACGCCACCCAGAAGGCATTATAGAAAATAATTGCCTCAGGACAATTGACATCTACTCTTTCACCCGTTTTTAAACGTCGTTTTGTCGTACTCACAGTGGCAGATGAAAAGATGAAAAGAATCTATCAAAGCAAACTGATACCTCTCTGATTTTAATTGTGCTGCACAATTTTCTTACTACTCTCTCTCCCGATGTTGAAGCTTTATCAGCTCCATCTTTGCCTGCATATATGTCAAAATCATGTGTGTAACCAGCAAGTGCATCACATCTTTGCCACAGTTTTATTGCTCTCTTTATCGACTTCATAGGCAAATACTGTTTCAGGGAGGACTTTCCCTTGAACTTTGTCATTGACTCATCAATGCTTTGTCTGGAACTGTCAGAATAAACCTTTTGGAATGCATGCTTCAAGCATGCAACTACTTCTTCCATATAATATATTTTCGATGGATTAGCAGGCTTCTGAGGTGAATTGAAGTACATATTAGATAACAGAATAGAAAATCTGTCTCTAGAAATAGCCTCAATTATTGCTTTATTGCCCATAGATCGATGCTTTGACCAGTAAGGATGAACTTCGGGTAGTTTGTTATACCCCATGATTATTGAGCACCCCAAAAAAATCATTATCTCTCCAACATCAGTTTTGGGAATTTTCTTCCCATTTCTGTTATTTTCTATTTCAATTCTTTCATCAGTGTACTGTGAGATACAAATCAATAGACTTCTGGGAAACAGATTCGAAAACTTCCAATGGTGAAGAAGACATCAACTTTAGCTAACACAATACCTGATTTTTCATCTGGGATGGTAAACTTTGGAGCAAAATTATCAGTCACTTTTGACCAATAAATTGTATCCTTTTCATAGGAAGTAGTGGCACCTTCTTGCACAGGAATAGCCACTTCCTCTTGAAACATATCAAGGGGTTCTACATTATCATTATCATCTAATGATGATGAAAAAGAACCTCATGCACTGACCTGCTCAAATTTTCTGGTTCATAGTTTTTGTCTAAGTCATTGTCGTCAATGTTCTCAGTATCAGAACCAGAACTATCACTGAATGCTTATTCATCACTAATGATATTATTAAACTCTTCAATTATTTCAGGAGTCGTTCTAAGGATTTTCCGCTATGACATTTTCTGAAAAAAAAAAACCATCAGCTATGCTCTGATATACTATCCTAAAAAATAACAAGTGGGACATAATATCCCAACATAGAAAAACATGGAACAATACCGCTAATTCTCTATAAACCTTATTTTTACTGGTTTCAACATCTACAAAGTCTATAGCAGTTATGAACAAAAAAACAGCTTCAATAATATCTTATAAATTACAATTAACTTACCTAAAAAGCTGTACCATGAAATTGCACCTTCACACACGTCTATTTGTTGACAAATAATGGCGATTTGCTGCCAAGAAAGAGTCAATGATGAATTGTCATACATATGGTAGCTTTAGCAGGACTAATACTTACTGAAAACGGGAGAGTATAATGTTAATCTGGGCTCTGAGAGAACCACTTGTAAACATTTATATTTTCATTGGACATATTGACCCATGAGGCGTGAAAGGGATAAAGGGCTGTAAAGTGTCATGTACGCTTGTGTGTGTATATGAACGTTTGTGTGTATGTACTTGAGCGAATATCTGGCATCCTTTCACCATGACTTCTTGAACCAGACTGGGGCAACGATTGCAAATATTTAGCGTAAGCCAGCTATCAGCCAGTAAAGAAAGCCAGGTGTCAGCGCCAGGAATGATGGCGTAGTATATATATATATATATATATATATATATATATATATATATATATACTGTATATATATATATATATATATATATATATATATATATATATATATATACATACATATATAATATATATAATATATATATATATTGTTTTAAATCGGGAAATATATATTAAATAATATACAATATTTTTGTAAAGTTATTTCCATGTACTCTTTCGAAACCTTATTTAAAAACCAATGACACTAACATATATTGAATCGCACTTCAGTCATGCCAAAAGAAATAAAACTACTTTATTGATATATATATATAATATATATAATTATATATATATATATATATATATATATATATATATATATATATATATATATATATATATTATATAGTCACAAATAGGGAAATATATATAAAACAATTAAAACACGCAACTACATTGAACTGATTCATTAACTTACCAATCTGAAGGCCTTCAAACCAAAAGAAATATAACTACTTTATTTCAGGAGCAACAGAAGAGAGTGTCACAACCTGTCAGTACTTGAGCCTCACAACAACTTATCACCACGACTTCTTGAAACAAACTGCTGTGACCTATGGCTGTCAGAAATGGGCGGGGCCCTCTTCATCCACTCTTCACACACATTTGAGAATAAACTTTGAAAACGTTGTGGTTTCCACACGATTCGTGGTATACGTAGCTGTTTTATGAAGCTCATAATTACGGGGGCGAGCCATAATTGTAGTGCTAAAGAGTCATAACAATAGACACATTCTGTATTTCTAACAAATATCCCGAACCAGTGGATACCCGGGCTACCAAGGGAACCGGTGTTTTCTATAAATGGCATTTTTTTCGTAATCGGTTGTTTCAATTTTTAATTTTTTGCATAAGTCTAGACGAATATGTTTCGCCTGAAATAATCCTGCATCATTACCTCGCGTATCTCATTTCATCCATTATTTTTTTTTAAAATCACCAGATACATTTCTGAAACGGTCAATCTCGATGATGCTCTGATTTCCAAGTAAAACAGAACACGTCTCGGGCTGGTTAATGCTTCACTAAATTCAAATCTTACCCCAAGACAGCAGTGTAACTCAGGATTCAGATGTGTGCTTACGCTGCCACACTGATCAGCTGATAGATGAAAAGCATACAATGTGTTTCCATTTATAAATTCGTCTATAGTCACAGCCGAACCAAATACATCACAGCCATTAATATCGCGGGACAGATTGTAGTATGCGCGTGAACATAAAGAAAACTCAGCGCCTGTAGAGTAATTCACTTCTAAAGCTCCGTCAACAGATGCGCCATTAATATGTAAATTTACGCTTTTCAAACCGAATTTTTGGGATTTGAAAGCCAAATTTTATACTTACTAACTATAGCTTTATGATCGAGCAAGCCGATAAGGACGCGGTGTGGGAGAATACCCAGGGCCACATTTTCTATCTGCTTGGTAGTTACACCAGCCGTGACTGTATGCGTTTTTAAAATCACGCGTCTCATTCGATATTTAAATGTATCTTTCAACAATCGCGGTTTGATAGATTGCTCGCTACCCTAATTCAGATTTAAGCATATCCCGGGGTCTGTACGTGTAATTTTGATCCTCATTTCAACACCGTTTAAAAGCAGTTTTTCTTGAGAAAAAAAAACAGTGTAGCCTGGCGTAGCAATCATAAATTTTCTTTTTAAAATTTTAAAATTTATTTTTTACACTGTCCATCAATTGGGGGTATAATACCCCTGAGCCGCCAAATGTGTCTCCTTTGCATCTCTCGTAAAGTTGAAAACAGTTTCTAAATAGGTTCTATAATGATGATAGCTAGCGCCGGGTGAAACGTTAGTTTGGTTTAGGTACACATCAAATTGACTTATCGGCATGTGTAGGAAGTTGTTTTTGGGGTATATTGCGTAACCCTCTTCACAGTCTGTGCCATCCGAATGTGCATTTCTTAGTTTAGTGTAAAGAAACACGTTTGAAGGACCAAAAAATGGCTCGTTGACCCAATAGCATTGAGAGGATGAATTGTAACGAATTCGGTCTCCACAATACTTGTTTGCGTTGGGGGCACATCAAAGAGATTTAACTCGGATTTGCAACACTTCGAACTGTGGAGGGGTATAGTGACACCTGTATCAGATTTACCTCATATGTAGTAATGTCTAATTAAGAATTAAAATGTTTTGGTTATAAGAAATTAATAATGTTTGTTTAATAAAGAAGATAATAATATTTAATAAGAAATGTAATTACGTTGAATAATGTTTTTTTTTATAAAATACTAGTTGGCAGCACTAAAAAGCTGCCCGAGAGAGAAAAATGCCCAGGAGCTCCAGTTATCGGATGGCCTTGGGCTTAAGAAGGTGTTTCTTGGTATTAAGATGTTTTTGTGAATTTAGAATAGTATTTCGTGTCTCTCCGACTAAAATGTTAACGTTAATTCCCCCTTCGCATTACCCCGTTTATCTAAAAATGTTTCGGTATAAATAAAAGTCAGTAAAGTGTAATGAAGTGTATAATTAATCGCTCGGTCTCCTTCGCCTGGTTCTAATTCTAATGGCGCCTCATCACGGCCACGTCTACCCGTATTTATAAAGTACAGCGAAGTGAGTGTTAAGAGAATGATGAAAGGTAAAGAGAAATTGAATAAAGAAAGAGCAAATAGTATAAAAACGCAAATAAGAAAGGTTTTAAAAATTAAACACTATACATATTAGTTTTTAAAAAATAAGTCCACGACCGGTTTCATACGCTTAGAACATTTCTTTTTTTTTTAAGTCCCTTTCCGCTTTACACCACGAGTTGCTTGCTTAGCTATCCTTTTTTTTCACGTCGTACAATACGCTTTCTTCTTCTTACAGTAACCTTTTGTTTTTTCTTTCTTCTAAATCGCCCACGACCGACGTATTTTTCTCTTAAAGATAAATGTCGTAAATGTTTTCTGAAAGCTTCTTTAGGCTTGGTACCTGACATTATATCTTCAAATGTGTTAAGTCCTGATTGTAGGACTTTCTTTCCAATAAGGGCACAGATGTGCGCAGTATAGCCGAAAAAATTGATCCGATGCCACTTCCACGCTGGTAGCTTACCCCTCGGTAGATAGAAAATTGCCTCTGTGTCATTCTATCGCAACATTTCGGAAGTAGAGCTTGACGGTTAAGTTCCCGTAACCGAATGGAAACATTTTCCTCTCATTCGTTCTTATATATATATATATATATATATATATATATTGAGATACTGGTTAGTAGGGTAGGTGCAACTTTGACATAATGAGGTTTATCATATGTAATGCTCAAACTCCTCTCTCTATGATCAGGAATGTGCACAGTGCATAACAGACGAGCCTGGGTATCTCCAAGAAATTGGTGGTCCGCGATATTATTGTAAACATAACACGTGTACGGGGAAGGGCCTCCAGCGGGTAATTTCGACAATTTTAGTTGATACAATAAGCTGAATAAGTCATGCTGTGACTTGTGAAAAGTATCTCTTTGCAGGGCCAGGCTATATCTTCCCTGAGGTATAATTTTCAACATTAATTGTTGTTTTATGTAGTATATTCCCCTATTTGTGACTATATAAGTATATATGTATAATATACACACACACACACACACATATATATATATATATATATATACATATATATATATATATATATATATATACAATAAAGTAGTTATATTTCTTTTGGCATGACTGACGTGAGCTTCAATATATGTTAGTGTCATTGTTTTTAAATAAGGTTTCAAAAGAGTACATGTAAATAACTTTATAAAAAATATTTTATATTTATTTAATATATATTCCCCGATTTGGGACTATATATATATATCTATATATATATACATATACAATAAAGTAGTTATATTTCTTTTGGCATGACTGAAGTGAGCTTCAATATGTTAGTGTCGTTGGTTTTTAAATAAGGTTTCGAAAGAGTACATGGAAATAACTTTACAAAAAATATTGTATATTGTATACATATATTTCCCGATTTAAAACTCTCTCTCTCTCTCTCTCTCTCTCTCTCTCTCTCTCTCTCTCTCTCTCATTAATTTCTAATTAATAAATTTCTAATTAATAACCACATCAAATTGCATTAATTAACAGTCACATTAATTACATTTATTACAGTGCTGACAGTCGGTGACGTTATCATGTGGCAGATTACACCCAAGGATTCGTCATTGGTCGTTCTTAATCAATGATTGTTATTAATTTTAAATTACAGTGTTGATAATTGTTAAGAACAGTAGGCCCAGGACGTGACAGTATTGGGTTAGGTCAACATCGCAGAAGCTGTTACCAAGGGACCACTGTCGTATGGGGCACGTTAACCGTAGGTGACGTAGTAATCCCGAGAGAGTGAGAGTCCCACATGTAAGCTGTTAGGCCTGAGGAAATTAGTGATGATTTTTTTGTAAAACTTTACAATCCAGACAGCACTCCCCAAAGCCCGTAAGACACGCTCACATTTTCAGATCAACGGACATCATAGTGATATCACCATGACGCCAATGCGTCACTGACGTCATGGTGACATTACTACGACGTCCGCTGATCTAAAAATGTGTGCGTAGTGTACCGGCTGTCTCGAAGCTGAGTCTGGATTAAAATTGTACTCAAACCTTATTTATTTGGTCTGGCTTACATATATATATATATATATATATATATATATATATATATACGACCAAATAAATAAGTGTTTGGTAAAATTTAAGAATCCAGACAACTACGAGACAGAGCCTATAATTAATGACCTAACCTATTACTCAGCTATTATTTTACTAACTGTTCTTGCCTTCTATGGATCGAGGGTACACACGAATTACCTCTTCCAGAAATACTTCAAACTTATATAATTATATACTTAGGACAATCTAGCATAGTGTAGGCTCAGATACCCAAGTAGTCAAAAGCCTGCCAAGGCCTACAAGCTAGTTCATATGCGCTGTGCATTAGAGTGTACCACTTTTAATAAAAGTTTGAAATTTTGAGGTGCAATATTCTCATTTGGTGATCCCTGCTACTTCATTGGCGAATATGAAGTTTTAACCCATTCTGAAAACATTTGACCCCGGATCGGGGGCATTGAAATTTTGACTCCAGCCTGTGACGACATCAGACCGATTTTTCATATGTATTTGGCCATAAAAATCTTTATTTATTAACCGATTCGAATGATTCTTGTGTCAATTGATTCAGAATTTAAAGTTCTTTAGTTATTAATGTTATTGTACTTATTAATATTAATTGTTATTAGTAGTTATTAATGTTATTAATGCATTTTAATTATTAATGTTTTTGTATTTCTTTTCAGATCTTTTATCGTACTTCTTTTCAGACTATGGAAAATAATGCTATTCGCTAAGGCAAAGTGAAGTAAATGTCAGTGATGATTTCAGTGATCTTATTATTGGAAAACTTTTGACTGACATAAAAACTGGTAAAGGCAGTGTGTTACCATCCAATGGTGATGTGTTGAAGTATTTTATTTATTTAGCTAGAGGAGAATACCAAAATGCTTCTCAGGATGAAGTGATTGCGATTGCTTTGAGGAAAGTGAAGGTCGTCTGGGATATGGCAAGCATTCCTACCAAAAATGTAATAAAGAATCCTCTGCCTCATAACAGAGGTAAACCTAATTTTGAGCAAAAACAAAAAGACTATCTAAGGAAGTTAGAGAAATTATTTGATATCGCGGCCAGTGACGCCTTAGATAAGATAAAAAAAGACAAGGTTAAAGACGAAAATCAAAAAATGATAGACATAACATTTCTCGAAGATCAAAGGAAAGAAAGAAGATATTGTCTGGGAAATGTTGACAAAAGTTACGAGAAAAAAGTAGTGAAAAACATAACACGAAAGGAAAGCTACAAAATATTTGAAAGAGAAGAAAAAGAAAGGAAGGACACTGCAGAAATTCCAAGCACTTGAAACGCCATCGAAAGCCAATTCTTCTTCATCGACGTCCAGCAGTGACAACGATAACGATGACGAATTCACCGTTCCTAAAAACACACCCAAAAGACAGAAAATATTTCGTTCGAAAAACGTATCCTCCATGACAGATCGCCTTAACATCTCTTTGGGACAGAGAACAGCAATGACGGCAGCAGTAGCTTCTGCTTGTGGAATGAATCTAAGCAAGCTGGCCTTATCCAAAAGTTCTGCCAAGCGTGCAACAGAGATGGTTCGAGATCAAGCATCAAGACAAATAAAAGAGGATTTTATTGCCCCACCTTTCTCGGTCATCCACTGGGACAGTAAGTTGATAACAGATAAAGCAGAAGGCAAATGGGAAAGACTTGCCGTGCTGGTATCGGGTGCCCCAAATGCCAAAGAGGGCAAGCTGTTGGCTGTTCCTGAAATTCCAAATACTAGTGGCGAGTCGCAGGCTACTGAAACTTTTGATATGATCAAAAAGTGGAACTTAGAGCGCCATGTTATTGGGTTTGTTTTTGACACTACAAGCTCCAACTCAGGGAGCCATACTGGAGCCTGTAAGAGACTTGAAGAATATCTATGTAGGAAAGTATTGTGGCTTGCTTGTCGGCATCACCTATATGAGCGAATACTCAACAGTGTATTTGTAGAAATATTTGGAGGAAGCACTTCACCAGATTATGAAATTTTCAAAGAGTTCCGGGAGGAAAAGTGGCAAGGCATTGACACAAGCATAAAAGATTTCAGAACACTGAAAATCAAGGACAGAAAGCTAAGGTCTAAACGGCAAGAAGTCTTAGATGCATTAACCGATTTGCTGACTGAGAATGCATTCAAACGTGATGATTTTCGAGAATGCGCTGAGTTGACAATCCAAATTTTAGGTGAAGTACCCCCAAAAGGAGTACGTTGGCTCCGTCCAGGAGCAGCTCATCGTGCACGATGGATGTCTGCAATCCTATATACCTATAAAATGTATGCTTTTGGATACCAGGCTGGGTACGATGAGAATATGATGAAAATGCTTGAGCAGATATGTCTTTTTGCATTGTTCTACGCTAAAGCATGGCTACATTCAGATAACGCCGCAGATTCTTCTTTTAATGATTTAAGCTTATATCACGCTCTGAAAACCTATGAAAAACATAACAGTGAAGTGGCAGGTGCAGGTCTTAAAGCCCTTGATAGGCAAATGTGGTACTTTGTGGAAGAAGTGATACCACTCTCCTTATTTTCACACAAGGTCAACAATGCAGAGAAGGCTAAGATTGCCAATGCCTTAAAAAAGTCAGAGAAAAAGATTTATGACATTAAAACTGGCCATCCAGTCTTCCCTATACTCAGGGAAGGAACCAAGCTTTCCGACCTTGCTGGTCCAAAATCATGGCAGTTTCTGAGGCTCTTTAAATCAAATGTGAATTGGTTGAGAAGACCAGTAGAAGAATGGGAGAAACACGAGGACTATATTCGCTTAGTTTGTTACGTGCGAGACATGAAGGTAACAAACGATACGGCTGAAAGGTGGGTGAAACTTATTGAAGATTATGCTAAGAGCCTCACCATTAATGAAGAGCAACGCCATTTCCTCCTTCAACTTCTTGAAAATGAAAGACGCCCTCTTCCAGACATCTTCAAGAAGAGCAGTTTGCGAAACTACTTGAAAAAATAAAAGGCGAGTGTTCTATATACTGTTTCATGCATTAAAATATTTTCAGTATTTAATCTGGGTTAATATTATGAATTATTATTAACAATTTCTCCTTTTTCAGGGTCTTCGACGGCAACCGAATTGGCAATAAACTGGCAAGAAGGGTTCAAAGGAATGTTTTTTATATTACTTTTGTATGCTTTAAAAAAAAAATGGGGTTTTGATCATGTCATTGACAATTTTGACTTTTCATTCCGTTTCTGTGAAAGGTTTATTTCAAATTTGACATGTTCAAAATTGTTCCCACCCATCGGAATAAGCCTATTTCTTATTATAATGCTTTTCAGATGGGCCCATTGCCGCGAAGCTGATCTTGGATGATGCTTCAGGGTGGCGGTCACACCCACAATGTCACTTGTATTGCACCAAATTTGTCTAATTTTTATAGATTACCTGAGTTTTCGACCAAACACTTATAGTAAAAGCTACTGTTTTGGTATAAAAAAGAAAGTATTTCCAATTCTACATAAATTGACACCAGAATCATTCGAATCGGTTAATAAATAAAGATTTTATGGCCAAATACATATGAAAAAATCGGTCTAATGACGTCACAGGCTGGGGTCAAAATTTCAATGCCCCCGATCCGGGGTCAAATATTTTCAGAATGGGTTAAAACTTCATATTCGTCAATAAAGTAGCAGGGATCACCACATGAGAATATTGCACCTCAAAATTTCAAACATTTATTAAAAGTAGCACACTCTACTGTGCATGATGCTTCCTTTTGCGCTATTCTTAATTTTGTCTGTTTCTTAGGAAACTGTCAAAAGTATTTTAATATTTAGTACATTATTAAATAACCTTGTAGGCCTTTGACTAATTAAGTACTTACTACCTACGTCTACTACGCTAGGTTGGTTGTCCTAATTGTAGGCCTACAACACTTGTGCCGAATAGATCGAAAACCATGTTTTTCACCATTTTTATGTATTTTACACTTCACACTTCCCACAATTTAACTCACTCTTCACTATGTTTTTAATATTTAAATGGGCAAGCAGTTCATACTCGTCCTACAAGAATTTATACAAGTCATTTAATGTTGAGACAAACATCTCGACACGAACACCCTCAAAATACGCGTCTCATCTTATGTAATATAAGAATAGCCTCTGTATAATTGAATGACGTATGTGCGCAGCTTTGTAATTGGAAGAAATTTCGATGCCGCCATTACATCAGTTGCATCATGAATGTGGGCGGAGCATAACCGACTGTCTCTGACTCCTGCCTGCAGAGTCAAATTTTGTTATATTTTATTTAAATCATCGGTTTAACGGTGCCAGTTTGTTTTAGAGTGTTTGAAAGGGCAGGCATCCTTCATAGCCAACCACACAAAACCAGTCAGGGACTCGGCACATGAACCTGTCCAGGAATGCAATTGAATGATCACCAAGATCTCTTTTGGATTTTTTTCTTTGTGGTCCAATTAAAAAGTGCTTAAAAACAAATGCCCTCGAACACTTGAAGACTTCAAAGTTAACATCTGTAATGAACGTTTGTGTATCGCTAGGAAAACTCTTCGAAATGTGTATATATATATATATATATATATATATATACACCTCCTAATGTGGCCACGTTATCGTGGTGGGTGGGATCCCGTGTTGACCCAGTGGGCTACGTCGTCGGGAGCTTAGCCCCGGAAGGGTCCCCCATGCCGAACAGGCTTCTGGGGAGACAGGCTAAGTGCCACTAAAGTGTTTGGTAGCCAGTACGGGTCTCCAGTGCTGTCCTTCAGAGGTGACGCCCTTAGGGCTTCACTGTGTTGGGTGGTTGGGTGTCCGGGCCGGTGGGATTGGGGGGCTGGGGTCTTTGCGCCGTTTGGGGGCACACTTTCGCATCACAAGGCCCCGTTTTTAAACCGACGGTGTGTCCCCTGGGGACGAGGTACCCCGCCCCATGCGGTTTGCGCTCGGCCTCCATTTCTCACCGGTAGGCAGTTTCTCGCGTCCCCTGGGTCCGTGTTCTACAAAATTAATAATGTATGGAAACTATTACTTCCCTTAAAACTCGGGTGGTGAGCAACCAGGCCCCCGAGTCCTCTACCACTGGAAGACCACGTCTTGAGGAGGTCGCTTGATCTTACGACCTCCCGATCAGCAGCCCGTCGTCTTAACCACTAGGCTACCCAAGGTACCCATTAATCTACCAATCTATTTTCTCTGGAAAGATAAACAACTGGGCAAGCTGCTCGCCACCTGTTTTCGAAAGGAATCGAACCCGAGGCCGGTGGATTCGCTGTCAGCTACGCTAACCACTACACTACCGATGCACACACACACACACACATTCACTGATAATTCACTGATGATAACAAAAGATTTGTCGAAACGTCTGAAGTACAAAAATAAACGAAAATGTTTGCTGATATATATACTGTATATTTGCATTTACTGTATGTACTATTTCTGAAAAAATTTCAGCGAGAAACAAAATTACTAAAAAGCATAAAAATATTACTAATTGGTAATACCGTTTTTTCTTTGGATATTTTATTACTTTTGGTAACAATAATCTGATTAAAAAAATAAAAAAGAAACACTTTACAAAAAAATTTGTATCATATTTTCTATGTTCGAATTTAATATTTGCAGATGTAATTAAAAGGCTTCCTTTATCTCCAATTTCAATTTAATATTTTCCGTCAACATTTTTAATTTCAGAAAATAACCTAAAATTTGGAGAATCTATTTTCCTCATTTTTATTATTTATTTCGAAAATCCACTCAAAATTCGGCTTAAAATGAAAGAATTAAAAACCGTTTTTGTATTTGACGTTCCGAATATATAATGTATTGTAAGTACTGTATCACGACAGCATTGTATTCACATTACTGATAACTCGTTATGTCTTTTGGGAAATTTAAGGACAAATGTAAGGATTAACATTAGCATTAATATATAGAGTTCTTATACAGAAGGAAACTCTGGCCCCCTTTTGATAGTCCTTCGACAGCATTTCCCGTATAAAGAATCGCCAGAAATGAGTTTTAAGATCTGTTTATTAAGTTTTTGCGTTTACAGACACGTCTCGATTCTCGATAAACGATGTATAGAGTGGTGACAAAAGTAAAGAGATTGCACAATGATTGTCCTCAAGAACAAATGGCAAAATTCATCAATGGAATGCGAGAATGCGTGTCAGTTTTACATAATGGAAAAGGAAAAGCAACACGATTCTAAATATATTGATTCAATAGAAGTGTTATTAATTACTGACTTTTATTATCAAATCAAAAACTATGGACAAACCGAAGATATCTATTTTTTTTTATGCAGGAAGGAGAGGCCAAGCTCAGATGCCCGCAAAAGCGGCCCCCCCCCCCCCTATAGAAGAAGAAGAGAGCCAAAATCAAGGTCCGGGGTTTTTGAGATGCATGGACACTCTGCGTTTCAAAGATAAGAGGTCATAGACAGGAGGAAAGAAGGATTGAGGAAGATTGCTCCAGAGTTCACCGGTTGAGAAGATGAAAAATTGAAAATTGCAAATAGTTGGACAGAAAAGGAATGAGAAAGTGTAGAAAGTCTGGTGCTGCGTGCTCTCCTTAAAGGATGAGGCATGCAGTTAGAGAGTTCAGAAGAGCAATGTCCGTTATAATAGCTATAGTAAAGAGAGAGTGAGGCAACATTGCGGAGAAGAAAGAAAGATTGAAGACAATCAGTAGGAGGCGGGGAATTGATGAGACGAAAAGCCTTTGATTCCACCCGGTCAAGTACGGCTGTGTGGGTTGAGCCACCCTACACATGAGAAGCATACTCTATACAGGGGCGAAAAAGACTGAATGGGGGTGAAGAAACCGCGGAGGCGGTACAGCATACCTAACCTCTTCGTAGCTGTTTTAGAAAGAATATATGTGATCTTTCCAGGAAAGATCATATACAGGGTGTTTCAGGAGGAAAGGTCAATACTTCGGGAGGTGATAGTATCGGTCATGGTGAGAAAAAAGTTCATATGAACATGTGTCTAATTCTGAATGGTTACGGAGATAGAGTTGTTTGAATCTGATGCGCGCGCAGCTCTTCCTTCCCCCGCTGTGGTCCCATTCAATGGCCACCAAGGTTTCCAGACCTCTCTCCGTTAGATTATTGTTTGTGGGAGTGGACGAAAAGTCAAGTTTACAAAAGAAAGGTGGATACACGAGACGAATTGCTCGCGCGCATTTTGGATGCTGCTGCCCGCATAAAGGAACGTCAAGATCAACTCAGACGAACAACACGCGATCTTCGCACACGAGTTGCAAAGTGCATTGAGGTTGACGGTGGGATTTTCGAAAACGTATTGTAAACTGTAACAAATTTGTCATTTCTGTATCTGATACCATTCAAAATGCCAATGTTTAAACATTAAATGTTAGAAACAGTAATTGGTTTCTCTTTCTTGATTACCATTAACAATGCTTTTGTATTTGTAGATTCAAACAGCTCTGTCTCCGTAACCATTCAGAATTAGACACATATTCATATGAACTTTTTTTCTCATAATGACCGATACTATCACCTCCCGAAGTATTGACCTTTCCTCCTGAAACACCATGTATATTCTGAAAGAAGATTGTGAGAAGAGAGGTGTGTAAGAATTTTCCTATTAAGGATAAATTCAAAAGCTTTAGAAAGGCAAGAAATCAAAGCAATTGGACGATAGTTGGAGGGTTGAGAGCGGTCACCCTTCGTTGGGACAGGCTGAATGAAAGCGAACTTCCAGCTGGAAGGAAAAGTACCAGATGAAAGACAAAGACGAAAGAGGTTGCCTTGGCAGGAAGTCAGCACAGATGCACAGTTCTTAAGAACAAAACCATCAGGACCCTACGCCTTCCTGGAGTTGAACCCGGATAATGCAGAAAAAACATCTTTAGAAGAGATTCTAATTTCAGACATTATAAAGTCAGACGGAGGAGATGGAGGAACAACACCGGAATCGTCCATGGTTGAATTGTAAGCGAAAGTGTGAGCGAAGAGTTCAGCTTTGTCAGGAGAAGAGACAGCAACTGAGCCATCGGAATGGAAAAGAGGAGGGAAAGAAGAGGAAGTAAAGTTCTTGAGGAGGCTCTTAGCTAGATGCCAGAAAGAGCGAGAAAAATTAGAATTGGATAGATTTTTCTCGGATGAAGGAATTTTTGGGGAGTCCAAGAACAGATTTTACACGATTCAGGGCAGAAATATAAGCTGAATGAGAGTCAGGAGTTGAATAGAGACGGTACCGTCTGAAAGCCTCCTCTCTGCTGCGGATAGCATTAGAACAAGTAAAGTTAAACCAAGGTTTTTGCATTAATAGTAGGAATAGAATATGGAATGTACGCCTCCATGCCCGAGAGAATCACCTTCGTCATGCGTTCAGCACACTCGAAAGGGCTCCGGCCACGGAAGCAGTAATCATTTCATGGGAAATCACAGAAATACTGCATGAGGGCCTACCAATCAGCGGCGCAAAGTGCCAAAGGCGCCTCCTCGTGGGAGGATCCAAAGGCCGAATTGGAGCGATAGGACAGGAGACTTATATAGGATTGTGGTCGGAAGAGCGCAACGGAGAAAAACGTTTGACTGAGTAAAAAGAAGGATGAGAGGTAAGAAATAAATTCAGAATGTTGGGCCTATCTCCAAGGCGATCGGGGACATGAGTAGAGTGCTGTACAATCTGCTCCAGTTGATTTAGGATATAAAAGTGTAAACTAGTTCACCAGGGATGTCAGTGAAATGGGATGAAAGCCAAAGGTGGTGGTGAACATTGAAATTTCCTAAAATGGAGATTTCAGCAAAGGGAGAGAGGGATAGAATGTATTCCACTTTGGAAATGAGGTAGTCAAAGAATTTTTGATAGTCAGTAGAATTAGGGGAAATGTAAACAGCGCAGATGTATTTCGTTTGAGATTGGCATGTAAGCTGTAGCCAGAGGGTTTAGAATTCGGAAGATTCGAGTTGAGGAATACGAGGACAAGTTTGGTCATTGCATACATATACGCAACATCCATCTTTGGAGTTAAATTGAATATAGAGAAAGGAAAAGGGTACAGAAAAGTGGTTGCTGTCAGTCGTCTCAGACACATGAGTTTCAGTGAGGAAAAGAAGATGAGGTTTAGAGGAGGATAGGTGGTGTTCAACAGATTGAAAATTCGAGAAAAGGCCACGAATGTTGCAGAAGTTTAAGAAAAGTGAATCAAACAGAGGCCCAGAACATCTCGAATGGGCGGTAGCAGATCCAGCCCCGCTGCTCGGGTCTGCTTTCCCGGCATCAGCAGCCGGGGAGCCAGAGGTGGGGACATTTATGGTCCCCTCCCCAAGGGACTCGGAGGCTCTTGAAATTGACGCCATTTTTTTTTTTTTTTAATTTTGAAAAGATTATGTAGTGTGTAAGATGCATGTATATGTAGTGAGGAATAGGGAGAGAAGTGTGTGTTTGAGAGCATGCTGGACTGCTCACAGGGTAGATGAGACAGAAATAGATCAGATAAGGAGGACAGTGACAGGAGAAAGGGGAGTTGCAGCACTCCATATCTTCTGTCTAACGTCCCCCCTGGAGTACTTCCCTGGTCGACTGGTGTCTGTAATCTCCTTGAAATTACTTTTGTATATGAGCAGTCGCCTTATGAAAAGCTTATAATAGGAATGATAAACTTAAACTCTGCATTTAACGACATTTTAATATTTGCAAGTTAAGCATAAATGTGATATGTGTATTTTTCTACAATCTAACTGCTGCGTATATGGGAACGCTGAAGAAGGTCAAATGGAATAAAGTCGAACCAGATCTGTGAGTGGCAAAAGGTCGAACTGAAACAAGTAGAATCGGTACGACTGAAAGTAAAATCGAGCGTACACTGAAAAAAAGTCGATTCACTCTGAAAGTAGATCGAATTACTATTTAGCTCCCGGCTATGCTACTGTTAGATTGAATTGAATTAACAAGGTCGAACTAGAGCTAGAATAGGGCTCACTGCCAATGGATTAAGTTAAAATGCAATTAAATTGAATACACCAAGGTCGAACTCGATCTAAGTTTGGTAATATATATATACACACACACACGAGGGTGAGCTGAAAAGTAATGCCTCTACTTGAATAATTCTGGATTGTGCAGAGGTAGCCAGATAAAACTGGTTTTGTGTTGTAACTTGATATCTCACCCCGTTCCAGATTGTTTAGAGGTAACTAGATAAAACCTGTTTTGTGTTTTAGCGTAATATAGCTTCCACTCATTCCACACGTTGGTTCAGCATCGATTACAATGGAAAGGAGTAAAGACGTTCGCTTCAAGCAACGTGCCGTAATTGAATTTTTGACCGCGGAAGCGTTGCTCCCATAAACATTCATCGGCGAGTGCAAGCTGTGTACGGCACACAGTGTGTTGATGTGAGTACCGTTCGACGTTGGGCGAGACAGTGTAAAGAAGGAGAAGCAAGGCAAGAAGATTTGCGAGACAAACCGCGAAGTGGAAGGCCTGTAACGGCAACTGACGAGTCTCATCGGAACTACGTTGACGAACTGATACTTGGTAATCGTCGCATTAAACAAAATGAAATTACTGTAATGCTCAATATCTCCAAAGAGCAAGTGGGACACATTATCAGTATTCTCGGTTACCGAAAGGTCTGCGCCAGATGGATGCCTTGCATATTCACTGCTGAGATGAAAACAGAGACTACGTATTTGGAAAGAAAATCTGCAGCGCTTTGAAGATGAATTTCTGCATAGCATTGTGACAGGAGACGAGACGTGGGTCCGCTATTATGATCTTGAAAATAAACGACAATCCATGGAATTATCGGCACAAAAATTCACCGCAACCAAAAAAATTCTTAGTTCAAAAATCGGCTGGAAAAGTGATGATGACTGTTTTTTGGGATATCAATGGTGTTGTTCTCGAAGACTTTATGGAAAGAGGGACAGCAATCAACTCCGCACGTTATACTGAAACTCTGAAGAAGTTGAAAAAACGGATCAAGAGGGTTCGCACCCACAAAAACGCAGTCATTGTTCACCATGACAACGCACGCGAGAAGCAATTGAGGATCTGCAATTCACCATCTTGCCGCACCCACCATATAGCCTCGATTTAGCACCATGCGATTTTCACCTCTTTCCTAAACTTAAAGAACATCTCCGTGGAAATCACTACAAGTCTGACGAAGAAGTAAAGGCCGCTGTGAAATTTTGGTTTCGTAGTCAAAGCTCCGAGTTTTACTGGGATGGATTTCAAAGACTCGTTTATCGTTGGCGTAAATGTAGTGAAGTAGAGGGCGAGTTTATAGAAATGTAAATGTATCGTTTTGAAGAATAAACTGTAAGGTACATACGTATCTGCTTTTGTTTCGATAAAATCCTTCAACCCGTTTAAAATTTATTTGAGTGGAGGCATTACTTTTCAGGCCACCCTCGTGTGTATATATATATATATATATATATATATATATATATATATATATATATATATATATATATACACACGATTAGGATGCTTGAACACAGGCTATAAAACAATAATAGAAATGAAAAAAGGAAATGATATACAGAAATAGTGAGCTTGAAGTCCCCAGAGCGCTTATGAAACGAAGGTTGTGCGAGAGAGCAATAACATTATTGGAACCAGTTTCGAATTTGCAGAAAGGTAAAATCCGTTGAGAACCCCAAACGAACTCCGGAGAGAAATTTTTTAAACATTTTTATAAATCTCTTCGTAACGAAATAAGGCTAAGGAAATGTAACTATTAGTAGAAAATAGACAAATATAAATAGACAAATATGCAAATATAAATAGACAAATACATATAAGCTAAATTTAAATATGCTTCTTACACAGAGAAAAACTTAATTATCTGTCAACCAATCCAAATGGTAAAGTCAACCATGTTGTGATTCCCTTAACCATGGTTCTGATTCTGGCAAGAAACGTAAATGGTAATTATAGTCCTGACATGGGTGGGTTAGCCAAGTAGTATGGTGCACTTATGTTCAGATGATAGTAGGGGTGTGGGGGAGGAGAGAGTGCCAAGGGGAGTGCCAGTACCAGAGTGCCAAAGTTCCAAGGAGCGAGCCATCCCTGAAAAGTAGGAAAATTGATTATGGAGTAACCTAACCTAACAGTCGTTAGTTAAGGGGGTTAAATAGGGGGGGGGGGGGGTACGTTTCACAAAAAATTTCCAAACTATAATAAACCCATGAAATCAATAGATAAACCTATCCTATCAACTGTTTATGTAATCAAATAACATAACGACAATATAAATTAATTATAAACCTGAAAGAGAACAATTATAATTAATGCGTAATATCATACATTAATAAACAAATGTGTATGTATGTACTTACATTAACTAAGGGGGAAGGTGGCAAAGGCGCTAAGGCCGAATGAAGGGGAACTTAAAGTTGGAATTTAGGCTTGATTCTGGATCTGAATCTGAATCTTCGAAGGATGGAGCCAGTGCTGGACTTACCTATAAGCTAAATAAGCTATAGCTTAGGGCCACACACCCTCGGGGGCCTCATTTTTTTAAATATATTTTTATTTTATCATTAGTTTTTATTCTTTAACACTAATTCATCAAAAATTATATATATATATATTATTTTTTCTTTATCATTAACATTAATATAAAAAATAATAATTATAGTAATAATGACATTATTTTAAATTTTTTTACCCGAATTTTTTTAGAGAAGGGCCTCAAATTTCATATAGCTTAGGGCCTCAGCAGGTGAAAGTCCGGCCCTGGATGGAGCAGTTGATGTGGGTGGAATTAGCGTCTTCGAATGCTCGCGAATGTTCTCGAATGTTCGCTCTGATGGACTTGAGAATTCCCGAACCGCGTAACCTCGAGAGTGTCTCCGTTTTATTATGGGGTAGGTCCTTAATTAATTAATCAACTGCGTAATCTCGAATTCGCGAGATTACGCGGGCCCGTATTGCGGGGTATAGCTGTATATACATTTGAATTATATTTTTTAAGTTAATTTTAAAGAATTCGGATATTACTCGTTTATATTAAATTAAAGTGCGAATTTCTTGGCAGGAGATGATTGCATGTTATACGGGTATAAAACCAGTAAATATCATTTGCTTGCCCATTTTACCGATGAATACATAATTAAACAATTGAACTCTTCATTATTTTGCTCTGCATCAATAAATATAAAACAATAATCATAATTTGTCTTCTGGTTCATTTAATAAATATTTTAAAATATAAAAACTGATATAAATCGGGTACATCATTTCCATTTGTTAGCAGTAAGCGTTGGATTAAGCGTATTATAATGGTATTATTAAGTAGAGTACAATTCATGCTTTGCATGCCAGCTTTACTGGTTGAATCAGTGTTGGTTTGATTGCACTGGTTGAGTTAGTACTGGTTGACTTGCACTGGTTGAGTTGATACTGGTTGAGTTGGCACTAGTTGAGTTGGCACTGGTTGAGTTGGTCTACTGCTTGAGTTAGTACTGGTTGACTTAGCACTGGTTAAGGTGGCACCGGTTGGGTTATCCTGTCACCTATCGCCCCAGACCCACTTCTACTACTTTCATGACATTCAAACAATAATATAATAATAATAATAATAATAATAATAATAATAATAATAAAAATAACAAAACAATAAAAAATAATAAAAGTACATTTTACATAGTGACATGAATACTGACCAACAAAAGCAGACACTTAGGCTCAGGTGGACGGTGGGTGGTGGTGGTCTAGATGTTGTAAAGTGGTGAGGTAGTGCAGGGTCATCTGAGTCATCATCACTCGTAGGATGCATTGGGAGGGTGACATCAAGAGGAGAAGACAAGGGGCTGTCCTCACCAGCCAACTCCAATGGCGAGGATGTGCTGATTGGGCTGCAGGCTGGTGCAAGAGAAGTAGTAGGTGTGGGGGTGGAAGTTGACTCTCACTGGCCGCAAAAGACCGAATTTTTCTCGCAGATAGTGAATTTCTGGTAGGAATCGCATATGGCTAAACCCCCATATATCGAGGACCTGCTGTTTACTGTATATATATGTTACGCATAATCGGTGAAATTACGTATTTCATGAAAAAGCAAAATATTGTTTATTTCATGAAATTGACACTCCATTTGCCAAATTCATGAAATAAGCAAAGTTATTTCTTATTTCATGAAACACCAATTTCGCTCTGCCAATTCCATGAAATAGTCAAAGGAAATAACTCTGCTTATTTCATGAATCTGGCAAATGGATTGCCAATTTCATAAAATAAGCAATATTTTGCTTATTTCAAGGTGTCCCAGAAGTCTTGGAGGGATTTTTATTTGACTATAACTTTTTTCTTTTTGGATTAATTTATTTATTTTTAGTTTTGAATTAAAGTACCCTTGCTGCGATTAATGAAAATGGAATCCTGGACAGTGCAACAAAGAGTGGCTATTGTGGAACTTTATTTAATAAACAACTCTTCCATCGTTGCCGCTCAAAGAGCGTTTAGATTAAACTTCAACACACGTTCTGCTCCTTCTGATCGAGCTATTCGACGGTACGTCGCTAAATTTCGTATGGGAAAGGGTCAGGGAGACGAACCACGGACTGGGCGTTCTCGGACAAGCCGAAGTCCAACTCGGGTTGAAATGGTTCGTGAAAGAGTTGAGGAAAATCCACATCAGTCCGACGACGCAACCAGGAATTAAGCATTTCAAGTAGTGTTGAAAACCGGTTTGTGAAATTCCCCTAAAAATCGAAAACCGAAAGAAAAAACCGGTTTTATCGATTGATTTTTATTTGGCTCAAACTTGCGCGAACGTGCAGCTACGCGCTACAGCGCACAAAAAATAACTTTGAATACATTACCTATTAAGTTAAATTGTGACAAACTGGCAACTGCTCTTCAGTATAATTTTTGCCTATCTGGCAACTCGCTCTTCAGTTTGTCTCATCATGTAGGCTGTAGTGTAGAGTCAGTCGACTAAAGCCCTATTCGCAGTATAAGACCCTTAATGCCCTTTGTTTCTTAAGATGTCATTTCCAAAATAGGGATAAAATCTAAATTAATTTATATATTTTTTCTTACACGAAGAGTCAATTTTCTGTTTTCTAGGTAAAGTTTTTTTTATTAAAAAATTTTATTTCAATGTTTTTTCTAAAATAGAGAGAAATTTTATTTTTATTCTTTATAATTTTTTTACAAAAAGAAGTTTATTTCTTTCTAAGTATAGATGGTTTATTTTAAAAAATTATTTCAAATCTAAATTGTTTGAATAATGTATTATTTTGGCTAAAATAAAATATGTCAAAGTTGTCATTTTCTTATTCATATGCATACATATGATGCTGCATTTTTGCATTCGTTTGACCAAAAAATAGGCGATAAGCTATGCTTGTTAAGAGTTAAAGTCAGTACCTTTCAATTGTGGCTTTTAAAAATTACTATACTTTTCGGTCATAACCGGTTAAAACCGGTTTTCAAAAAAACAGATCGATTAAAAACCGGTTTGTAAAGTTTCGATTATTTTTCAACACCCTTTATTTATATATATATATATATGCATATATATATATACTGTATATATATATATATATATATATATATATATATATATATATATATATATATATATATATATATATATATATATATATATCCGATGTCAAAAAATTAATATACCAGAAATAAAGTTGAATAACTTTTTTGGTTATTTGAGATAGCAACATAAATTGAAGATGAATACATACTGTAGACTTATAAGTTTTGTTTTGTTGTATATATTAATTTTTGGTTTCTTTTTGTTTCAGAAGAAACCCCAGTTTTTAATAAAATGACAACTCCTCAAGAGAAGGCAAAAATTGTGAGACTTTTACATGAAAATGGTTCAATCATTAAAGTCCAAAGGCGTTTCCGACGCGAAATGAACAAACCAGCTCCTGAAAGACAGCATACGAAGATAGGTAGACCAATTTGAGGCTAGTGGATTCGTACTGAAGAGGAAATAAATCTACCTGAAGACCAAGGAAGTCTCAGGCAAGGGCGAATGCAATTAGGGAAGCATTTGCCAGAAGCCCTTAAAAGTCATTTAGGAGAGCATCAACTGAGTTAAACATCCCGAGAAGCTCTAGTCCATGATATCCTTCATAAAGAATTGAGGTTTAAATGTTATAAACTGCAGGTAGTTCATCAACTTTTAGAAGAGGATTATGAGACCAGAGTAAATGTTTGTCAACAATTAACTGAAAGGGTAGAATCAGATAAATCACTTGTCATCAAATCTCCTTTTTAGTGATGAGGCTACATTTCACATATCAGGCAAAGTTAATCGTTATAATTGCAGGATATGGGGTGAAGAAAATCCCCATGAATTGTATGAACATGAAAGGGATTCCCCTAAAGTAAGCGTCTTGTGTGCCATGTCACGTTCTCGTATCTATGGACCGTATTTTTTTGTTGAACGAACTGTCACCAGCAATTTGTACCTCAACATGCTACGAGAGTTTTTTATACAAAGAGCTTTCTTCCAACAGGATGGAGCACCACCCCACTTTACTCGAATTGTTAAGGTGTTTTTAAACCAAACTTTTCCAGAGCGTTGGATTAGTCGGGGAGGACCTCTCAAATGGCCCGCTCGTTCATCTGATTTAACACCTTTAGATTTTTATCTCTGGAGTTTCTTGAAGACTAAAGTCTATCGTAACAAACCAAGGGACATTGAAGAAATGAAACATCGTATTTGTGATGCTGTCTCATCCATCTCTATAGCTGTATTGGAAAACGTTTTCTCAGAATTTGAAGGCAGAATTAGATTGATTATAGCGAATGATAGACATGTAGAAGTTCATTAATTAATCAAACCACTATAAATGATACCTTAAGAAAATTAAATGACTTATTTCTTACACGCCTGCTGCATGTATTTAGTTTCAATTTATGTTGCTATCTCGAATAACAAAAAAGTTATTAAACTTTAATTTTGGTATATTCATTTTCGGACACCCTCATATATATATATATATATATATATATATATATATATATATATATATATATATATGAAAATTATTTCACGAAAGTAACACGTGAAAAATATTTATGATGAATAAAACCACGAAGGAAAGGAAACACAAAATGGTGCTCAAGCGCTTTCTTCTAATGACATCCTCAGGAACACTGAAGTACATAAAAGGGTAACAGCCTATATATAGGTTACAGAAAGAAAAAAAAGAAAAATAAATAACATACATACATACACACACACACACACACATATATACATACATATCTATATATACATATACATACATATACATATATATATATATATATATATATATATATATATATATATATATATATATATATATATAATATATATGCAATAAACAGAGAAGTAAAAATAAAAATTAAAAATTAAAAATTAAAGGATTATCCGTGAGGCGTACAGATTTGTAAGGAATAATATCGATTTTTAGCACAAGATCAAATGGATTATAAAAATACAAATTTATATTGGAATACTGCCCGGGTTTTAACACTCTGCCTATGGTCAGGTTTCGATATATATAAAAATAAAATGCAAATTAAAAGTTAATAAAGTAGCAGACAAGTTTACCAAAGATTTAGTGTTCTACCTTTCTTATCTAAATCTGTTTGGAAGGAATTCAAAATAACAGGATCGAGTTGAAAAAGACCTTTGCTTATGTTGAAGTTATTTGAAAGTTGGATAATGGCAGACTCAAGAATATTTCTATTAACAATGTTGCTAGAATGGAATAAAACTGAAGCATTATTCCAATCAATACAGTGGGCTAACTCTGACAAATGGACAAAAAGGGCACTGGACAACTGTCCTGTTCTAACGGAATATTGATGCTGTTTTATACGTGTGTGCAAATCCTTTCCCGTCTGACCTATGTAAAAGGACTCACATTGTTTACAACCAATTTTATAGATAATGCCTGAATTATTGGTAGGGATATTTTTTACTATGATATTTTTCACAATATTGTTATATGAAAATACTACATTAATATCCAAAAGTTTAAGTACATTAGCAATGCCTAAAAAGCCCGGGAAAAATGGAAGTACTAAAATATTTTTTGACAAAGTACGAGTGTTATTATTGACACGATAGAAAGTTCGTTTTGCCTTGTTGAGACAAGATTCCATAAACGCAGATGGATAACACAAATCACTTCCAATACCGTTGATTTTTTCCAATTCGGCATCGATGTATTCCGGACTGGCGATCCTAAGGGCGCGGAGAAACATTGATGAAAAAATGGCCTTCTTAGTGGGGGTGTCATGTCCCGAGTAAAAGTGTACGTAGGACAAATTGTTTGTTGTTTTCCGATAGATACTAAACTTAAAACCTGGGCTTTCCCTATGTACACGCACATCCAAAAATGGGATTGAATTGTCTTGTTCCACTTCTAAAGTAAACTTAATGGAGGGGACTTGATCATTTAACTGAAGGAGGAAGTTATCCAGGTCACGATTCATGGGCCAGATACACAAAATATCGTCGACGTACCGCAACCACGGGATGCCAACCCCCTCTCGGAATATAAGTAATTTCGAAAAACTCCATATAAATATTGGAGAGGAGGGGCGATAAGGGGTTGCCCATGGCCATCCCAAAAACTTGTTGATAATACTCGTTATTGAAAGTGAATTTACAGTCTTTGATGCAAAGCTTAATAAGTTCCAAAACAATGTGTGAAGGTAGTGGCAGGTCATAGTTGGTCAGGGACTTTGCACAGGAATCTGTCCAGCTGGTTCTTGAAGTTATTCAGGTCGGTGTGCTGGAGATTCCTCACTTCATTTGGTAGGACATTGAAAAGCATTGGGCCTCGTATTCTGAGGGTATTTTCCATCCTCGTTTTCATGGCCACTTGTCCCACCGCAACTGGGACCGTACAAAATCTGCCTCTTTTCTCATTCAAGTTTGTTTCTATTTCATTTCTAAGGTTAGGGACAGAGCCCTCAAGTATTTTCCATCTGTATATTATTGCGTACCGCTCGCGCCTTCTTTCGAGAGAGTAGAGTTCCAGGGATTGTAGTCGAAACCAGTAGTCTTCACCTTCCGTTTCCTCTATCTTAGATGTAAAAGTCATTTGTATATCTTCAATGTTCGCAATGTCTCGTTTTCTGATGGGCTTGTGAGTATTGAGCAATACTCACTTATTGGTAGGACTAGACCAGTGGTGCACAAACTTTTTTGATGTGAGGGCCAAACTAACCATCTGTTTTATATGTAGGGGTCAGATATATAGATATTCTATTTTTTCTAAATATGCATTTTTATAACCAGGGGTAATATTTCAGATTTTTCACGTTTTCATTGAATTGAAAAGACCCGTGGGGCCACTGAAAAGACCCGTGGGGGCCACATTTGGCCCGCGGGCCAGGGTTTGTGCATCACTGGACTAGACTCTTCCATAATTTGAGCATGATGTTTGCTTTTCTGCTGCGGAAGCTCCTCCAAATGATTCCCATTATTTTTCTAGCCGTTATAATTTTGATTTTATAGTGCTCTCTGAATTCTGCATCAGACATTATTACTCCAAGATCCCTGACTTGTGGATTTGGTGTCATCTGTTTGGCTTGCAGAGTTTTGTACCCTTTTTTCTGTAGCTCCTTGTTATTACCATATCTTAGACGTTGGAATTTTTCTTCGTTGAACTTCATATTGTTGTCTTCTGCCCACTGGAATAGTGTTTCAATGTCGTTTTGTAATCTTTCTATGTCACCTTCGTTCAATATTTCCTTGCATATCTTTGTGTCATCTGCGAAACATAATACAATACTGTCATTGATATCTGCATCAATATCTGCAATCATTATTATGAACAGCAAGAGCGCTAATACTGTCCCTTGTGGGACAGAGCTCTCTACTTCCGAGACTTCCGATTTGACTCCATTTACCACCACTCTTTGTGTTCTTTGCGTCAAGAAATTAAATATCCACCTTCCTAGCTTTCCAGTAATTCCTGTATTCTTAAGTTTATGTGTTATAATTCCATGGTCACATTTATCGAAGGCTTTTGCAAAGTCAGTATAGATTACATCTATGTTTTGTCCTCGACACAGTGTTTCTAATAGTTTCTCCTGGTGGTCTAATAGCTGTGAAAGGCATGATCTTCCAGCCCTGAAATCATGTTGATTTGGATTGTATAAGTTCTTTTCGTAGTAGTAGGTAGTTTCGCTTCTAATTATACGTTCAAAGCACTTCATAAAGTGCGAAGTGAGAGCTACCTTCCGATAATTCCTGGGCATTGCTCTGTTAACACCTTTGAATAAAGGGGCAATGTTCGCGTTCTTTAATGGCAGTGGAATTTGTCCTGTGTCGAGTGATTTCCTCCATAGTAAGTATAGCGGTTTGGCAATACTCTCTTTACATTTCTTCAGAAATGTGGCACTCCATGTGTCTGGCCCTGGTGCCGAATTGTCTCGCATCTGTGATAGAGCCTTAATTACATCTCCTTCCGAGAACTCTAAGTCCATTAATAGGTTTATGCCAAAATTTGTTCTTGGCTGATTTGTATCAAATTCGTCTGCGTTTTCTACATTCATCTCGGATTTAGGGGTGCTAAACACAGAGTTAAATTGTTCCTTAAGCAGTTCGCTCATTTTTTTCGGGTCATTTGTGTGTTTGGTCTCCCCGTCTATCAACGGACCAATACTCTTTTTGCACTACATTTTCCTTTTCGCAAATGTGTAGAAGTATTTTGGGTTATCTTTTATGTTTTCTACTACCTTGTTTTCCTCCTCGTTTGTCTTATGTATAAATGTTTGCTTTAGGTCCATTTCTATTTCGCCTAGTTTCCTCTCTAGTTTGAGTCTCCTTGCATCAGTTTTGCATCCGTGGAGATGTTTCACGATTTGCTTCCGTTGTCTAAATAGTGACCTCATTTTTCTCTCGAGGTTGCTACGTTTTCTCTTTTGTCTCTCTGGAACATGCTTCAGTAATTTTTGAAAATTATTAAAAAAATAGTGAGATTATTTTTATTTAGGTGCAATATTAAGGCTAAGTTTACTTTAAATAGGCACAGTAATTATAGAAATAATAATGGCCTATTTAGAAACTGTCAACATAGCTACATACTTTTTCACTATAGGCTGCATTGGTTTTAAGGTCAAAATTTGGTCGGCAGCCAGATTACTAACTATGGTCAAGCTAAATTCATCAAAATTAATTTAGACTTACCATAAATGAAGTTGCCAGTTGAATGTTACCCTTTCTCTTTGTAACTAGTTTATAAGTTTCATTTAGTTTCCAGATTTTAAATTGTATTTGTTAAGTCACTATTCGGCACACTGCTAAGTTATTTATTCATAGGGGCTAATTCCTAGACCTAGGTTTTGCAGTTTAAGTTAGGCAAGGGCTGTATTGCCCTTAAGTTTTTGCTTTTAAAGGTTTAATGTTTTGAAGGTTTTACTAAGTTAAGTTAGGGCTATATTGCCCTTATGTTTTAATAGGGGCTATTCCGGCCATTTTATTATTTAGTTAGGGCTGTTCAAGCCCGGTTCGAGTTTCTTCCAGGTACCTAGTTTCAATCTCTTACCTTAGTTAAGTCTTTTGATTAAGCTACTTACACCTAGTTCTGGTAGGCCACTATTTAGTTAAGCCGGTTTTAGTTTTTAGTTCAATTGCAGTGGTTAATATTGAGATTTAAAGGTTGATTTTAAGTTGCCCGGTGAGTTGGGGACCCAAAAGAAATTTTTTATAAAAAACTAACTATCCCACTTGATTCAGCAGTCAAAAAATTTTTTTTTTTTTAATTAGGGAAACCTAACTTCACTAGTTGGTTGGTTTGAAACAAGGGTTATTATTTTTTTATTCTAAATTTATTTTGTGGTAAATATTTGTTTTGTTTATATTTTATTTGGAAATATATGTGGTTATTTCTACACATATCAACTTTTTTTAACAGTAATATAGGTTTGGTTTCAGATTCCATTATACCTCGTATTTGTTCTGGAGTCTTCTCGTGAAGTAGTAATTCCCAATTTACTTCCTTTAAATCTTTATTTACACTTTCCCAATCTACTTTCTTTGAATTTATGTTAAGCCTTCAAATATTCCTTCTGCCTCTCTGGGATGCATCTTCGGACCTCTGAGTGCTAACTTCAGTTGTATATCGATTAGGTTATGGTCGGAGAAATTTGTGTGCGTTATCTTTTTATTTATTATTATATCATTGTTATTTGTCAAAATTAAATCCAAAACGTTCTCTTTCCTAGTGGCTTCACAGATTTCCTGAGTAAGGGCGAAATGCTTGGGTTCTATCATCTTTTGTAATATTGCCATGAAACTTCTCAATATATATGACTTCGTCATTTTTCTTCCATGTTATGAATGGAAAATTAAACTCTCCGCAAATAAGAATATTCGTTGCTGAAGTTTCAAGTAATTGTAACAAGTTTTGTATTTCATTATTAGTAAATTGGAATTAACTTTTTGTGGTGTTTGGTGGTCTGTAGACGTCCATAATGGTTAGGTTCAGTTCTTTTACCTCTAATATAAGAACTTCGACTGTGCTGTTTCATTTGTTTACCTTCACCTCACATGTGTATGTGTTTTTCACTTAGATATAACACCCTCCCCTCGTCTAGCCACTCTATCTTCTCTGTATATGTTGTAGTCCAGCAAAGCTATTTCAGTATTCTCAATGCAGTTTTCACAGCCTTTTTCGCACTTATGTAAGTGTGTTTCCGTTAGGAATATGATATCTATGCTGGTTTCCGTAGCTAAATTTTGCAAGTATTGTAATTTTCAGTCTGCATGGTTCGTGTAGAGGACTTGTATATTTGTGTATAGTACATTTACCGGGTTTCTAATCTTCGTGTTCGATTTTCCTAACTGATGCTCGTTTCCTGGTCGATGTCGGTTCCTGTTTGGTGTAATTGGTTGAGCAGCTGCATTTGGGAGTATTGGGGTTGCGGCCCGTGATGCCACTGTGGTTGTTGTATTATTGGTGGGTGGTGTTGAATAGAAGGGTGATGTGCATAATGTTGTGGTGCATATATATGCGGCGTTCTGTCTTTCCTTGTTAGAAGGGTAAGCTGTGCTTTTATTACCCTCATTTCTTCTAAAAAATATGTTTCATTACTCTTGTTATTACTTCTATGTCGAATATGATCTGTTCTTTCCCGTTCTCTCCTTTGCGTACCCTTAATGTGAAAATACGGGCACTCTCTGTTCAGGCATTTTTTCTCCGTAATTGACTGTCTGCACATACGAGGGTGAAAAAAGTTGCAATTTGGTCCGTACCTGCATTTTCCATTCCTCTGAGTCTTATGTGATTCAATTTCCTTCTTCTGCTCCGCCACCACTTCTTCCCTACTCAGTGTTTTTTTTTTCTTCGGTGTGTATTTCGTATCTCTCTCTTTTGCCGTGGGTATTTCTTTATCTGAGGCTGCTTTCGCCCCTCCCTGTAGTGTGTTGTCCATCTCAATTTCGTTTTCGGTTGTGTCGGCGTTTTCTGTTGTTCCCTGGTTTTCTGTCGGTAAAACTATATATATATACACATTTCAACTGCAAAGAACACGCAGTATAATTAACGTAAAGAACGACGCTTGTATAGGAGAACATTCCGCGCAAGATGAGGAGGGAGAACGAACAAATGAAAAAATGAGGTAATCACCCGGGAATCGAACCCGGGATCTTCCGATTGCCGGTCAGATATGATAACCACTACACCATGGTCCTCACTCGATCAGAAGTCGTAATTCTCCTACATACGCGCAGAAACCAATGCCCTGAGGGGGCACCTCCCGCATGCCGCACCTATATATACATTTCAACTGCAAAGAGCACGCAGTATAATTAACGTAAAGAACGACGCTTGTATAGGAGAACATTCCGGGCAAGATGAGGAGGGAGAACGAACAAATGAAAAAATGAGGTAACCACCCGGGAATCGAACCCGGGATCTTCCGATTGCCGGTCAGATATGATAACCACTACACCATGGTCCTCACTCGATCAGAAGTCGTAATTCTCCTACATACGCGCAGTTGAAATGTATATAGGTGCGGCATGCGGGAGGTGCCCCCCTCGGGGCATTGGTTTCTGCGTGTATGTAGGAGAATTACGACTTCTGATCGAGTGAGGACCATGGTGTAGTGGTTATCATATCTGACCGGCAATCGGAAGATCCCGGGTTCGATTCCCGGGTGGTTACCTCATTATTTTCTCATTTGTTCGTTCTCCCTCCTCATCTTGCGCGGAATGTTCTCCTATACAAGCGTCGTTCTTTACGTTATATATATATATACACACCCACACGAATATATATAAATATATATTATATATATAAACTGTGCCTCATTAAACACAAAATAATCATTATCCTCTTCATCATCATATCACACCATAATTCACTGCATGTCCGTCCGTCCGTTTGTCTGTCTGTCTCCTTTTCAGGTCCATACGGCTGGGCCGATTTTCATGAAACTTGGTGACAACACTCTCTGGGATCATTGAAGTGGTTTTAACAACTTTTTTTCAGGTTGATAAAGAATGATGCACTTAAATTTGAAGATTTTGTCGCACTGGTCTTGGGATGTGAAACTCACAATTTTGATGGTTGCTTGCTTTCGTGAATTTGTTGAACTGCTAGCTTTTCTAGCTATTAGAAAAATATAAAATTTTATTGGGAAGGTGGACTGGTGGCCTTCCCTATCATTATAGTCATTATAGGAACGAAGTCTCAACACGCTTCTACAGAATTTCATATAATTTCGTGGAATGAAGAAAGTCACGTTGGTCAATAATTTAGGAAAGAATGTAGCCATCAAAAATGTTTAGCTACGCATTGGAAGCCATGATAGGTAAAAAAAAATGTGACAAGTTGTATTTGAAATTTAACTGCTTCGTGAGCTTTAATTAAAATCTGTGGAACTACACTTAAAATTTAAGTGATTCTTAAGCTCAGGGTAAATGTTAAACTCTAACTCGCAAAAAGAAAGGGGTATGTTCTGAGAACTTAAACTAGACGAAGAATCTCAGGGATTTAACATGACAATAAAGAGGAAGCCATCATTTGGAAGAACTGCAGTAAACTGTAAACATATATTGCCCGAAGGGTAATAACAGCCTTCCATAGGAACTAGCAAAAATATCCAGACTGTTGGGCGGGTTTTTTGCTGGTAATCTTAATTTTAGTCTTCTCAGTTCATTTAAGAAATATTTTTAAATACAAAAACTTTTATATATAAATTCGGTCAATATTTTCAGTTTCTAACAGTAAGCGCTGGAATAGTATATAACCTTGGTTAACCTTGGTTTTTGCTTCTCCCCGAATTAATCATTCCGGAGAAGATCAAGCTTGTAACTCTACCTTAGACCTACAGTTTAACGTGGAATCCGAACCACGCCCAACCAGCAGCCCAGCGTCTTAACCACTAGGCTACCCAGGGTACCCATCTATTAACGAACCAATTTTTTTTTATTGTGTGGAAGGATGAACAGCTGGGTTTTGCTGCGGGCCGCCTGCTGTTACCGGGTCTCGATCCCGGGTCCGATGGATTCGTAGTCAGCGACGCTAACCACTACACCACCGAGGCGCATTTTTATATATATATATATATATATATCAGTGATGTAGATCTCGAGATCGGTCTCGGACTCGAGACCGATCTCGAGACCCAATTTGCAGATCTCGATCTCAATCTCGGTCTCCGCTATTTAGATCTCGGTCTCGATCTCGGTCTCGACAGACGCGATCTCGTTTTTTCTCCCCGAGACCTTTCGAGACCTCTCGAGACCGTACTGTTATAATTTCATTATAAATTTTTTAAATTATTACAAAATTCATTATACCGGTATATTTTTTATCATTAAAATTCATTATAGATCTCTTTGGGTTGAGTGGATGTTGAATTAATGTCATATATATATTATATATATATATATATATGGGAATGAACTCAGAATGGTCCCCTGAGTTTTTTATGATACACACAGACAGTGCATGGAACAAGGAACTCTTCTGGGATAATTAAATCCACTATAGTCCGAATAAGTAATGGTAAATGACAAATACCATAGTTTTTCTTTTTCATGATGCTAGCCCGACGTGGGCAACGGGTCACTCGCAAAGAGGTCCCATAAATATAGCTTCCCTCACCAGCTATCTACAAGCTGGATCCTGTCTGCTTTGCAGATAGCTGGTGAGGGAAGTTATATTTATGGGACCTCTTTGCGAGTGACCCGTTGCCCACGTCGGGCTAGCATCATGAAAAAGAAAAACTGTGGTATGTGTCATTTACCATTACTTATTCGGACTATAGTGGATTTAATTATCCCAGAAGAGTTCCTTGTTCCATGCACTGTCTGTGTGTATCAATATATATATATATATATATATATATATATATATATATATATATATATATATATATATATATATATATATATTAGTTAGACCTTATGCTAATTGCCATGCCTCTGTTTATAGTACCGATATGTCAATTTATTTTTCATAGAAATGGTGTTGGAAAAATGCTATACAGAAAACTCAAGCACGGAGAATGAGCAGATACAGAGAGACAGCGCTCATTCTCGCAGCAGCGATGACGAAATAAAAGAGTCAAACGAAAGTTCCGAGACTAATGGCAAAATATCAAAGCTATCGGTTCAAGCAGAAGAACGTTGAAACTGGGAAGATTTTGAACCGCAGGGAACAGTTGCGGCGGTACCTCTTAGAGATCGATGAATCTCATATTTTAGACAACTGCTCTCCAATAAAGTTTTGGCGCCAGAAAAGGGATAAATTCCCATCACTGGCCAATATTGCCATGACTGTTTTAACAGTGCCTGCCTCTAGTGCTCCAATTGAGCGTGTATTTAGCCATGGAGGCATAATAATGAGGCCCCGCAGAAGTCGAACTTTAGCAGATCTTCTGAGCATGCTGATGTTCCTTAAGTGTAATGAGCACCTATCATGCTTTAAATAAATGCACAAGTCAAACTGGGTATTGGGTACGTTCATTAAACCTTCTGTAACAGATATAAAAGAAGTAAATAAATAAAAAGTACGTGTATATATATATTCATTTGTTAATTTATAGGCTACACTTTTTGCATTCAACACACTACATCTGAGAAAGTAGTTATTAGTTTATTAATATACTTAACATAGTCTAATTTCCATAGTAGTGTAAAACATTGAAAGGGCATGAGCTTGGTCTCGATCTCGATCTCGGTCTCGAATTTTAAGGGTCTCGATCTCGGAAGGTAGATCTCGATCTCGAACCTTTGATCTCGGTCTCGATCTTGGTCTCACAGGATCAGGTCTCGGTCTCGGTCTCAGTCTCGGACTTGGTGGTCTCGACTACATCACTGATATATATATATATATATATATATAATATAATATATATATATATATATAACAAATGAATAGTGGAATAATATTTATTGAAGATATGAAAAGACAGTTAATTCAATATTTTGCTGTGCCTCAATAAATATAAAAAAATTATCATAATTTATATTCTGAGTTCATATTTAGGTGCAAAATTCCAATGCTTATTTGGTAATAAAAGTATACTGATTGTATTTAGAGAAAGTTTCTAAGCGCGATCACAATCAGTCGAAGGGAACAGAGAGTCACCAAACTTTGGGTCAAACTTTATAAATTTTAATTTGAAGTTTATATAATACCATAACTTTTGAACTTAAAATTTTATAATCCTTATTATCTTATCATTTTGCTATTCTCACAATCCTTCAAATTCTATAACCTCCAATTTTAAGATTTTATAATGGCATAAATTTTATAATGACATAAATTTTATACTCGTGTGTGTGTGTGTATACGTATGTCTGACTTTTAAGTTTTACTAATTCTACAATTTTATAACTTTCAACTCTACAGTTTCACTGTGGATATGAAGGGTGTACATAAATTATCTTTACAACTTCTCTCTCAAATAAAAATATTAGAAAACGAGGTACACATTCCGTCTTTGCGCCAGCTATGAGAAAAAGTAATAAAGTTTCACGTAGTGTTGTCGGATGTCAGATTATTGTAGAGGGTGCACACTAGGGTGGATCACTTTTCACTTTTTTTAAAATATTATAGCTGGTCAAAGTTTTTCCCATGATTTGGTTCAGTGGAAGTACACTGACACCATTTTTACCAAAATCGATCAATATTTAGGGGTCGCGCATCGACCTTGAAAATTTCAATTTTGGAAATTTGGCCAAATTGACAATTTTTTACTGAATAAAGATAAATCATCAAATGACCATATTTTCTGAATCCTCTCAGTGAAATAAATCCTCTCAGATACTTACCAAGTTGATCGGACAAGTGGTTTAGAAGTTACACTCACCTAGAAATAACATTAAAATTTAAAATATCGTATTTGTCCCCCGTTATGGACGTAATCATAGCATCAGTAGCTGGCGCATCCTAAAATCCCAATTACACACACACGCTATGTCTATGACCAATATTTTTACTAATCACAGTTTGCTTTTTACAGATCAACTGTGTCAATTGATTCTTGTTTGATAAGTCTAGACTTTAGTACAATGGATAAACTGTTAACAACCAGGAGTGGGAAGACTCTGAAAGTTACTTATTCTGGAAAAGAGAAAGCAGCAACAACAGCACCACCTTCTCTAAGGTCAGCCACGGACGTCTTCTTAATTGGTCAGCCATCTTCCTCGATCGGTGGTGCCAAATTGCCAACCACCCATCAAGTTCTCCAGTACTTCTTCTATGCCAAGCAGGAAACTACTGACAGGAAGGCCGCCGTAAAAGACACGGTGGCCAATGTTTTGGCATTTTGGAACATGGCACGTATAAAGACGATCACGAGGCGTAACTGCGAAAGAAAACTGGAGTTACTCTGGGAAGAGTGGCGCTCGCTGCAGAAGAGCAAGATGAGAGACAGTGACGCGGGAAAAGGCAGGGAGAAGTTTTCAGAAAATCTGAACAAGCTCTGGGACATCGGAGCTCCCGATGCTATTGAAGAGATACAGAAAAGTCGACTGCTCTCAGACAACAACAAACAAGAAGATATTAAATTTTATGAGGATCAACGGGGCCTGCGCCAGGCAACAATGAGTGGGAATGATAAAGTGTTCGTTGTCAAGAGAAAACGGCAACTCTCAAGACAACAACCTCGTGATGAGCCAGGCACCTCAAAAACGAAATTAGGAACCGAAGCTGAGAGCGACGATGAATCTATAGAAAGCAGATCATCGAGCAACTCCGAATCACAGCTAGAACCACCATACCGACAGCCGAGAGAATCAACTGTATCAATCAGCCTTCCTCACCGCATCCTCAATGCACCGGCTGTTATTGAAGTGGCTGATCGCTTCCGGATGTCCAATAATCAGATGTGTATATATCAGTAATGATCTTTCCTTGACAAAGATATAATAGACGTAACGACGGAAAATTTAGTGATTATTTTGTCACATAAAAACCATACGCATCCTTGTCAATTTCCTTTCAATTTCGCACATAGGTGGCAAGTGTCGTGGCGGCAGTCCTACGTTCGGCAGATCCGCCCGCAGACCTGGACAAATTCAGTATCTCGAAGGACACGTCTCGCCGTGGAAGAGTGGCACATCGTTGTGAAGTGTCGACAGCTGTGCAGAAATCCTTCGTATCTCCGAGGCATGCTGTCGTCCACTGGGACGGTAAAGTAATCAAGGTCAGTTTTGCCCTCACCGTGGACGACAGTGAATTAACATGTTCCACTGACGACAGTGGATTGACATATTCCAGTGGACGATAATGGATTGGCATGTATGACATACGTTTCAGGACTCTCTTGGATCATTGGAGCACCGCCAGGCGATTCTCATCTCCGGAGCTCCCCAATGCACAGAAGGAAAGTTGATGGCCGTTCCGACTGTTGCTGACGGCACCGGTCTGTCCCAGGCCCAGGCGACCTTTCGTGCTCTCAAAGACTGGGGATGCGAGAACAACGTGATTGGACTGTGCTTCGACACAACTTCCTCCAATATGGGGAGGGTAGGAGAAGGTGAATTTCAAGTCTAAGGCGCATTTGTTTTCTCCAATGAGTTTTTGCCTTCAGAGCAATTGAGATATCAGCGTCCTTCTACTAATGATGTTAATAGTAGTCGAAAAGGGAAACTTCAGTCGTTTTCATGCAATATTTTCATAACTCCCCTTTCAGGTGGCACAAGCTCGACCTCTCGACTTATCGCGAGCTGGAGACCGAGCATTTGGCGGGTGACGTGGCTGATGGAGCTCCGATATGAGGCAGTCAAGTTCCTCGGCACCGCTTCTGGTCTTGTCAGAGAAGACTACCGAGAAGTGGCGGAGATTACACTCCTGGTACTCGGGGCCCAGCCACGTCGTGGCACATACTTCATGCGCCCAGGAGCCTACCTACCATCATGCGAGGTGGATGGCCAAGGTTGGTATTTTGAATTAGAAGTTAAATATTGTATTGCCTTCTGCAAACAGCCATTTGAAGTCCCTACCAGAAAAAAATAAGATAAATAATTCACCATTAAACAAACTTATATGGAGTGGTATCGGTATTTATACATCACAGTGCGTATTCGTTTCAGATCATCTACTACACGAAGCTTCTGATGTTCAGCGGTCAGCTGGAGTTCGACGACGAGCTGGTACAGAAACTTCAGAGAGTGGTACTATTTACTGCTCTCCTCTACGCACCTGCCTGGCTGGCGGCTCCTGTCGCAGCTGATGCCCCGCTGAATGACCTTGTGTTGTACCAGCGTCTTCTGTAGTACAGGGCTGTGGATCGCGAGATTGCAGAGGCTTCACTGGCAGTGATCAGGCGGCACTTGTGGTATCTGAGGCCTCAGACCGTCGTTTTCGCCCTCTGCAGTGACAAAGTGGAAGACACTGTGAGGCACGAGATGGCAAAGAAGCTGTGCCGCCTAGCTGTGCCCGAGGACTTCACGTATGACAACGTCTCGGTTGATGACACGACGCGCCTTCCGGACCTGATCGATGAGTCATCATGGTTCGTGTTCACAGGCCTGCAGGTGTGCGCGTCTACGTGGCTCACTCTGCCGGTGAATAAGTGGGATCAAGATAAGAACTACTGTGATCTGAAGAATGTCATCTCGCATCTGAAAGTTACCAACGACGTGGCAGAGAGGGATAAAACTGATAGAAGATTACGCGAACACTGTCACAAAAGACGAGTCACAGCTGCAGGGTCTTCTTCAGCTCCTGGAAAAGAGCCGGAAAGAACTCGGTGACTTCAAGAAGTCGTCACTTGCCAAGATGACGTAGCGCAGAGGGAAAGGGAGTTAGCAGAGAGAGTACATGGCGCACGCCTTAAGATGACGTGTGTTCTAACCACGATTCATACAGTTTTTGAACCTAGTTAGGGGCACCGGAGTAAGTGCCTTTAGTGATATCGGTAAACCGTTTTAATACAAAATACATTTGATCTTTCCTTATTCGTTTTATCTTATCCTAAAAAGCAGACAATGGCAGACAGCATATGGAGGTACGGGGACAAATACAGTATTTTAAATTTTAATGCTATCTCAAGGTGAGTATAACTTCTAAACCACTTGTCCTATCAACTTGGTAAGTATCTGAGAGGATTTCTTTCACTGAGAGGATTCAGAAAATATGGTCATTTGATGATTTATCTTTATTCAGTAAAAAATTGTCAATTTGGCCAAATTTCCAAAATTTAAATTTTCAAGGTCGATGCGCGACCCCTAAATATTGATCGATTCTGGTAAAAATGGTGTCAGTGTACTTCCACTGAACCAAATCATGGGAAAAACTTTGACCAGCTATAATTTTTTAAAAAAGTGAAAAGTGATCCACCCTAGTGCACACACATTACGAAATTGGTACGAAATTCCCTTACTATGCATTTCCCCAATCAGTGGATTGACCGGGGTGGGGGGGAGGGGCATATGTCTTGGCCGGTATCAGGACAATATCCCCCTGAGGACAATATCCCCCGAGGACAATATCCCCTGAATATATATAATACCACTATATATACACACTCCTTTAGGTTAGGTTAGGTTAGATAAAGAGTTTACGCTCAATATGAGAATGATAGCAGCCTTGGCCCTTGGCCCACCTGACAATGTTGTTGCAGCACTTGAAGAATTATATGAAATCCTGACCCCAGACACTCATTCAGTAGTTGATTATTTTGAATACACATATATTGGAAAACCACATCGTCGAGGACGTCGAAAACCAATGTTTGATATAGATATGTGGAATATGTATGATAGAGCAAAAGAGGGATTGCCAAAAACCAACAATTCTCTTGAAGGATGGCATAGGAGCTTTACGTCCGATGCTTCATGTGCTCACCCAAACATTTGGAAGTTTATTTCATTTATTCAACGCGAACAATCACTGCAACAAGTTCATATTATTCAGAGAGCAGTAGGTCATGCGACACGACCCAGAAGAAAAAAACATCAAGACTCTGCAGCCAGGCTTTTGACGGTGATCCAAGGGCATGAAAATAGAGAGCTTTTAGATTATTTGCGCGGTATTGCATATAACCTAAGTTTTTAATGTTTTTACTGTACATTTTAATCTAACAAATGGTCAAAATTAACTTTCCCACTGTGACATTGACTTTAAATTGTCCGCGGGAGATATTGTCCTCAGGGAATATTGTTCTCAGGGGATATTGTCCGCGGAGAGGGTATTGTCCGCGGGCGGATATTGTCCTAGAGGCCTCTTGGCCGGCCATATCACCAGACGTAACACCCTGTGACTTTTTTTATGGGGGTTATGTAAAAGACTGCGTATACACAACTCCAGTGGCTAACATCGACGATTTAAAGACCAGAATTGCTGCTGCTGTTGCAAGAGTTGACGTTAAAATGTTGCAGCGTACATGGATGGAGCTAGCATACCGTTTGAACGTCTTACGTGTGACAAAATGGTGCCCATGTTCAGTGTGTTTGAGGTTATGTGAAACTTTATTACTTTATCTCACAGTTGGAGCAAAATTGGTATGTGTACCTTGTTTCCTAATATTTTTATTTGAGAGAGAAGTTGTAAAGATAATTTGTGCACACCCTGTGTATATATAATATCAGGTTCTTTGTTCTTGCTTTAACTACAACCGTTTTTTTATTTTATCTCATTTTATCCATATATATATATATATATATATATATATATATATATATATATATATATATATATATATACAGACCGTGCATGGAACAAGGAACTCTTCCGGGAAAATTAAATCCATTATAGTCCGAATAAGTAATGGTAAATGACAAACACTATAGTTTTTCTTTTTCATGATGTTAGCCCTACGTGGGCAATGGGTCACTCGCAAAGAGGCCCCAAAAATATAACTTCCCTCACCAACTATCTGCAAAGTAAATAGGATCCAGCTTTGAGACAGGATCAAGGGGTTACAGCCACACCTAGCCTACTATATCCAGAACCTCAACATAAGCAAAAGACTCGTTGCATTCGCGTCGGATTGAATACATCAAAGAAAAAGGGGTACCTATTATATTTTTAGCCAAAAACCAAGACTTAAACCTCAACTGGCAAAATTGAGCGTCCACTTTGCAAGGCACATAACATGTCATCAAAAAAAGGGGTAACTATTGTATTTTTGCTTATATTTGCCTTGTGGTTTGCCTTTATCTGTTGAAAGCCTTTGATACGCTCTCACATGATATCTTACTAGATAAATTAAACACATATGGCATAAGGGGAAATATGCTAAACTGGTTTAGGTCATATCCCTAAGCGTCACCAATATGTTAAAGTAAGTGAATTTCATCAGAAAATGCTTTAGTAGTGTGGGCGCAAAATGGACGAGTGCAATGCAATGTTGCAAATGTTGATCAATATGGCAAAGGGGGAGGGAATGTTGAAAAGTGGGAGGGGGATGCTGCAAAGGGGTAGGGGGTTATGCAGCAAGGGGGAGGGGTTATCCCCCAAGTTGCAGTGAAAGGGGGGGAGTCTTGGGTGTGAATGGAGGATGACCTCCCCTCAAAGGGGTAACATTAACCTAAGAGAGAGAGAGAAAGGAGGAGGAAGAGAGACTTTGGGGGAGAAGTTGGGATGTCCTCAACCCCCAAAGGGAAACCCTAACCTAAGCCTTAACCTAAGAAGGATAGAAATGTTCGCCTGGCCCCAGCCAGACGCATAATGAGAGTTCATCCGAGCCACCGCTGTCTTATAAGGTCCTAATCAACCAGTTGGCTTAGAATGCGTAAATGGCTTGCTCAGGTGTACATTATTAGTAGGCATTAGTAGTGCATATTTAGGACTATTTGGAAAAAGTTTACAATAAAAATGAATAATAAATAATAATAATAATAAAATTTAATGCATATTGTAGTTATAAAGTGTAATTCAATTTATTTGCAGTCAAGAACCTAATTGCAGTGCTAAAATGTGTCCTATTTTTGTTGTAAATTGAGCAATGGATTTGTTATTTTAGTTTTATTATGCATGTTTGTTTGTTTGGTAAATATATTTTTGTTTCATATATTCAATAAACTATAAATCTGATGCTTCATTAATTGAAAATCCTAATTTAGACTAAGAACGTTCAAATTTATAGTGCATAAATAAGTGCATATTTTCAACATTTTCAGTGCATATTTGCATGCATATTTAGCAGATTTTTAGTGCATAGAAATCCGAAGCCTAATTATTAGGGTTGAGTTGCCAGATTGCGCTATTTACTTAATTAAAATATATATTCTTAACAGTTGGCTTAGAAATCCGACAGTCGGTTTAGAAGACGTAACCATCCATTTGGTATATATATAATTAAATAATAATTTCGTTAATATATACAACCAAAAGAATTAAATAAAACCCCATTACATCATTCCGTTTATTTAGAAGAATTATTGGAATCAATATCTCAAGATATATAGAAAATAAATACACAATCCTATACAAACTAGGAATATATACTATCAAAACATAATAATAGTATAAGAAATACGAACGAAGACTATATACATTCAAAAAATAATAATAATATAAGAAATACGAACGAGGAATATATATATAATCAAAAAATAAAACAAAAAATAATATAAGTACAAAACGATGAAGTATAACCATCAATATAATAGTACAGGAGAAATATATATATATATATATATATATATATGAATAGAAACGACATAAGTGTTAAGGAACGTTTCTGCACACGAGGAGGAGAGATAACGAATAATGAAAAATGAGGCGAACCGCCCGGGAATCGAACCCAGGGCCTTCCAATTGCCGGTCGGACGCTCTACCATTATGCTACGGACCTCACTCAATCACAAATCGAAATTCTCCCACATAGGGCAGAAACCAATACCCTGAGAGGGCACCCTCGCAAATCGTGAATATGCGCATGTAACTGCAATGACCGCGCAGTATATAAATGAATAGAAACGACATAAGTGTTAAGGAACGTTTCTGCACACGAGGAGGAGAGATAACGAATAATGAAAAATGAGGCGAACCGCCCGGGAATCGAACCCAGGGCCTTCCAATTGCCGGTCGGACGCTCTACCATTATGCTACGGACCTCACTCAATCACAAATCGAAATTCTCCCACATAGGGCAGAAACCAATACCCTGAGAGGGCACCCTCGCAAATCGTGAATATGCGCATATAACTGCAATGACCGCGCAGTATATAAATGAATAGAAACGACATAAGTGTTAAGGAACGTTTCTGCACACGAGGAGGAGAGATAACGAATAATGAAAAATGAGGCGAACCGCCCGGGAATCGAACCCAGGGCCTTCCAATTGCCGGTCGGACGCTCTACCATTATGCTACGGACCTCACTCAATCACAAATCGAAATTCTCCCACATAGGGCAGAAACCAATACCCTGAGAGGGCACCCTCGCAAATCGTGAATATGCAGAAACGTTCCTTAACACTTATGTCGTTTCTATTCATTTATATACTGCGCGGTCATTGCAGTTATATGCGCATATTCACGATTTGCGAGGGTGCCCTCTCAGGGTATTGGTTTCTGCCCTATGTGGGAGAATTTCGATTTGTGATTGAGTGAGGTCCGTAGCATAATGGTAGAGCGTCCGACCGGCAATTGGAAGGCCCTGGGTTCGATTCCCGGGCGGTTCGCCTCATTTTTCATTATTCGTTATCTCTCCTCCTCGTGTGCAGAAACGTTCCTTAACACTTATGTCGTTTCTATTCATTTATATACTGCGCGGTCATTGCAGTTATATGCGCATATTCACGATTTGCGAGGGTGCCCTCTCAGGGTATTGGTTTCTGCCCTATGTGGGAGAATTTCGATTTGTGATTGAGTGAGGTCCGTAGCATAATGGTAGAGCGTCCGACCGGCAATTGGAAGGCCCTGGGTTCGATTCCCGGGCGGTTCGCCTCATTTTTCATTATTCGTTATCTCTCCTCCTCGTGTGCAGAAACGTTCCTTAACACTTATGTCGTTTCTATTCATTTATATACTGCGCGGTCATTGCAGTTATATGCGCATATTCACGATTTGCGAGGGTGCCCTCTCAGGGTATTGGTTTCTGCCCTATGTGGGAGAATTTCGATTTGTGATTGAGTGAGGTCCGTAGCATAATGGTAGAGCGTCCGACCGGCAATTGGAAGGCCCTGGGTTCGATTCCCGGGCGGTTCGCCTCATTTTTCATTATTCGTTATCTCTCCTCCTCGTGTGCAGAAACGTTCCTTAACACTTATGTCGTTTCTATTCATTTATATACTGCGCGGTCATTGCAGTTATATGCGCATATTCACGATTTGTGAGGGTGCCCTCTCAGGGTATTGGTTTCTGCCCTATGTGGGAGAATTTCGATTTGTGATTGAGTGAGGTCCGTAGCATAATGGTAGAGCGTCCGACCGGCAATTGGAAGGCCCTGGGTTCGATTCCCGGGCGGTTCGCCTCATTTTTCATTATTCGTTATCTCTCCTCCTCGTGTGCAGAAACGTTCCTTAACACTTATGTCGTTTCTATTCATTTATATACTGCGCGGTCATTGCAGTTATATGCGCATATTCACGATTTGCGAGGGTGCCCTCTCAGGGTATTGGTTTCTGCCCTATGTGGGAGAATTTCGATTTGTGATTGAGTGAGGTCCGTAGCATAATGGTAGAGCGTCCCGACCGGCAATTGGAAGGCCCTGGGTTCGATTCCCGGGCGGTTCGCCTCATTTTTCATTATTCGTTATCTCTCCTCCTCGTGTGCAGAAACGTTCCTTAACACTTATGTCGTTTCTATTCATTTATATACTGCGCGGTCATTGCAGTTATATGCATATATATATATATATATATATATATATATAACCTTACCTTACAACCTTACAAAGGTTCCACGTGATGATTTCTCATTTCGCGAAGGTCAAGCGTGTCGCCCCTCCTCTCGAGTTGGCCTGGTGAAGTAGTGAGTTGGATTCTTGCGCTCTCCACCTCACATAGCCAGGTACGCCCGGCTCATCGGGGATTGTTCTGAGCCAGGCGTCAAGTCTTCTTTTGAAGATTTCCACTGCAACTCCCTTCGTGTTTCTTAGGTCTTTGGGCAGCTGATTAAATAGTTTTGGTCCTCTCACTACAAAACTATTTTCTTTCAGGGTTAAGGATGTTCCCTGTCTCGCCTTCAATTTGGGAATACGACACAGTCTACCGTTTCTACCTTCCACCGTTGTTTGGGGAGTTATGGGATTCAGAGTAAGATTAGGGACTAGTTTCTCCATTATTTTCCAAGTGTAAATAATGGTGTATCTCTCTCTTCTCCTTTCCAGTGAATATAGGTTTAGTTCTCGTAACCTTTCCCAGTAATTTAGTTCTTTGCACCCATTGATCTTGGCTGTGAAACTTCTTTGAATCCCCTCCAGCTGTCTAATGTCTTCTTTTTTATATGGGGATGTTAGGACCGAGCAGTATTCCAGTTTTGGTATTATCAGGGTTTTCAGTAGGGGGATCATTACATTCCTATCCCTTCGTTTAAAAGTTCTCAATATCAGACCCGTTATTCTCTTTGCTCTGTTTACTGCTATCTTATTTTGTGTTTCAAATTTCGCATCATCTGTCATTACAACCCCTAAATCTTTTGCTCTGGAATTTCTCTGGACTTCCTGTCCATTTGGGGTATAATATTCCATGGACTTTAGGTCTTCTCTTTTTCCGTACCGTAATAGCTGAAATTTCTCGGTGTTAAACTTCATATTGTTGTCTTCCGTCCACTTGTAAATTTTGTTTATGTCGGTTTGTAGAGATCCTATGTCTTCTGGTTTTCGTATTTTTCTACTGATCTTTGTGTCATCTGCAAAGGATGTTACTGTGCTGTCTCTGGTAACGTCCTCATCTATGTCAGTTAGCATGATTATGAAGAGTAGTGGAGCTAATACCGTTCCTTGTGGTACTGAGCTGAGGACCTCTGATTCTGATGAAGATACTCCTTGTACTGTAACGACTTGCCTCCGCTCACTAAGGAAATTATATATCCATTTCCCTACTTTTCCTGTTATTCCCATATATTTCAGTTTAGTATTATGATTCCATGGTCACACTTGTCGAACGCTTTAGCAAAGTCTGTGTATAGTTCATCATAGTTTTCATTCCTTTCAAGTGAATCAATAATGTTGTTGTAGTGTTCCATTAGTTGTGACAGGCATGATCTGCCTGACCGAAACCCGTGTTGGTTATCATTGAATTATTTAATATAATTGTGAACATATATATATATATATATATATATATATACATATGTGTGTGTGTATATATATATATATATATATATATATATATATATATGTTCACAATTATATTAAATAATTAAATATATTAAAAATAAATATACATCAAAATACATACACTTTATGTTCTACTGCGCTTAACTAAAACAAAACTCGTATGTAATCGAGTCTACAGTCATATTATTATTGCTTTGCACTACGCAGTAAATACGATTTAACATTATTTTACCGCTCAAGTTAAATGGATGCCTACACTCGATGTAAATGGCCTTCATATCGTTCAATACTATTTTTGTGTCCACTTTATATTCGGTTGAAAAGTTATCATTAAACACGACAAGATAACATGTTAAGCAACTTTCATAAATCGAATGCCATAGTTGCGGGTGACTTCAACATCAATTTGCAATCTGAAGCAATCTCTCATAAATTTTTAAACTTTATGAGTTCTTTCTATCTTAGTCATTCTATTACCAAACCCACTCGAGTCTGCAGCTATGGCAATCGAATAACAGAATCTACGATTGATAATATATTTGTGAATAGCAATGCCCTTGTAAATTCTGGAATTATAACCACAAACATCACTGATCATTTTCCTACTTACGCTATATTCAATAACATTGTTCAGGTTGCGGACAAAACAACTATTGATTACAGAATATTCTCAGAGGTTAACAAAAGAAAATTTATTGGGGCTGTAGAAAATACTCGACTTGACTGTGACGAACCTTTAAATGACCCAGATCATATGTTTCAGTTCTTCTATGACACCTTATTCCATATTTTTAATATGTGCTTTCCTTTAAGGAAAAAACAGTTTCGACCAAAAGTGTCTCAAATCCATGGATCACTCAAGGAATTACCACTTCAATAAAGAACAGAGATAAATTATTCAAATTGCAATTACAGAGCAAAATTCCTAAAATACAATATACTCAATACAGAAACAAATTAACTAAAATAATCAAAATTGCAAAATATAACTATTATAACAATCAATTTTCCAAACATAAAGGAGACATGAAAAACACTTGGACAACTATAAACAATCTTCTCCGAAAACAAATTAAGAAAAATTCAATAGAAAAATTAAATGTTGATAATAAAGAAATTACTGATGGTACTGCGATTGCAGACTCTTTAAATGCACATTCTACTTCAATAGCGGATAAGCTTCGCTCAAAATTAATAAATAATAATCACTCAACTCTAGAATATATGCCACCCAGCCCACTAAATTCATTTTCTTTTGTTCCTGCTACCTCTACTGAGGTCCCGAATATTATTGGTAAATTAAAAAATACAAAAAATAACATTCATAACATTCCTCTACCTATATAGAAACTTGTTAAAGATAAGATATCTGTAACTTTGGCTAACATTATCAATCAAAGTATTTCCAAAGGAATATTCCCATCAATGCTAAAAACTGGTTGTATAACACCCCTTTTCAAAGGGGGTGATCCTATACTAGCAACAAATTACAGGCCGGTGTGTTCATTATCTGTGTTCAGCAAAGTTTTTGAAAAAAATTGTAAAAAGTAGAATGCAGCGATATTTAGAGTCCTACAATTTATGATCTCCAAATCAATATGGCTTCCGTAATAATAAAACAACGGAAGTGGCTATTTTAAATCTTATGGAATATCTAAATATAGCTAAGGAGAACAAAGAAATAATGATATCATTATTTATGGATTTGAGTAAGGCGTTTGATGTGATAGACCATAATATTCTACTTAATAAATTATATTGTTACGGCTTTAGAGGAGCAATCAGTGATTGGTTTAAAAGTTACTTGTCCAATAGATATCATTTTGTATCAGTAAATAAGGTTTGTTCAACTAAAGCGCTTGTCAAACATGGTGTGCCACAGGGCTCAGTTCTGGGTCCACTGTTATTTTTATTATATGTATATAAATGACCTTCCACGTTCATCTGATATACTGAATTTCATAATGTTTGCAGATGATACACCTGTCTCTTTTTCTTGCAAAGATGTTAATACAGCTAAGAATATATTTAATTCAGAATTCATCAGTGTAATGAAATGGTTGACCACCAATAAACTCTTCCTAAATACCAGTAAAACAAATTTCATGATTTTTACTAATAAAAGAAATGTATATCTTGATGAACTTAATGTTAATGAAATCGCCATAAAGGAGTGTACTGTAACAAAATTTCTTGGTGTAATCCTAGATAAGAATTTGCAATGGAGTGATCATGTAAATTGTATCGCGAAAAAGATTTCAAGGAGCGTTGCTATAATGTTTAAACTTAGAAATGTAGCCCCTAAATAAGTTTTATTGACTCTTTATCATACTTTTGTTCTTCCTTATATAACATACTGCACCCTTGTTTGGGGAAACTCCGCTAACAACGCATTAAATGGTATCTTTGTCATCCAAAAACGAGCAATAAGGTTATTATCTGATGCTGATTTCCTTGATCACTCTAGTGCATTATTTAAAGAGCTAAACCTACTAAAGCTCAACGATATAACCAAACTGGCACATTTTATTTTTATTTATAAGTGTAAGAACAAAATCATTAATTTGCAATGGGTAAATAGATATTTTGTAACTCATCAAGAAATCCACTCGTATCAGACCAGAAATAAAACAAAGCTTGTTATACCTCAATCTAGATTGTCTTCATCTCAAAAACTACCCAGTTTCATTGGATTGAAACAATGGAATGACTTGCATGCCGATATAAAAAACATTGTGAATGTAAATTTGTTTAAAACCAAGTTGAAATCCCGATTAATAATGGCATACTAACAAAAATCTAGGATTAATGTCCACTAACACTGTTTAATATTGTCCATCAATATTGTTTAATATTAAAATGCATGTTTTAACTATTAATAATACTTATTTACTTATTTATTTATTTATTATTATTAATTAAAAACAACTAGCTGCTTATTTTTAATAAGAGCCCATCCCTGACTAGAAATCGGTGTATAGTCAGGGTTGGTCCTAGATCCATGTGTTGGTTTTCGTCGTCGTCGTCGTTGGGCCTCGGCAAGCTACGGCTTGGGACCGTAGCGCATCTATCCGGTATAGGTTAACCTGGATGATGTAGCCATAAGCACTGCCGCTGGTTAAGTGCCAACCAGTGATTATCTCACTAGCCGTATTGAGTCCGTTAGACGAAACTGCGACAGTACCAAGGATGGAAAATATAACCTTTGGATTTCTATTATTTATTTGCAAAATGGACATGGTATTAGATTAAAATAATTATGTTTACATACAATAAAATAATACAGTATACATAAAATTAGTATTAATGTGGTTTACAATTGAATTATGATGGGTAACTAATTTAAAATGAATTTATAGCTATTCCGAAATTCAAGACGGTAAAATTAACATTTATCTTGAAACTAAAATAAGAGTATTCACTACACACTCCCCCACCAGAGAGGAAGTTCAAAGAGTTCCGAACGACACAGATTTCCCCTGGACCTTTTTGGTAGCTACATGTACCTCGCTTAAGGTTGATTCCAAAAACGCAGGCTTAAGACGATCGATAGAAACCTTGTCGACCTTGGAACCGCGCTGGATGAGAAATGATTTGCGCGTACGTCGGAGAACTTCATAGGGCCCGTCATATGGACATTGGAGAGGCCGTTTTTGGACAGGTACACGAACGAAAACGTGGGTGCAAGACTGGAGGGCTGGGGAAACAAAGATGTTCTGTTGGCTAGTCAATCGAGGGGGAACAGGCTGAATGGACTGCATGTGAGAGGAAAGTGTTTGAGCGAATTCCGTAGGATCACATGACTTATCCCCTGCAGTGAAGTAGCCACCTGGTAGCCGCAGTGTTGTTCCATAGACTAGTTCAGCCGCTGTAGTCTTCAGATCACTCTTAAATGCAGAGCGAATACCAAGCAACACGAGTGGAAGCTTATCCATCCAATGGGAGTCTTCGTGACACATAAGGGATGACTTCAGCTGGCGATGGAAGCGTTCGACGAGGCCGTTAGCTTGCGGATGATACGCACAGGTATGCGCATGTACTGTACCCAACAAGCTGGTAAACTTCTTCCAAAGCGAAGACTCAAATTGGCGACCTTGGTCAGTGATGACTTTTGTCGGCAATCCAAATCTTGATACCCATCCATGAAGAAAGGCTCTTGCAACAGTGTCCGCTTGGACATCAGGAAGTGGGATGGCTTCAGGCCATCTGGAAAAGCGGTCGAGACAGGTGAGCAGATAACGTTGGCCTTGAATCACTGGAAGAGGGCCAACAATGTCTACATGAATTACCTCAAATCGCTGGGATGGGGGCGGAAATGCGTCAAAGGGGGACCTGGTGTGCCTTTGGACTTTGGCACGCTGGCAGGCAAGGCACGTTTTGGTCCAATGTTTGACATCCTTCCGCATCGAGGGCCAAACAAAGCGAGAGGTAACCAGGTGTTGCGAAGCACGGATACCAGGATGGGAGGGCTTATGAAGATCCGTGAAGACTGCTTGTCTGTGACATGGAGGGACATAAGGGCGAATAGCAGCTGTTGATACGTCGCAATAGAGGGGCACAGACAATCCTGGCATACTCATTTTCTTGAGGGAAAGTGAGTGAGTGGAGTCTTCTCTGAGCAGGTCTTGTAGTTCCGTATCCTTATCTTGATCCTGTGCAATAGCATTCCACAGTGTAGAGCTGAGGGTAACAGAAGTAATCTCTATTCTTGAAAGTGCATCCGCTGGAGTGTTCAAGACACCTTTGATGTGGCGGATATCTGTGGTAAATTGCGAGATATAATCGAGTTGCCTGATGACTCTGGGAGAGTGGTTACAGCTGTTTTTATTGAAGACAGTGACCAAAGGTTTGTGGTCGGTAAAAACACAAAACTCTCGGCCTTCAAGGAAATGTTGAAAATGCTTCACGTTTAAGTAAATAGCAAGAAGTTCACGTCCGAAAGCACTATAACGCGTTTGGGCTGGCTGCAGCTTTTTCGAGTAAAACGCGATGGGTGCTTGTTGACCGTTAATGGTTTGTTCCAACACCCCACCGATCGCAACATCTGATGCATCGACCGTCAGAGTTAGGGGGACATCACTGATAGGAAATGACAGAGACAATGCACTATTGATAGCATTTTTGGCATTGTCGAACGCCTGTAAACTATCGCTACACCATACCAATTTCGTTACCTTGCGTTTGTGTGTGATCATAGCGTGTAGAGGAGCAAGAACACTGGCACAGTTTTTAATGAACTTGTGGTAATAATTTACCAAACCTAGAAACCGACGTAACTCACGCTGATTATTTGGCATAGGGTAATTTTTTATCACTTCACACTTGTCCTGAAGGGGGGTAATTCCGTGCTGCGAAATCGTGTGACCAAGAAATTCCAAGGTTGGCTGTGCAAACACACACTTAGATGCATTAATAGTAACACTGTATTGTTCTAAGCGTTGAAAGAGGAGTGAAAGATGGTCCTTATGTTCCTCTTCCGTTGAGCTGGCCACAAGCAAATCATCGATGTAGGCATAAACAAAGTCTAAGCCTCTGGTGACCTCATCTATAAACCTCTGAAAGGTTTTCGTAGCATTCCGTAGCCCGAACGGCATCTTCACAAATTCGAATAACCCAAATGGTGTACAAACTGCAGTCTTGGGAATATCCGAAGGCTCTACGGGAATGTGGTGGAAAGCCTTAACGAGGTCTATTTTACTGAAGATAGATTTGCCGTGGAGAAGAGAAGTAAAGTCTTGGACATTTGGTACCGGATATCGGTCCGGGATGGTTGTCGAATTCAAAAACCGGTAATCCCCACATGGTCTCCAGTCTCCTGACTTCTTCTGGACCAGGTGTAGGGGAGAGGACCAACTGCTTTTGGAAGGTCTTATTATCCCAAGATCTATCATAAGCTGGAATTCCGATTTGGCAGCTTTCAGTTTGTCCGGGGCAAGACGTCTGGGTTTTGCAAACACAGGGGGACCTTTTGTTGTAATGTGATGGGTAATGGTGTGCTTAATGGTATCACCCATCTGCATCGGTTGAAGAATTCCTGGATATCGCTGGAAAAGGCACTGGTACATGGAATTAGGGGGAACGAGGGAAAGTGCAGAGTTCGAGGCGTCCGGAAGGGCAACCTGTTTGGCAAGAACAGAAAGCAGTGTGGCCTGGTCGCAAAAGCGTCGCTTGTCAAGATCCACCAGAAGTTTGAAATGCTGTAGGAAGTCAGCGCCGATTATGGGATGCTGCACTTGAGCACAGATGAAAATCCACTTGAAGGATCGGTGAAGGCCCAAGTTTAGTTCACGCGACTGAGTACCGTTCGTGGGTATGCGTGAACCGTTAGCAGCGTATAGAGGCGGAGATTCCGAGTGCGTATGACCAGATTTTTGAGGGAATACACTGACTGACGCTCCGGTATCGACCAAGAAATTGACACCAGAGTTCCTGTCCTTTATGAATAACAGGTTGGCAGTGCGAGTACTAGACGCCATTAGGACTCGCTGCTGGGGTTTTCCGACGAAAAATTGCAAGGGGAGATGCACTTCCTAGCCTTCTTTCCAAATTTAGAGTGGTAGAAGCAGATCTTCCCGGAACTCGAACGATGCCTCTTCGTAAATCTTGACCGAGAATGGCTTCTTTGCTGTTGATTTTGTAGCAGAGAACAAACGTGGTTGAGTTGTTGACTCAACTCTTCCACTTTCAACTCCAGTTCCGATTGTGTGTTCACGTTGTTGACCGGAGCTGTGTCAATCTCCACTACTTTGTCGGCAGTTTCTGCTAGTTTATCAACTGGAGTAGCAGGATCCATAGTGGCCAAGACACGCTGAGCTGATGGAGGAAGTTTCTGCAAGAACAACTGTCTAAAGATGTCCTTATCGAAGGTTTGTGCGCGTTCGCCTAGAGCGCACTGCATAGCCCTCAGCATTTGAGTGGGCTTACGGTCTCCAAGTTCTTCTTTGAGATTAACTGATGTAGTTTCTCACGCTCGGAGACAGTGGTGCGGCACAGGATGGCAGACTTCAGATCGTTGTATGGGTCCTCACTCGTGGAAGTAGACACGATGACGTCACGGACTTCAGAGATGATGCTCGCTGGTAGAGAGGACAAAACATGATCGTATTTTGTCCTGCTAGCGGTGATCCTTCCCAAGTTGAATTGTGATTCCACTTGGTGGAACCAAATAAATGGATCACCCGGCCAAAAGACGGGGAGCTTTACGCTCAAGTGGGAGATGGCACCAGCGTCGTCAGGCATCTTCTCCTATGCTTGCTGACGTACAAGCAAGACGACAAGTTACCAACGAAGGAGTGGAGGTTGAGACGAGCGCAGGCACAGAGCGCACGGGCAGGGGTGAGGGGCAGAGGGCACGAGCGTCGTTACAGTCTGATCCTAGTCGCTCGGGTGAAAGGGGTGATGGGCACGAACGACGTTACAGTCTAGTCCTAGTCGTTCGGGTAAAAAGGGGGGAATCCAACTCCGGGGTCACCAATTGTTGGTTTTCGTCGTCGTCGTCGTTGGACCTAGGCAAGCTACGGCTTGGGACCGTAGCGCATCTATTCGGTATAGGTTAACCTGGATGATGTAGCCATAAGCACTGCCGCTGGTTAAGTGCCAACCAGTGATTATCTCACTAGCCGTATTGAGTCCGTTAGGCGAAACTGCGACAGTACCAAAGATGGAAAATATAACCCTTGGATTTCTATTATTTATTTGCAAAATGGACATGGTATTAGATTAAAATAATTATTTGAATATAAATAATTAACTGACAATTGTGATATATAATTAATTATGTTTACATACAATAAAATAATACAGTATACATAAAATTAGTATTAATGTGGTTTACAATTGAATTATGATGGGTAACTAATTTAAAATGAATTTATAGCTATTCCGAAATTCAAGACGGTAAAATTAACATTTATCTTGAAACTAAAATAAGAGTATTCACTACACATGTATAGCAATGGTGTTGAACACGGACTACGGCGCGTAGTTGAACGTATTGTGGAGTTTGCCCTTCAGAACCGCGACGAACGTGAAGGCAGGACGAGGTTGTCCTTCGGGTTTGGGTCAGATGACGGGGATGTAGATGATTTTTGGGTAGTAATACCGTTCAGACTCTTGGCAGCTGTAGATATAGAGTATATATTAGGCCGTATAATGCAGGCTTCTCAAAGTAGTGCAGGCTTCAATATGGACAACTTCATGGCAAATATTGACCGTGTATTCCGTGTTGCGAGTCATAGTGCCACACTCGGTGTACCATTTTTGGGTCATTTTCAAAAAGTCAAGGTCCAGGAGTCTAATGTTGTGCCAAATGATGTCCTAAACACGAATTTTACAGGCATTTTCTAATCCGACAAATTTTGAATCCCCCCCACCCCCCTTGAAATTTTGCGCATCCCCTTTTCCTAAAAACCCCATATATCTCAAACACTATCAACTTTATCGAAAAATGTTATAGAATACAAATGATTTAGAATCAAAAGTTCTATTAGAAAAGTTCATCAAAATAGACATTTACTTAATTTTGAAAATTTTCATTTATTTTTTAAAAATTTAAATTAAAAAATTTTTTGCTTGCAGTGCCTTCTTCTTAAATAAGGTGTTACCGCCACCTTTGAAGCATCACCCCAATGCAGCTTCGCGGCGATGGGCTTTGTATTTGCTAGTTATAATGCAAATCATAATTAGTTTTTATTATAACTAGCCTATACAAAGTGAGGACAACCTCAAACCTATATATATATAAAATAAAGCTAAAAATTAACACTTTATCTATAGTTGTGAGGTCCCATCGTTTTTTTTTTCCTTTATTCAACACTTTCCTCAAAAAAATAAAGAAACAAGTTTCCTAATTAGAAATCATTGATATAAGAGCTTTTTAAACATAAAAATAAGAAAAGACAATTTATGGTATATTTAATAACAAAAAAAAATCAGCCTCTTCTAAATTAAAACAATTTCTGCAAATAAAAATACCTAATCTATCTGTTAATGAACTATTCTTTACTGAGTTTCATTCTTTTAAGAGTCTCTTTACTAGGATCAGGAATTAGTCTTCTATTCTCTTCCACAATTTGCAAAAGACCTTGAAATTCTTCTTCATTTTGACATTTGTCATGAAAGTCTTGAACCAGCTTGATTCCTCTTTCAGCGGTATCATTGACTACTCTAATAGATGAAAGAATGTTTTTAGTTTGTTGTAGTCATCGACCGCTTCCCATGTTGATGCTGGTTTCTTTATCCATGAGTCTGGTTTTGACCCACAGCATTGAAATAAATGCCATGAAATTGGACCTACTAGCTGATGAAGCTTTGTGTCTTCCTTTAAAATGGGGAAAACAGGTTGCCCACATACATAATTTTCTGGAACTGGATATTTGTTTAAGGATTTTGCGATCTTATCTTTTTCATCATTACTTAGCGATCCAAAGAAACTCAAAGGGACCACTTCCTCCGTCAAATACCAGTAATGATTGGCAAAAGATTTCAAAGCAGCATTTGCAACTTCCCTATCTTCCTTCTTGTAATTCACCAAATCATGATAAAACTTCAGATCATTAGCTGGACTATCTAGTGAATTAGAACATAAAAGCCAGTATTTTCCATAAATTAATGCATTAAATAGACACATTCTCTTTAATTTCTTAATCAATGATTCATCATATGATGCTTGGTGGGCAAAAGCATACATTTTATTTGTATACAAAATCGTTGCCATCCACCTGGCACGGTGCATTGCACCAGGTTTCCGCCAATGACTGTTTTCTCTGGAAACCTCTCCTAAAAGCATTAAAGTTGTTTCAGCAACTTCCTTATAGTCATCACGTGGAAAGCAGTCAGATTTTCTTAAACATTGGGTCATAAATTCTACACATTCTTCCTTTAGGCCTCTTTGATACCTTGATTTAACATCAAGAACATTGTATGTAGATTTCGTATTAATTTTCTTCCATTTAGACTCGCGAAATTCTTTGAATAACTCAAACTCAGGAGATTTACTTGGGCCAAAAATGGTTTCATACACCACACAAAACTCTTTCAGCCACATGATGGCGGCATGCTAACCAAATCAATTCTTTTGCAAAAGTTCTTCAAGTAACTTACAGGAACCTTTCATCCATTTTGAATTGGATGCAGTGGTATCAAATGATACTCCAAAGACATTTTGCTTCAAGTTCCATTTTTCAATACTTTGAAATACAGAAGTGGCTTGAGACAATCCAGTGGAATCATCTATTATAGAAACTGATAAAAGTTTTTCTACATTTGGGTATCCAGTAACAAGTATTGCAAGGCGGTCTTCTTGTTCTGAACATGATTTAGAAGCAGCTTGCTATCCCAATGTACTAGGCAGTGATCAGGAGGAGTAAAATCCTTGATGCAAGTTTCATATTTTCGTTTTCTTGTCTTTCGAGCGGCTCTTGCAGATGTGGTCCTGGAGAGAGACAGTTTTTCAATATCCTTGCCACACCTAATGGCTACTGCAGCAGCAAAAACAGTCCGTTGTCCAATAGAGAGATTAAGTCTGTCTGCAGTGGAGGAAACCAATGGCGAGGCAAGAATATTTTTGGGGCTGGAAGCATTTGAAGGTCCTGCTGTAGGTTCTGTCGGAAACTCTTCATAGCTGTCTGTCTCAGAACTGGTCGTGCTAGAAAGAAGGGTCTCTGATGTTCTGGCTGTAGCACTCACTTGCTTCACTGATTTATGTTTCTCTTTGCGTTTCTTCTCTTTCTCTAATCTAATGTACTTGCGCTGTACTTTTGATGCATAATCTGCATCTAGCAAACCTAAACATGTTTCTCGTTTTGTTCTTTGATCTTCTAAGAATGAAATATCATATGCTTTCTGAGGCTCAGTTCTCATGCGGTCTTTTTGGATTAATTCAACGGCATTTTGAGAAGAGATGTCAAAAAGGGAATCCATAATTTTCATGAAATTAAGAGTTCATTTTCAAAGCTTGCTCTTTTTTGTGCTTGATTAAATTATTATGCATTTCTTCTAGATTTAACAGCATCTTCCTGCCTTTAGGGTTTTTACTAATATCTATAGTAGGAATGCATGCTTTTTGCCATATTATTAGTAGCTTCTGTAGAACTTCATTAACAGTAGAATCTTTTGTAACTTTTGGACCCTTATACTGCATTCTCCGTAAATAAATAAAATGGCTTAGAACATCTTTATTTGATGGTAAAACAATTTTAGATGAACTCATAATATCAGCCTGCAAGCGACCAAGAATAAAGTCATGCTGTTTTGTAGCTGTTTGACTCATTTTTTATTTATTTTTCAAATAAAGCAGTCTGAAAAGAAACAATAAGAGTAAAAACAATGCTTGTTTATTAAAATTCAATGTAAAAAAGGATTTTTAAATTTGGATTATACTCACAATATACTCATAAATAATGTAACTTAAGCACCTTATTTTATATTAATACAATAAGGTGCTCTTGGACAAAAGAAAATGAAAATTTTCAAAATTACGTAAATTTCTATCTTAATGAACTTTTCTAGTAGAACGTTTGATTCTAAATCATTTTTATTCTATAACATTTTTCGATAAAGTTGATAGTTTTTTAGATATGTGGGGTTTTTATGAAAAGGGGATGGGCAAAATTTCAAGAGGGGGGGGGGATTCAAAATTTGTTGGATTAGAAAATGTTTGTTAAATTCGTGTTTAGGACATCATTTGGCACAACATTAGACTCCTGGACCTTGACTTTTTGAAAATGACCCAAAAATGGTACACCCTAGTGCCACACCTTATACTCTTAACTTCAATTCTCAGGCTATTTATCGACGACATATTAACGCCGATCGTGGTTGCGGCTTTATAACACGAGTCTTGGCCTGTATATTTACTGTACTAAATACACGGGTCAAAAACATTTGGTTGCCTACGGTTGTGCAGCCTGCCCGTAATCTAGCTGTAGACTATAAACTTGAGTTTGAGTGTAATATGGGTCCTGAAGAGCTGGGAAGGGTAGGACAGGAAATGAATGTTTGTATAGTTGTATTTGGAATGGATAACTGTCGTAGGACTGTGTATGTTTTTAAAAGCAGCGTGAGAGATCGTACAAGATCCCTACTTATTTTAGGGTTGTCAGGAACAACGTATCTCCCCATCCGTAATATAAGGGACCTTTACGCGAGTTATGATAAAAGTCGAAAATGTGGACGGCATCAAGATTTGTGTACAGGGTGTCTCGAATTTGCGGAAAATATAGTGAAACATTGTAAGGATTGCTACATGGTATGTGCACAGTGTAAAAGTTCCAAATGTGAAAGCCGTGTGGTTGAAGCTGAGAAGAGGGACTGTGATGTATGCAGACGCACATTTTTCAATAATAACTGTTTTGAGGTCCATAAGTCAATTGGCACGTGGAGGAAAATGAGAATCTGTGAATGTGGTATGTTTCATATGATGGATAATTGGGGGAATTTCAAGCATAAATGTGATGAAATTTACTGTTCTACATGCCATGAGGAATATAAGGCGGTTGGAGTAAAGCATGTACAGTATGTTATATGAAAGACGCTAAGCCTAAGGTCGAGTGTGATGAGTGTCACAAATGTGGTAAGCGGACAAACGTTTTTAAAACGATTGCACACGACAGTCCCGTGAAACTCTTTGTGTCCTATATTGTCAAGTTAGCGGACAAGTTAAAAAAAATGACTGTGTATATTCTTGTCCATAACGGGAAAAAATTTGACACATAGTTCCTTTGTAAGGAGTTGCTTGAGCACGAGTCATCTAAGATATTTACAGGTGATCCCTTGAAAAGAGGCAACAAACTTATACAGATGCAAATAGGAGGTAATGTACAGTTTAAAGACACTTTATTATTCACACCTTGTAAATTAGCAAAGCTACCCAAGGTCATGGCTGTAGCCGCTGTAGTTTGAAAAGGATATTTCCCTTACACATTCCTCACTAGCGAGACTTTAAATTACGTAGGACTACCTCCACCCAAACCTTACTTTAACTATGAATGTATATGTACAGGTGAACGTGAAGATTTTGACCGCAAACAACAGTTTTAATGAATCTTATCCTTTCATTATAGCTGATGAATGTGAGCGTTATTGTGTGAATGATGTGCGTGTGCTTCGAGTATGTTTCCAGGTCTTTAGAAGGATGTACATAGACCGTTTCAAATGCGATACGTTGCAAGTCGCAACCACGATTGCCTCATTGTGCTTTACCGTGTTCAAGAACAATTTCATGCCTAAAGACACCTTAGCCGTCTTTCACTGAAACAATCCCCGCAGTTATGGGCACAAGGCTATTCACTGGCTCATACACCTACAGCAGCAGACAGGTGTATACATAAAACATGCCTACAACACGGGTGAAGTACCCATTAAGGTTAATGGTCGTGTTTTTTGGGTTGATGACCAAAGCGAAAACCGTGCCACTGGTGAGAAGACTGGGCACTCCTTTAATGGCTGGTGGTGGCACGGATGCCCACGTTATGAGTGTGGAATCGTAGGAGATATCCAGATGGACAGTATCGTGAAGAAATAAACGCAATCAAGCGTTCAATGTTGCTGGATCCTCTCATATGCGGTGATAGCTTGTTCGGAGGGCGTACAGATCCCTTCAAACTATACTTTCCACCTACGGAGGGCGTGAAACTCCATTACTATGATTTCTGTTCTTTATATCCGTACGTGATGAAGAACAATCCGTACCCCTTAGGTGCACCTGAAAAACTGGTGGGACCTGACCTGCCACCCATCGAGGTGTTCTCAACAAATTTGAACGGGTACTATTTCGGTGTTTCTTTCGTAGATGTGCTCCCCACTCGCGATTTATGGATGCCGATGTTGCCCGTCGTTATAGACAACAAGCTCATGTTTCCCCTGTGCGTGAAATGCGCAGAGGAGAACAATGGGGATTGTAACCACACAACCAACCAGCGTAACATCAGAGGTGTGTATATAGAAGCCCTGAGCTGGACCTAGCCGTTCGCCATGGCTACAGAATATTGAAGATATATGAGGTGTGGAGGTTTCAGAAGCTACCCAACCTTTTCACGCCATATATAAACACTTTCTTGAAGGATAAGGAGAGGCATCAGGGTATCCGCGAGGAGTTGATACCGAAGATGAAAAATCGACTTATATTCAACGTTACCGTGACCGTGAAGTGATACAGCTTGACCGTTCCCAAATTGTAGAGAACCCAGGCAGGCGCTTTAGTGCAAAATTGTGTCTAAACAATCTTTAGGGAAAATTTTCACAGAATACTGGCAAGGGGAACGTTCATTGGCTCAAAGTTATAGTGAAGTTTGGGATTATACCAACGCTCCCGATAAAGAGGTCATGGAGATCGTGGATGTCGGTAATACTTACATAATAAAGTATATTACCGAATTGGCCACAGATACCTCACGTGTTACAAACATACCTGTAGCCAGCTTCAGAACGACCCATGCACGCATCAAAGTTTGGGGTCCGTTGCATTCTCTTGGACGGATTGTTCTGTATGCCGATACGGAGAGTGTGATATTCACAGCGAGGGAGGGTGAATACATGCCGCCTATTGGTGAATTCCTCGGAGAGTTGACTGATGAGATCAAGGATGAGTATAGAGACATCGCATACGCCGACTCTTTTGTCTCAACAGGACCAAAAACTTATGGGATACGGGTGAGGGTGGGGGAGGATATGAAATATATCGTGAAGGCTAAAGGTATCACGCTCAACCAGGCGAATCGGCGGGTCGTTAACTTTGAATCGTTGAAGGATCTAGTGTGTTTGGAAGATGAGGGCGACCAGCCGCCTCAACTAACTGTAGGTTCCCACAGTTTTCGTGCGCAGAAGCTGGGGGGTCGTGAAGGAACTTCGGGGTACGAAAGTGTGCCGTAACACCTATAGGAAACGTTACCAGGTGCCTGGTACATATGATACCGTACTCTTTGAATACCATAATCTTTGATTGTTAGATATGTCTATTGTTAACGATATGTTTATTTATTACACGTATTTGTAAATATATATACCCTGAATAATTCGTTTATTAAATAAATCGTGTTTCAATTAGCGTTTCACTTTCTCCTTTGTGTGTGTGTACAGGAGAAAGTTCTAAGCTCCGCCTCCTATATGATCGGCCACGTGACTCATGCTACTACCTGGGCATAGCTCTACCCTGCGTGCTCAGTTGACCGCTGCAAGCCCTGGATCTCAGACGTGTATTTTCCCACGTAGACGAAACATAGTAATGGCTACTTTTAATACTGCGTGTTCGACGTTTATGAAGTGGTATTCAGCAAAGTGTAAAGATATGGTGGATACTGAATGGCTCCCTATTCCACCCTTCTTTGATACTTTTAAGGGTACATTGAATCGTGCGAAGGAACAAGAGGTATAAATACTCTATCGCTATTCTGGTGAGAGCATTGCAGGATTTCTTGGTACGAACGATGTATTGAACTATGTTGTAGGACTAAACTTTGTAAAAGCTTACATATACCGTGAAGTGGAAGAAACAACACGTGCAAAAGAGAAACAATGGTTATGGTTAGTGAGTCTTGACCATGAGTGGTGCCACAAGCGAAATTATGTTACGTTGCATCATACCGAGTACTCGTACCCTGCGACTGAGAATGTAAATCTTGTCATCATGGAGAATCTTAAGTATTTTTACCACTACATTAATATAATATACCATGACGAGGTTTGTAGTGAGGTTGTGGCTAAGGGTCTGCGTGAGTTTTTAACAGAATTTAGAGATGAGTATCTCCTGCTAAGCAAAAAGAAAAAATATAGTCATATGTTTCTCTCAAATAGTGCGCCAGAGTGTGAATAAATTGTGTTTAGTTCTTGAAAATGAACGAAAATGAGTCTTGACCATGAGTGGTGCCACAAGCGAAATTATGTTACGTTGCATCATACCGAGTACTCGTACCCTGCGACTGAGAATGTAAATCTTGTCATCATGGAGAATCTTAAGTATTTTTACCACTACATTAATATAATATACCATGACGAGGTTTGTAGTGAGGTTGTGGCTAAGGGTCTGCGTGAGTTTTTAACAGAATTTAGAGATGAGTATCTCCTGCTAAGCAAAAAGAAAAAATATAGTCATATGTTTCTCTCAAATAGTGCGCCAGAGTGTGAATAAATTGTGTTTAGTTCTTGAAAATGAACGAAAATGTCTGGTGCGTATTGTGGGGAATGATAAAACATTAAAACCGGTATTGCTTCATGTATCGGAAAATTTCTCAAAACACCTACCCAGTATAATGGGTTACACGTATTCACGTTGGAACAACGACTCAAGAGCTTATGGTGTGACTCACACCTCCCGTCGAGCCGAACCGCCCGCCTGTGGCTCATAGTCATCTCAGAGCTTGAACCGACTGAACGTGCACTCCTCGAATACGATGAAACTTCCTTTCAGCAGCATTTTCACTGCCGTGTACGATGTGTCCGTGACGAAGTCATTGCGCGTGTTCAGACGTGAAACAGGAGCCATTAACTATGTACTTGAAACGACTTGTAGACAAACAAACTCTGGTAAACGGAATGTTGTTTATTTAAGTGTTGAAGAGATGAATAGAGTCTTCGTGGTAGTTGAGAAGTGGAGTGAAGATCGTTATAAAATACGTGCAGGTGTAGATACAAGGAGAGAGATTAGTGATATCCCCTCATATGCCATTGTTTGTACGTTGTGTATAAATAGCGATCAGTCATGCATTGATATACGATTGATGTGGAAGAATGCTTCTGACAACAACGTTCTTGTCCTTACGCAAAACCGATTCATCCTCGACAGAATGTTTGAAATCCGCAAGCTGAAGCCTATATTAGACGCGCGTGTTACGGGTTTACCGAGTGTAGGACTGAACAAGGCGAGAATGGTCTAGAGCTGGATGCTTATTTAAAAGGCTTAGACTCTTCGCAATATCATGAACTTTTGTACAAAGCACTTGAGAGGTACAGCTTAGCTCGCCTACACCGTTCACCCTGAAGAACTATTTCTTTATATAGTGAGCAGCTGTCGTTATGACTTAGAAGATTATTTCAACTGCCGCTATGCATTGTGAAGATGAGTTCACGATTGAAAAGCTGGATCGGTAAGAATAAACCCTCGAATGGAAAGGAGTGTTTATAAACTTGTATTTAATAATGATTTTGTGGCTAACGATGACCTCTTTGTGCGTGCTTTTGAATGTATTAGAATAACCTTTATTAATAATAATAAAATAATACATTTTTTCAATTTACAATGACATGAATAATTTTGAAGCTCGACTATTTATTTTATTTAATTTGGCCCTTAAGCTTTAGGCTTTGATGGGGTGGGGGTGGCGGTGGGCACCAACTCGAACGTTATACCATCCTCGACAGAATGAGAAGCTGCTGCTGCTGTGGAGGATGTGCCTGGAATTGAACAGGGATAAGGGGGTATATTTGAGGAAGGTACTATTCTGCGGGTTGTGTCGTAGGACGTAGAGGGTTGGGGTTCTATTACTAGTGGTCTAACAACCGGCGCAATACTGGCACGCTTTATACCTAACGTGGAGGACTCCTCATCATGCCTCCGCTTTGAATTGTCGCGTGCTACAGGTATCGCTGGTGTGGGCTCGTTAGCAGGGTTGGAGTTTGTGAAAATAACTACACTGTCGTCAGGGTCATCTGTAATATAGATGATGGGGTGCTGTACATCGTCGTCATTCATGGTTCTGTGGAAGAAGAGGAAAACATAACTAGAATATAAGGATCACCGCTTAAATTTTATTATATCTTCTAAATGACCCACTTAGGAGTGGATTCTGTAGAAAAATTCAGGTTCACGAGTCCATCCACATGTATTATATCTGGCCCTACAGGACATGGTAAAACGGTGTTCATGCTTAAAATCATTAAAGAAAAGGGAGAAATGTTCTCAAAACTTGTGCATAAAGTTATATGGTGCTTTTCGACGTATCACTCAGTATTCAACGAGTACCAAGATGATATTTTTTTCCACAAAGGTGAATATGATGTTAATTCGTTAAAGGAAAGTGAGCATACAGTTATTGTAATTGACGATCTCATGTTGGAGATGGATAAAACGTTTGCCGAGACACTAAAGAAGTGTTCTAAGCGAATGACACCTATGGTTGACCATTTTTTGACTGATATAAGCTAAGGACATTGATCTCATGAATCATAGACTGTTTACTACTTGTCGAGAGAGGTGGTACTATTTATGACTCGTCATGGAACGCTTCATCGATCCGTGTAGTTCACAATGTTGTAAATAGGAGATATCCCTCTTTGATATGCCTCCAACTCAAGTTTCTATGGATCACAGTGACTTTATTACGATTAACCCGTTAAACACAATTATTTCCCAGAGTGTTCCAGTAGAATTCGTGATACCCAGCTCAGGCCCTTACTTTTTTGACCCAAGCTGTGTACACATGTACGCTAAACTACGTATAGCCCATTCTGATGGAACGGACTGCGATGACAAATATGCTGTATACTCTGAAACAAACTTTCTGCACTCCATATTCAACCAGTGTGATATATATTTAAATCAGGTTAACATATCGGCAGGAACGGGGTACTATCACCTACGAGACGATCTGGAAAATGTGCTGAACTTTTCCAAAGAAGCGAAGGATACCTTTTTAAGTGCCGAGGGCTATTATCAAGCTAAAGACGAAAGTAGTATAAAGAACAAATTTAAAAATTCTAAAAAGAAGATATATATGAATGTTTTGGACGTCTGCATATAGCCTTCATATTCTAGAAGTTGCTTGTGAATGGGGTGGATATGAAAATAAAGCTTACCCACATGAATCCTGTGATCTGTTTAAATTTGGAAGTTGATCAAGAAGAGGGAGCAAAACCCGTTGTGATTCACATTATGGAGACATACCTCCGCTTACAGCGAGTGAAATTAAGTTCGTCTAAACAAATAGAAATTGAGAAAAACTTACTACATGCCACAGTAAAATACTCAATTAATAGAGCACAGATCAAACTATACACGGTGCCAGCGGGGCTGGCCTCGAAATAGATAGAAAACATCGCCCTGGGAAATCTACCTAAAAGGATATTAATTGAAATACAGGACCATGCTTCGGTGAATGGAAAATATAAAAAAGAGTGCCTTTACATTCGAGAATTTCGGCATTAAAAATATAACTATACGTCAATGGCGTTGCGTTGGGCGGGGCTATGGATATGATTATTCATCAGACGCTGTGTTCCCGCTTTGCGCGAGAGCATATAGTAATCTGGCCCATATTGCAGGTGCTTGCGATGAGCTCGGGTTTGGGGTAACGCAGAAAGAATTCATCGATCAATTTAGCCTTTAGTCGTTTGACATCACACCTGACTTCTCTGCTAGTATAAATACACACTTAAGTCCACAACAGAATGGAAACATCTCAGTCAGATTGGAATTCGCCAAGCTGTTAGACGAACTTATTAGTGTACTAGTATACTTCGAGTCACAAGCCCTAATAGAAGTTGACAGGTTTAGGAGCGTTGTCACTGACTTTTAAAATGGATGGGAATACACTTCAGAGAGTAATGAATAGTGAACGAATCACACATTCCAAATTTATCGGTGTGTTTGCGAAGAATGAAACATTGAAATTGATAACTACGAGAGATTGCTGTAGTCTTATTGTGAATACAGATGTTATTGGTAGTGAAGGGATTCAATGGTTTGCAATCTATTGTAAAAATAGGGACTGTATGTACTATTTTGATTCACTCGGAACTCATCCCTAGAGTGACCCTATTATTGTAAAATTTCTCGAGCAGTTGCATATCCCCGAAGTTGTATGGAATCCCTTCCGGCTACAAGGATATTTATTAATACTTGCGTTGGTAAGGAATTTATAAATTTTTAAAAATTATTCGACCCGTGTCACACTCAACGAAACGACGAAATGGTATGCAGACAGATAAAAGGCCGTTTTCCGATTGTGCGCACTCGTTGTATCGTATAATTTTTGTTCGTGTGTATATATATATATATATATATATATATATATATATATATAATATTGCATCCAATAATATTAGTTTCTGTATTCTGTAGCTTATTTAAGATGGTTATTGTACTAAAAACATGATTCCTTTCATTTAATAAATTGATGAAAATACATTGCGTCTTCTTACCCAGAAAAAAAGCTCGAAACAAGAAAAAGAAAAACTTACATTATTTCGTTAATGATTTGGCAATCGCTGGGTTGACTGCGCGGTAAAACTTCTACCTCCGTATTCCGGTCCACGACATGCGTTTCTTCAAAACGAAAAGATTGTATAACACGAGTCAAATCCTCAATGGACCTTAAAGGAGAAAGCATAATTAATTAGTTCATATTGGATCTTTTTTAATAAAAACCAAATTGCTTAAAACATATGCAGAGTATTAAAATGTGAAGATATCTTCGAACCGCTCAGAGAAGTTCCTTTAAGAGAAAATTCCGAATAACATTTCATTATGGAATTTATAAAAATATTTAAAACGTGCAAAGGATTGTTACAAAGAAATTCAACAATTCAAAACAGGACTTTCGCATATTGTTAATTGCAAACTAATCTATAATTGCGGATACCTACTATTTTAATGAAACATTTTATATTTAATGAGATGAGTTACTACAACCCGCCATATATATATGATGAAATAATCCAGAACAATACTCTTTCTCCTAATCACAAGAACACTAAAATAAATAAGAAGTTCGCGAATAATTGGCTACAAAAAATATATTATAGGCACAAAATTACTTACATTTCCACGGCAATCCCTCGCGTGGGATCGTAAGGAGCGCCATTGCAAATATCATCAACAGCTTGCGTTGGAAACAATCCGTCCTGGTTGGCTGCAGTGTCTCCATCTTGATATAAATCCGGTAAATTGTAAAGTTCTGGTGACTGACTCATGACGGAGGGAATGTTTATTCACTGGTGAAAATGACTGTCGTAAGTTCCAATTGAAAATATTTTCTTTTATATGCATGATCCCCAAGCACTACCCCCAAAAGACTAATAGATGGTTCGTAAGTTTGCTGATTAGTTGTCAATGTAACTGGGTGGGGCTATGTTAAATTTGTGTACCAATCGTAACACCGATATAACGGACCCACGCTTTGGACGTCCTGATTGGTCTCCTTCACGACTAATGGTGTATCTTCTCTCCGTAGATTTAATGCGCACATCTCAAGGTGTATGAGCTCACTTGCACGCTCTGTCACAACAATATTTTGCATTAATATTTGCGCCCATACTATTCTCAGCTTTCCCATTTTGGAACCCACCCCTTCATGCAGTATTCCCTCTCCCCTTTGCAGCATCCCCTTTGCAACACCCCTTTTCCAGCACCCCCTTTTTCAACACCCCTCCCCCCTTTGCACCATCCCCCTCCCTTTTGCATATACAAAAGGAGTTTAACCTTTGGTAGCTTCCGCCCGAATTATTCTGACGAAGGTCAAGCTTTTCACGCCAACTTAGACCTACAGTTTAACGTGGAATCCGAAACACCAGCAGCACCGCGTCTTAATCACTAGGCTACCCAGGGTACCCATTTATTGTGTGGAAGGATGAACAGCTGGGTTTTGCTGCGCGCAGGCTGCCGTCACCGGGTCTCGAACCCGGGGTCGATGGATTCGTAGTCAGCGACGCTAACCACCGAGGCGTGACATTGAATGAAAAACAATTGGCAGAAAATGCATACAATTTAATAATTACACACTTTATATATATGTATATATACAGAGAGAGAGAAAATTGAAAAAAGTGACTCATTCTCGACCCAGGGTACCCCAATTATTTAATTAATAATACAAGGAATACACTGGACTCTTTTATATTGTACAGAATCATACTGAATATTTATTTAAAAACTAAAAATAAATGAATCGTTGAAGAATTATGCGCCATTCTCTCTGGGTTGAGTGTGTGTGTGTGTGTGGTGGGTATGTGCGCGCGCGTGTGTGTGTGTGTGTGTGTGTGTGTGTGTGTGGTGGGCATGTGCGCGTGTGTGTGTGCGTATGTGTGTCTGTGTGTTCCGATTTACAACACTGTCAACTACACGGATGGATGAGTGCGTGTGTCTCTGTGTGTGTGTGTGTGTGTGTGTGTGTGTATGTGTGTGTATGGCTTATCGATGTTTATTTAAATTGAAAACATGAATTGTTAATAAGTTATTTTAGATTGTGAAGGGATGATAATACGGTGGAAAAAAAATTAAATGTTATTCTATGAGAATATTTATATTGTTTATTATGATTTTTAGTATTCTCAAATCAAAGAATGGCTGTAAGGAGAAGCAGAGCGAGAGAGTGTAGATGGTCCCCGCTGCTATATGGGTCAAACGGATTCCAATGTATCGTTATAGTAACCTGAGGCGAACCTTACGCGTACCTGCCTCCGATCCTTTTCGTCTCAACATAATATGAAAATGAATGTTATTCTATTTATTTCGGATTAATTGTATTTCTTTTATTGTTAATATTGGTATTCTTCTTCAGAAAGAAGATTGTGAGAAGAGACGTGTTTAAGAATCTTCCTATTAAGGATAGATTCAAAAAGTTTAGAAAAGCAAGATATCAAAGCAATTGGACGATATTTGGAGGGTTGAGAGCGGTCACCCTTCTTGTGACAGGCTGAATTAAAGCGAACTTCGAACAGGAATGAAAATTACCAGATGAGAGACAAAGACGAAAGAGTTTGCCTAGGAAGGTGTCAGCACAGAAGCACAGTTCCTAAGTACAACAGGAGGAACACCATGAAGACCGTACCCCTTTCTAGAGTTTAGCCCAGATAGGGCAGATAAAACATCTTTAGAAGAGATTCTAATTTCAGACAAAATCAGAGGGGGAGGAGATGTAGGAACAGCAAACAGCACCGGAATCGTCCAGGGTTGAGTTGTAAGCGAACGTTTGAGCGAAGAGTTCAGCTTTGTCGGGAGAAGAGACGGCAACTGAGCCATCAGAATGGAAAAGAGGAGGGAAAGAAGAGGAAGTAAATTTGTTGAGGAGGTTCTTAGCTAGATGCCAGAAGGGTCGAGAAGAATTAGAATTGGATAGATTTTCACAGTTTTTCTGAAGAAGGAATTTTTGGCGAGTCGAAGAACAGATTTTGCACGATTCAGGGCAGAAATATAAGCTGAGTGAAATTCAGGCGTTGGATAGCGACGGTACCTTCTGAAAGATATCCTTTTGTTGCGGACAGTATTGGAGTAAGTAAATTTAAACTAAGTTTTTTTTTTGCATTAGTAGTAGGAATAGAATATGGAATGTACGCTTTCATGCTCGAAAGAATCACCTCCGTCATGCGATCAGCACTCTCGGAAGGGCCCCGGTGGCGGTAACAGTAATCATTCCATAGGAAACCACAGAAGTACTGCCTAAGGGCCTCCCAATCAGCGGCGCCGAAGTGCCAAAGACGCCTCCTCTTCGGACAATCCAAACACCGAATTGGAGCGATAGGACAGGAAACAGATATAATATTGTGGTTGGAGGAGCCCAACGGAGAAAAGGTTTGACAGAGTAAGAAAAAGGGTCAGAGGTAAGAAATAAATCCAGAATATTGGGCCTGTCTCCAAGACGATCGGAGATATGAGTAGAGGGCTGTACAGTCTGCTCTAGGTCATTTGGGAAAGAAAAGTTGTAAACTAGTTCACCAGGGATGTCAGTGAAACGGGAGGAAAGCCAAAGGTGGTGGTGAACATTGAAATCTCCTAAAATGAAGATTTCAACAAAGGGAGAGCGGAAAGAATGTATTCAACTTTTGAAGTAAGGGTGTCAAAGAAATTGGGATAGTCAGTAGAATTAGAGGAAAGGTAAACAGCACAGATGTATTTAGTTTGAGATTGGCATGTAAGCCATAGCAGTATAACCTTTGGTTAGCTTCCGCCCGAATTGTTCATTCTGACGACTCAAGCTTTTCACTCCACCTTAGACCTACAGTTTAACGTAATCCGAACCACGCCCCATCAGCAGCCCAGCGTCTTAACCACTAGGCCACCTAGGGTACCCATTTATCTACCAACCACTTTCTTTATTGTGTGGAAGGATGAACAGCTGGGTTTTGCTGCGGGCTGGCTGTCGTCGGGTCTCGAACCCGGGGCCGATGGATTCGTAGTCAGCGACGCTAACCACTACACCACCGAGGCGTATACTTAATTAACATATGCATATTATATATAAGCATGCAAATATAAATAATAATATGCATAATATAAAGATTTTATACAAAATAAATGACTAACAATAAATCTCGTATTCTGATGCAAACAGTGGAATGCTATCTCGATCTCAAAGGGTTTTAAATTGTAAATCCATCAAAAACTGTGGGTGATAGAAAAAATCTGTTTTCATTTTTGTAATCAGCATAAAAGAGAACATAAGAATCACCCACATTTATTTATTTTATTATTTCTATCATCATACCGTATTGTTTACCTCTCCCTTTTCTATTATTTCAAAGATTATTTCAATTTTCATTTATAATGAGTTAACTAAATGCAACGTTATTTTATTTTTCACTGATTCTATTTATATTTCTTGTTTTCTTTTGTAAAATTAGAAAGGAATCTCAGAGATTTTTACCTCAAAAGCTGTTATACTTCTCAACGCCATATTAAGATAACAATACTGTACTGTAATTAAACTACTTCTCACTAAAAATACAAAATTAAACGTTAATGTCAACATTGTGAAAATCTATATGGATGTACTGTATCATACATCTTGTGCAATGTTTTTTTCTGAATAGAGATTATTATTATTATATTATTATTATTATTATTATTATTATTAAAAATTTTGATAGTTTTAAAAGATTGTTTCAGTGGTTCAGGAGATACAATGTTTCTTAACTTGTATGCTGGAATTGAGATAAATTTATCTATAAATTTACTAAGAATGGAATATATTTTCATACTTCAGAAAATTTCAGATAATAACACCCATAAATGAATTTCTCTTCGCCGAATGGTGCTAAAGACGTTTGCACTGTGCGAAGAAAATCCGTATTATGAAAATAAGAGATGACGAAGATATTAGTATATACAGTGTAGGTATATATATATATTAACCCCTCTGTCTATGGCCTGGGGCGGTTCGAAGTTGACAGGGGTTCTGGTTAGGTTGCAGCAACGGATTTGTTACTCTGGAGTAGCTGGTACCGTATAGGGAATCGCAGTAGTTTCTCTTATACTACTCTCCGATTTCTTCTTGTAGTTGATCGGAGGATTCTGTGGAGCTTACTAAATTCTCTGAAGGTTCCCCGATTCTTCTTGTAACGGATCGGGAAATTATTTTTCTCTATTTAAGACTAAGTTCTCTGAAAAGAGCACGGCTCGAAGGAGAAGACAAAGATATTCTCTTACTGTAGTTTACTGCTAAAATGTTACAGGTAATGCTCAGCCTCTAAGTTAGATCAGACAAATCAGAATGAACACTGGAGAAATTTTACATATTTATATACTGAAATTTTAATGACATCATTATTACTTAATGCTGAGCTGTTTTTGTTTTTTATTCTCAATAGGTTGATTTATTTTGCAAAATATTTAAAGATAAGGTAAATATTTTAGCTGTAGCAATGTCTAGACAGATAAGCAAGATATTTGAAGATGAAGCCATATTTTTGTTTTAAACCGCATATTGACAGATCTGATGTGATCATGACCTGCCGAGCTAACTAAAAATAGAAATTGAAATATGCATTTTATTATGAATTACAATTAAACATGCATATGAGCGAAAATTAAATGCTTAAAATTTAAAATTGTGTCAAACAAGACATGACTTCATCTTTTACAATGAAGAGAGAATGTGTACAGAAGATGAACATTGCAGAATTTAACAAGATCACATTATTAAGCCAAATCTAAAAAAATGATGAAGTAATTTAAAAAGAAATAATTCACCAATTATTCAGCAAAAATAAAATAGAAAGCAAATAAAAAAATTTATCCAAACTTTTGTCAGCTTTATGCGAGTTTGGACTCTATATGTAAAAATGAATATAAGAATATAAGTACATATGAATATAAGGATTATATGAATATAAATATATATGAATATAAGAATTATATGAATATAAGAATATAAGAATATAGGAATTATTCATTTTTCATGTGTATATATATATATATATATATATATATATATATATATGTGTGTGTGTGTGTGTGTGTTTGTGTGTGTACATTAGGGTGGTTCTTACAAATATAAAAAAATTTCGATATTAAATTTTCCAGGCTCCTCCCAACCCATAATTAGGTACTCTTGAATGAATGAACTTATCTCATAGAGTTTCTTCTATTTTAGGGAATATTTAGGGGTTGCGCAGGCTTAATAAACTTTTGTATTTCGTGGGTGATTTTTTAAATTTTATCAAACGGAAACTAAAATAAAGGATGACTAATAAAACAATATAAATGATGAATACTTTAAGAAAATAAATATAAATAATCTTCGCGGTATCTCAAATATGCTACCAAAATTTTAAAAATATCCATGTAAAGTAGGATCATAAAACTAAGTGTTCTTTCCAAAAAAATATAACATCCCAAAACATAAGCAAAAACAATATATTCTTCATATTACAAGAAATAAAAACAAAATATATTTAATGTTACAAGAAACCAAAGCAACATATTTTTCATATTACAAAAAAAGTGTTATTGAATATTGGACTCAAGTGTGCATTTTCTGCTGTCAGGATATTTTCGACGATGATTAGCGACAACCTGCATCAGATACTGCAGTTGCTCCTCGTCGTGAGTTAATCGGCAATTAAACTGTTCAATGAGGGCCACTGCTCGTTCAGCATTATCATTCACAACTTTTATACCTTTCACAATGCTACATGCATATCTGTAATTATCATGAACAGTCCAGAATACAGGATCTTCATTAAGGAATTCGTCTGAAATGTCCAAACTTCTGAAAAACTTAACTGAGTTTTTCGATGTTAAGTCAATAAGGCTGACCTGAGCATTATGTGGAAGCTCGATCCGCTTTGGACAATCATCACTTCCTTCTTTGGTCCTCATGGCCTGAACCTTCTCAAGCTTAACGCTTACAGGAACGTCTTCGTCGAATAATGCAAGGGGCAGCATTTCCTCTGACAGATACCACAGATGTGAGCTGAATTTTCTAATGGCAGCTTCTGCGATGATCTTATTTGGGTATCTTTGAAGTTTCTTAAGAAGAATAAGGTCTTCATGTGGAGCAGATACAGAAACAGAAGCACGAAACCATGCTCTCATGTAAATTCGGACAGCAAAGAAAGAAATTTCGTTTAGGGCCCTTTCTTCTTTGGTAGTTAGTTGAAATTGACTCTGAAACAACCATACCTTGATGGAATAGAAAACCTTAGCCATCCATCGGGCGTGATGCATAGCTCCTGGAGTTTTAAAGTGAATTTCTTTTCCATCCCAAGAGTTATGGCCGAAGAAAAGAAGTGCCACCTCCAGGAATTCTTTGTAATCATCTCGAACTGTTCCTTCCTGTAGCATCTTGCAAGCAAAAGAAGTTAATGGCCTCTTCTCTTCGTTGTCGATGTCATCTGCAGCCGTCTTATATCTCGACTGATCAATTTGAGGCCAAAACTTCTTGAAGCGCATGAATAAACGTACTTGAGGGCAAGAAGGTGCTCCAAAATAAGACCCGAAAACAGCTCCAAACACCAATTCCCTAATATGATGACGGCATGGAAAATGCAGGTTTTCCCTAGTTTTTGCTCGAGGAGAACGCAAGTTCCTGCGCGATGGCCAGTATTTGAAGCGGTAGTGTCAAAACTCATCCTAACAACAGACTGCGCAAGCCCCCACTTTTGGAGCTGGTTCACAATAGCTTGAGATTGCTCTTCTCCTGTTCCGGAAGAGAGTTTTGGAACACCAAGGAGCTGACACGTGTCTTTGTTGGAGACTAAGACAGGGAGACGATGGACACGTTGGCTTGACCAGTGAGGTCCGGGAGAACTTTTCCATCCCACTAAACAATGATAGGACAGTCAGTGTTGAACTCTTCCATTATGTGTTGAGCCGTTAAAGAGCGATGCTGCTGTCTATACCGCCTCACACTAGAACGGTTAATAACTAGCTCCGATACGTCATGACCAAGTCCCTGTGCAGTAGCTGCCGACACGAAGGCTGCTGAGCGATCACTAACATTCGTGCGATCAAGGGTTGATGCTAGATTAGGAGTCATGATAGCGTTCGTTGCACGTCGACGCTTTGGATGTGAAGAACCACCTGCTACAGCACCGAATTCTTCCTTCTCTGTACCCGATTCCTCGGCATCACTGGAAACACTACTGTTATTTTCGCTGGAAGAGCTTTCCAAATGTGCAGTTGAGGTTTTTGCTTTGTCCCGGGAAGCCACAGCAGCCTGATATTCCGCATATTTGAGGAATGTAATGTTTTAACTTGAACACGTTCATTAACCGCTACATGAAACAACAAGAATTCAGTTTCCAACAGAACCGAACACACCAACGCGCCAGGACAGACTGGGGCTCTTTTGTTGAGAAGTGCAACGGCTTTGCGCGACTCCTTATAATAGAAGTAGGTTCACAAAAATTCTTCGTAAGTGTCTTTAGTAGGAGTACAATCTTTTCTCGGGTTGGGAGCGTGACAATTCAAAAGTTCATTTTTAAGGACCACCCTAGTGTACATACATACATACATACATACATACATACATACATACATACATGATATATATGGTGCATTGACTGATGATTATATGTTCAGCTTTATCAGATTATGGAGAAGAGGAAGGCAATTATCTACACAGCATTACCCTATGGGTCATATGTAAAATGTTTTATATGTTTGTTCAGTCGTTTACAACTCAGACTTATTTCAGCAATTCTGATAATGAATTTTTTTTTTTTAGATTATACATGTTTTATATATTTACTCTCGTTTGGGTTATGAAATATCACTCAGGGCTTTATCTGAAGTAACTCCAAGAAAAATAAATCTATGCTTTATCGCAAATTGGACTGTACGTCATCTCGTTTGTACTAAATACTTCTAAAAAGAAATGAATGTATTACACAAAGCTTATTTCTAAAAGACGGTTTCAGTGTTCGGCGAGATAAAAAGAATCTTAATTTGTGTGACATATTGCGATAAATTTTAAAATGAATATATCTGGTTTGGTTTTTGAATAATCCTTTTTTTATTTAAACCGAGATAAACGTTATTTTTTTTTCCAATTTTGGAACACTGGGCAAAAATGGATTAAGACCATATTTGTATTAAGTACACAATTTGTGGGCGCGCCATCTTACCATTAACACACACACACACACACACACACATATATATATATATATATATATATATATATATATATATATATATATAGGGTTCATGCACATTAATGCACAACAGCCTATCATGAAAAAAAACACTGCACTTGTTTGTTTCTGTTTCCAGTCTTTCGCAAGTTACGTTAGGTACACTTTAAAAACTTTCTTCTTTTACTTTTTTATGTATTAAAGTTCATAGCATGACGTCACACGCACATATATATTTGGGGTTTGGTATCGCTCACAGTTTTATTTTATATATATATATATATATATATATATATATATATATACACTTTATACTTTTTGTTCAGTTTGAACGACGGTTCACGATCGACCTGCGGTCGACCCCTCTGCAGCATCCCGCCTCATTTGCGGGACTTGGTGAAGGAGGGAATTGCTCTCTGATCGCCTCCTGCCCTCGTAGCCAGCCACGCATGGCTGGTCAGGGATTTTGCGCAAGATTCTGTCCAGCTGGTTCTTGAAGTTATTCAGGTCGGTGTGCTGGAGATTCCTCACTTCTTTTGGAAGGACATTGAAAAGCTTTGGGCCCGTATTCTGAGGGTATTTTCCATCCTCGTTTTCATGACCCCTTGTCCCACCGCAGCTGTGACCGTACAAAATCTGCCTCTTCTCTCATTCCAGTTTGTTTCTATTTCATTTCTGAGGTTAGGGACAGAGCCCTCAAGTATTTTCCATATGTATATTATTGTGTACCGCTCGCGCCTTCTTTCAAAAGAGTAGAGTTCCAGGGATTGTAGTCGAGACCAGTAGTCTTCACCTTCCGTTTCCTCTATCTTAGACGTAAAAGTCCTTTGTATAGCTTCAATGCTCGCAATGTCTCTTTTTCTGTGTGGGCTTGTGAGTACTGAGCAATACTCAATTATTGGTAGGACTAGACTCGTCCATAATTTAAGCATGATGTTTACTTTTTTGCTGAAACTCCTCCAGATGATTCCCATTATTTTTCTAGCAGTTGTGATTTTGATTTTATAGTGCTCTCTGAATTCTGCATCCGACGACATTATTACTCCAAGATCCCTGACTTGTGGATTTGGTGTTATCTGTTTGGCTTGCGGAGTTTTGTACCCTTTTTGCTGTAGCTCTTTGTTATTACCATAGCTTAGAAATTGGAATTTTTCTTCATTGAACTTCATAGTGTTGTCTTCTGCCCACTGGAATAATGTTTCAATGTCGTCTTGTAATTTTCTTGTCATCTTCGTTCAATATTTCCTTACATATCTTTGTGTCATCTGCGAAGCATGATACAATACTGTCCTTAATATCTGCATCAATATTTGCAATCATTATCATGAACAGCAAGGGAGCTAATACTGTCCCTTGTGGGACAGAGCTCACGACTTCCGAGACTTCTGATTTAACTCCGTTTACGACCACACTTTGCGTTCTTTGTGTCAAGAAATTAAATATCCACCTTCCTAGCTTTCCAGTAATTCCTGTATCCTTAAGTTTGTGTGCTATGATTCCATGGTCACATTTATCGAAGGCTTTAGCAAAGTCAGTATATATTACATCCATGTTTTGTCCTCGACACACTGTTCCTAATATTTTCTCCTGGTGGTCTAGTAGCTGTAACAGGCATGATCTACCTGCCCTGAAGCCATGTTGATTTGGGTTGTATAAATCTTTTTCTTGAAGGTAGTAGGTAGTTTTGCCTCTAATTATGCGTTCAAAACACTTTATAAGGTGTGAGGTGAGAGCCACTGGCCGACAATTTTGGGGCATTGCTTTGTTACCACCTTTAAATAGGGGGACAATGTTCGCGTTCTTTAAGGGGAGTGGAATTTGTCCTGTGTCAAGTGATTTCCTCCATAGTAAGTATAGCGGTTTTGCAATACTCTCTTTGCATTTCTTCAGAAATGTGGCACTCCATGTGTCTGGCCCTGGCGATGAATTGTCTCGCATCTGTGATAAGGTCGTAATTACATCTCCTTCCGGGAACTCGAAGTCCATTAATAGGTTTGTGCCGGGATTTGTTCTTGGTTGATCTGTATCAATGTCGAAAAACTCGTCTGGGTTTTCCACTTCCATCTCGGACTTAGGGGTGCTAAACACAGTTAAATTGTTCCCTAATCAGTTCACTTATTTCTTTCGGGTCATTTGTGTATTCGGCCTCCCCGTCTATCAACGGTCCAATACTCTCCTTACACTGCATTTTCCTTTCCACAAACGTGTAGAAGTATTTGGGGTTATTTTTTGTTTTCTGCTACCTTGTTTTCCTCCTCGTTTGTCTTATGTATGAATGTTTGCTTTTGGTCCATTTCTACTTCGCCAAGTTTCCTCTCTAATATGAGTCTCTTTGCATCAGTTCTGCATCGTGGAGATGTTTTACCGTTTGTCTTCGTTGCCTGAATAGAGTCCTGATTTTCCTCTCGAGTTTGCTACGTTTTCTTTCCTGTCTTTCTGGAATATGTTTCAGTATTATAGGTTTGGTTTCCGTCTCTATTATCCACAGTATTTCTTGTGGAATCTTCTCGTGTAGTAGCAATTCCCAATTTACCTCCTTTAAATCTTTATTTACGTTTTCCCAATTTACTTTCTTTGAATTTATGTTTAAGCCTTCAAATATTCCATCTGCCTCTCTTGGATGCGTTTTCGGACCTCTGGGTGCTAACTTCAATTGTATATCGATGAGGTTATGGTCGGAGAACTTTGTGTGCGTTACTTTTTTATTTATTATTATCTCGTTGTTATTTGTCCAGATTACAGGGTGTTTCACAACCGGTCTGCTATACTTTGGAAGGTGATATCGAGTAAAAATGTTAATACAACATAAGTGCTATTTCCAACAGTTGCGGAGCTACGGACGTTTTAAGATGTGCAAACAATAAATCCCTACTCGTGTGTAATTCGATAGATGGCACCACTGGTGGTAGTTTCGATTAACGAAGTTACCACTAATAATCCTCAGTTTTTTCTTTCAGTTGGTTCTGATCTGTGGCACGAGACACTGTGTTGCGCTAAGGTGAACAATAAAAATGAATCAACAGGTCACACCTGCTGAATACGCTGATATCCACTTCATTTATGGATTCTGTGATGGTAAAAGCAGAGCACACATTTGCAATGTGTGCAAGCTCTTCAACCGGATGATTACGATAAATGAGTTCAATTTTGCCAGTGGATGGTTATGCATTGCCAAATTCTTAATCGCATACTGTTTAGTGATGAAACACAATTCATTCCGGATGGAATTAACAATAGACGAAATTCCCACTTGTGGTCCGCCGATAATCCACCACATTTTGGTCGTCATATTACGGATTACTTGAATCAGCGGTACGGGAATCGTTGGATTGGTCGTGCTGGTCCAATATCGTGGCCCCCGAGATCTCCGGACCTAACCCCGTTAGATTTCTTTTTATGGGGCCTTATGAAAGAGATGGTCTACAAGACCAAATTACAACCGAGAGAGGAACTCTTGCGTCGGATCTCATAAAATGTAGCAATAAATACATCAGATTAATACTCTTGTTTATTTTTTTTCCATGCGCCTTAAAACGTTCATAGCTCCACAACGGTCGGAAATAGCACCGATATTGTTTTAACTTTTTTACTCGATATCACTCCCCAAACCACCCCCACAAAGTATGGCAGACCGGTTGTGAAACACCCTGTATATGAGAAGAATAGTGCATGAGAGTGAGGTTAGGTTAGGTTAGTTTACTATAGTCTATATTCATAGTAGCATTCATGCTGTGACACCTCATATATTCAAGGTTAGGGACCTGAGTTCTGTCTCTTGCATAAACGAAATATTATACTATAAAGACAGAGGTCACTGTTATGCCAAAAATAGAATTGAATGGTGGCTGCTAAATTCACAGTATAACGTTACACACACACACACACACACACACACACACACACACACACATATATATATATATATGTGTGTGTGTGTGTGTATATACACACACACACACCAAAATTTTTATCTTCACGTTTAGGTTAAGTTAGGTTAGGTTACGCTATCTTCAAATTTTCTACTTTTGTGGGGTGGCATGATGCCACCCCACAAAAGTGGCACTGGCATCCCCCTTGGTATTTTGGCACTCTGGCACTGGTACTCCCTCTTAGCACTCCCCCACTACCCCCACCCCGATCCCCTCGACATAAATGCACCCATACTACTAGCCATTTAGATTGTTGGCAAATATTTAACCATGTACTGTATTTAGTTGTTGTAACAGAGTAATTTTTGTACCGTTAGTAAGACAGTCTAACAGGTAAACAGGTTAGAGAGAGAGAGAGAGAGAGAGAGAGAGAGAGAGAGAGACACGTAACAAGTTAATTTTTTAGGAAAATTGAAGTTTAATAATGAGCAAAGAGATAAAGTGAAGAATAAGGGAAATAATTGCGCACATTAATTTCTGAATCCGAGATTTCGAAATTACCATTTCATTTTCACTGATCAAGGACGAAAATTGGGGAACAGGAAACGTATGTGGTGACGACTACAGTGTAAGAAAAAGAAAACTCTCCCCATGTTTAGGTAGTATCTCATCACCTACCAAATAGCGTTGTAGTTATTTTTTTAATATAATAGGAAAACACTACCATTCTAATGGCGTAAATTAAATTAAAGGTAAAAGGAAAGTTACATGTCAGTCACTTCCCATTTTCTTTAAAAATTTAACTTAATTTACTCCATTAGAAGTGTACTGTATTTTTCATGTGATGTCAAATAAATAACTGATGGCAGGAAAACCTCATTAATTTTTATAGTGTATAAATGTCACGTATAAAAGCTAATTTATTACAAAATTATAAAAACATGATACACTTTAATACACATTAATCTAATACTTCTGAACGAAAAGGAAATTTTCGTATGCATTCTACAGTAATTACATAAAACAAACCTATCCATTCAGGATTGAAATCAATGACATTATATTCTCATTAAGTTGCGCGCTTGGATTTTCGAGGGTGCAGTTTATGCCAAAGTTAATCATAATGTATTCTTATGGGAAAACATGGAGTTTATTCCCGAACCGTGGCTAAAGTAGAATATATAAGCATTGAAGTTGTATTATATTGCGTGAAGCAAAAGTGTTTTTTATAAAATATGTACGTACATAGGATTGACAAAAATAAATAGAAGAGACGATGATTGTCCTCAAGAACAAATGGCAAAGCTCATTAATGGAATGCCAGAATGTGTGTCAGCTTTAAATAACGCAAAGGTGAAAACAACACTATTCTAAATATATTGATTCAATAAATATATTATTATTTATTGACTTTTTTATCAAATAAAAAAACTGGAAAAACCAGAGGTATCTATTTACTTTTGTCAACCCTCTGTATACAAATACAATATGCTCACTGTGATCAAGCTCCCCTACCCCTTTAAAAAAAAAGTGATATAGAAACAAAATTATACTGCATAAAATCGACACCAAAATACTGTAAACATATATATATATTTTTTTTTTTTTAGTTCAGGAAGAACCGATTCGCCTCTATTTAAAGGGCATATCTCAGCGGAAAAACAAAGAAAAAGTGAGAGGAAAGACAGAGGAAAAAGAAAGGGTGGAGGGGACAGTCGAAGTGGAAAAAGACCAAGGATGACAAGGACTGCAGGGTCGAGCCCCATCATCCTTGGGTGCTAGGGCCGGGAGGGCGCACGTGAAACCTCCAGGAACAAGCACGTACAAACGAGCACAAAGAGCACTCAAGAGCACGAGCTTAGAACCCCCTTGCGGGGATATATATATATATATATATATAACTTATATATATGGGGTAAAAAAATTTGACGTCATACAGGCTTTCATTCATTCATGAAAAGTTAGGTTTGATTAGGATAGGTGAGGTTAAATTATTCCTTTTGTTTACATTACAATAGTTATTGTCATTTAAAATATGATTTCAGTTGCATATACTGTATCTAGGTGCAGGAAATCCAACTGAAGTACAGTCAAACGTCGACTTTACAAATTCGACTATAAAATTCAGTTACTTACCTCAAAGCTGAAGCCGAGTTGCTTGAAGAAGTCGATTGAAGAGGAGGAAGGAACGGGAATTTTATGCCAACCTCTTAAAATAGTCGGTGATTTTTATTACCTTTTCAAGGCTGAATAGGTTTTATCGTACATTTGCATGTATTGTGCGGGTTTTATGAATGCATGTTCTAAATTAGATATGCGCTGCTTAATCTAGAATCGACTTCATTGTGAAAATTATATGACAACAAAAATTAGTCTTAAACTTTATGTAAAGCAGTGACATTGGTTGGAAATAACAGTTAGAATAAAGCAAAAACCACATCTGTAATTTCTTTATTTGATTTTGAAGTAAAAATAAATGCATTTCAGAATACATATTATAACAGGGAAAAAATATCGATTCAGCCATGACATTAGACATTTATAGTTTCATTGCAGATGTTAGTAAAGCAAAGACAGAGAAGGACATACGGTACACAAATTTAATACATCTATATATTGTACAATGGATGAAGAAGTGGATGGACGGACTTCGTATGTATGTATGGTTTGGGGTAGTTTGAACGACGGTTCAGGGTCGACCTGCGGTCGACCCCTCTGCAGCATCCCGCCTCATTTGCGGATTTGGTGAAGGAGGGAATTGCTCTCTGATCTCCTCCTGCCCTCGTAGCCAGCAACTTATGGCTGGTCAGGGACTTTGCACAGGAACCTGTTCAGCTGGTTCTTGAAGTTATTCAGTCGGTGTGCTGGAGAGTCCTCACTTCTTTAGGTAGAACATTGAAAAGCTTTGGGCCTCGTATTCTGAGGGCATTTTCCATCCTCGTTTTCATGGCCCCTTGTCCCACCGCAGCTGGGACCGTACACAATCTGCCTCTTCTCTTATTCAAGTTTGTTTCTATTTCATTTCTAAGGTTAGGGACAGAGCCCTCAAGTATTTTCCATATGTATATTATTGTGAACTGCTCGCGCCTTCTTTCGAGAGAGTAGAGTTCCAGGGATTGTAGTCAAGACCGGTAGTCTGCACATTCCGTTTCCTCTCTCTTAGACGTAAAAGTCCTTTGTATAGCTTCAACGTTCGCAATATCTCGTTTTCTGTATGGGCTTGTAAGTACTGAGCAATACTTAATTATTGGTAGGACTAGACTCTTCCATAATTTGAGCATGATGTTTGCTTTTCTGCTGTGGAAGCTCCTCCAGATGATTCCCATTATTTTTCTAGCCGTTGTAATTTTGATGTTATAGTGCTCTCTGAATTCTGCATCCAACGACATTATTATTCCAAGATCCCTGACTTGTGGATTTGTATTTTTTCTGTAGCTCCTTGTTATTACCATATCTTAGAAGTTGGAATTTTTCTTCGTTGAACTTCATATTGTTGTTTTCTGCCCACTGGAATAATGTTTCAATGTCGTTTTGTAATTCTCTTATGTCACCTTCGGCCAATATTTCCTTACATATCTTTGTGTCATCTGCGAAACATGATACAATACTGTCCTTAATATCTGCATCAATATCTGCAATCATTATAATGAACAGCAAGGGAGCCAATACTGTCCCTTGTGGGACAGAGCTCACGACTTCCGAGACTAACGATACACCGTTTACCACCACTCTTTGTGTTCTTTGTGTCAAGAAATTAAATATCCATCTTCCTAGCCTTCCAGTAATTCCCGTATTTTTAAGTTTGTGTGCTATGATTCCATGTTCACATTTATCGAAGGCTTTTCCAAAGTCCGTATATATTACATCTATGTTTTGTCCTCGACACACTGTTTCCAATATTTTCTCCAGGTGGTCTAATAGCTGTGATAGGCATGATCTTCCCGCCCTTATGCTATGTTGATTTGGGTTGTATAAGTCTTTATCATGTCGGTCGTAGGTAGTTTTGCCGCTAATTATACGTTCAAAACACTTTATAAGGTGTGAGGTGACAGCCACTGGCCGATAATTCTTGGGCATTGCTCTTTTATCACCTTCAAATAGGGGGCAATGTTAGCGTTCTTTAAGGGGAATGGAATTTGTCCTGTGTCGAGTGATTTCCTCCATAGTAAGTATAGCGATTTGGCAATACTCTCTTTACATTTCTTCAGAAACGTGGCACTCCATGTATCTGGCCCTGGCGCTGAATTGTCTTGCATCTGTGATTAGGTCGTAATTACACCTCCTTCCGTGAACTCGAAATCCATTAATAAGTTTGTGCTGGAATTTTTTCTTGTTTGATTTGTATCTATGTGAAAAAATTCATCTGGGTTTTCCACTTCCATCTTGGACTTAGGGGTGCTAAACACAGAGTTAAATTGTTCCCTAAGTAGTTCGCTTATTTCTTTCAGGTCATTTGTTTATTCGGCCGCCCCGTCTATCAACGGACCAATACTCTCTTTACACTGCATTTTCCTTTTCGCAAACGTGTCGAAGTATTTTGGATTATTTTTTGTTTTTTGCTACCTTGTTTTCCTCCTCGTTTGTCTTATGTATGAATGTTTGCTTTAGGTCCATTTCTATTTCGCCAAGTTTCCTCTCTAGTTTGAGTCTATTTGCATCAGTTCTGCATTCGATGCCTGAATAGTGTCCTGATTTTCCTCTCGAGTTTGCTACGTTTTCTTTCCTGTCTCTCTGGAATATGTTTCAGTATTATAGGTTTGGTTTCAGTCTCGATTGTACATCGTATTTTTTGTTGAATCTTCTCGTGAAGTAGCAATTCCCAATTTACCTCCTTTAAATCTTTATTTACGTTTTCCCAATTTATTTTCTTTGAATTTATATTTAAGCCTTCAAATATTCCATCTGCCTCTCTTAGATGCGTTTTCGGACCTCTGGGTGCTAACTTCAATTGTATATCGATGAGGTTATGGTCGGAGAACTTTGTGTGCGTTACTTTTTTATTTATTATTATTTATTATCTCGTTGTTATTTGTCAAGATTAAATCCAAAACGTTCTCTTTTCTCGTGGCTTCACAGATTTCCTGGGTAAGAGCGTAATGTTCCATAATATCTAATAGCATTGTTGCTTTGGTTCTATCACCTTTAGTAATGTTGCAATGAAACTTCTCGACATATATAATTTCGTCATTTTGCTTCCATGTTTCTTCCATATTTCATTTGTAGCAAATTGGAATTCACTTTTTGTGGTGTTTGGTGGTCTGTAGATGTTCTTCTACTTCTTATATAATAACTTCGACTGTGCTGTTTAATTTGTTTACCTTCACATCACATGTGTATGTGTTTTTCATGTAGATGCAACACCCTGCCCCTCGTCTAGCCACTCTATCTGCTCTGTGTATGTTGTATTCCAGCAATGCTAATTCAGTATCTTCGATACAGTTTTCAGACTTTTTCGCATTTATGCATTTTCGCATACATATATATATATATAAATAACTAGGGGCACTCAATATATTTTGCCCACCCTTTTTTCTTAGCTAAATAATAGGCCATGGGGCTGACATGTCTTTCGGGCCGTAAATTTGAACTTTCTGCGCTTCACATAACCGGATTTTTCCAGTTTGAACCTCCCCCTCCTTGTATAAAACCACTTTTAAACACCCTTGTATAAAACAGATGGTTAACGCAGTTTCGAAAATGGCGTTTGACAGCGATGTGCGTCGTAAACAGAGAGTTTTATCGAGTTCTTAACGGCAGAGAAGGAAACAGTTGCAAATATTCACAAACGCCTACAAAACGTTTACGGAGATGCTGTTGTTGATCGAAGCACAGTTGGACGCTGGTCTAAACGTGTGAGATCATCGGAGAGAGGGAGAGCCAGCCTCGATGATGAGCCACGCAGCGGTCGCCCGGCATCGACTGTGACATCTCACACTGTGCAACGTGTTAGCATCATTCGATCAAATCGGCGCGTCACATACAAGGAGCTATCACTGGAGCTAGGAAATAGTGAAGGAAGTGTGAATACGATAATTCAGCAACTGGGATACTCAAAAGTGTGTTCACGGTTTGTTCCTCGCGAACTGCCTGAAGATCACAAAGCCCAAAGAAAAGAAATTGCTTCTGAGTCGTTGGTTCGATACGAGACAGAAGGGGATGACTTCCTTTCACGAGTGGCATCACACAGACTCCCCACGCAGGAAAAAGTTCAAAATGGCTCCCTCTGCAGGAAAGGTTATGGCCACCATCTTCTGGGACATGAAAGGGGTGATTCGAGAACATTATGAAGAAAGGACAAACAATCAACTCAGAGGCATATATTGCTACCCTACAGACACTCCGGAGACGTATAAAGCGAGTTCGACCGGAGAGAAAACTGGAAGACGTCCTTCTTTTGCACGATAACGCAAGACCACACAACAGTTTGCAAACAAGAGAGGCCATCACAAAAATGCGCTTGTCTGTGTTACCCCACCCTCCATAGAGCTCGGATCTGGCACATTCAGACTTCCATTTGTTTGGGCCAATGAAGGACGCTATTCGTGGAAGAAAGTTTCCGTGACGATGAGGTTGTTGAGGAGGTTAAGAGGTCGCTCGAGCAGAACCCAGCGGACTTTTACCAGCAAGGAATAAAGGCCCTTGTTTCGAGGTGTAGGAAAGCCGTAAAAAAGGATGGAGACTATGTGGAAAAATAAAAACTTGTAAAAAAGGTATGTAACTACTTGTGTACAAAATTTCTGGAACTTACAAGGAAACTTGGAAAGAAAAAAAAAAGGTGGGGCAAAATATATTGAGTGGCCCTCGTGTATATATATATATATATATATAATGTTAAACACAGACCGTGCATGGAACAAGGAACTCTTCTTGGAAATTACATCCACTATAGTTCGAGTAAGTAATGATAAATGACAAATACTATAGTTTTTTCTTTTTCATGATGGAAAGCCCAACGTGGGCACCGGGTTATTCACAAAGAGACCTCAAAATATAGCTTCCCTCACCAGCTATCTGCTAAGCAGATAGGATCTAGCTTTGGGACAGGATCCTGGGTTTACAGCTTAAACCTAGGCTACTACATTCAGAACCTCAATATACGCAAGAAACTCGTTGCATTCACGTTGGATTGAAGACATCAAAGAAAAAGGGGTAACTATTGTATTTTTAGCCAAAAAACAACTTAAACCTCAACCGGGACATTGAGCGTCCACTTTTCAAGGCACATAACACGTCCGTTTAATATACAAAAACTCAGAATGGTCTCCTGAGAAAATTTATATGTTTAACACAGACAGTGCATGGAACAAGGAACTCTTCTGGGAAATTACATCCACTATAGTTCGAATAAGTAATGACAAATACTATAGTTTTTTCTTTTTCATGATGGAAAGTCCAACGTGGGCACCGGGTTACTCGCAAAGAGACCCCAAAATATAGCTTCCCTCACCAGCTATCTGCCATGCAGATAGGATCCAACTTTGGGACAGGATCTACAGTTTACAGCTTACACCTAGCCTACTACATTCAGAACCTCAATATACGCAAGAAACTCGTTGTACAGGGTGTACATAAAGTCAGGATCTATTTTTGTGAAGCAGTTGGAAATTATATGGAATTCAATCATAAAATGATAAAGTGGTAACATTTATTAAATAATTAAGAGTAGGATTCGACGTGACGCCCATTAGTATCCCTGCACAGCTCAAATCGTTCCGCAGCATTTCTAGACACATTCTGGAGCATTTGCGGGGTTATGTTATCTGCAGCAGTTCGTATACGTGCACGTAAGTTTTTAAGACTCGTAATCTTCGTCTGATAGACGTGCGATTTGATAAAGCCCCATGCAAAGAAATCTAAAGGGGTTAAATCTGGTGATCTCGCTGGCCAAGGTCTGTTGCTTCCGCGTCCGATCCAGCGATTTGGAAAACGTCCATTTAGATAATCCTGAACAATTTTGGCATAGTGACAAGGAGCACCATCATGTTGATAGACGACGGGGATAGGATTGTTAGTACCGTCGTCTATCAACATGATGGTGCTCCTTGTCACTATGCCAAAATTGTTCAGGATCGGACGCGGAAGCAACAGACCTTGGCCAGCGAGATCACCAGATTTAACCCCTTTAGATTTCTTTGCATGGGGCTTTATCAAATCGCACGTCTATCAGACGAAGATTACGAGTCTTGAAAACTTACGTACACGTATACGAACTGCTGCAGATAACATAACCCCGCAAATGCTCCAGAATGTGTTTAGAAATGCTGCGGAACGATTTGAGCTGTGCAGGGATACTGATGGGCGTCACGTCGAATCCTACTCTTAATTATTTAATAAATGTTACCACTTTATCAGTTTATGATTGAATTCCATATAATTTCCAAGTGCTTCACAAAAATAGATCCTGACTTTATGTACACCCTGTATATTAAATGGACTTGTTATTTGCCTTGAAAAGTGGACGCTCAATGTCCCGGTTGAGGTTTAAGTTTTGTTTTTTGGCTAAAAATACAATAGTTACCCCTTTTTCTTTGATGTATTCAATCTGACGTAAATGTATATATATATATATATGTGTGTGTGTATGTGTATGTATATATATATATATATATATATATATATATATATTTATATTTATATTTACAAGTTTAAATTCAATATTTAAACTTTTTAAGCTATTTAAACTGTAAAAATGAATGTGGATTCATATTAAATGTTGAAATGAAAAAGAACTCATCCATCATCGGAATAAGTAGATACGTGGCTCGCAACTTATTCCTACCTGCAAACTTTCTATTTCTTTAAGCTGACCTTTGCTAAATTGGCGCCGAACTAAATTTCTGAAAACTTACTTGCTTAAATGTGCTTAAAAGATATTTGAAAATGTGTTTAGAAACTCTCTTCCAACTCAGTGTCATTCCCATTTTACTCTTTAACCACGAGTGAGAAATCCACGAGTGAGAATCTCAACAGAGGCAATTCTCAAATTGATCCATTCCCAATGTAATACCTTCCACTTGAAGTGCGATTTTTCTTAGAAAATACCCATCAGAACCGCATTTGACCCACTGTCTCATTTTACCCTTTCCTATAAACCAGGAAACTTTCCCAGATTTGGAATTCCCACTTCGAGCATTCTCACTTGCGGACTGTGGAGTGGATGATAAATTAATGGGAATGACACTGAATAGGAAATAATCATTAGAAACATTATTATATAAATTCGTTAAGTTTTTAAGCAATTTTCTTTGACTTTGTTTCTGAAAAAAAAACAAGCTTCAACTTTGTTTCCTTTGTTTCAAACATGTTTGTTTCGCCTATCAGCAACATGGAGAGGTCAAGAATGAATGTGTGTCAACTCGTTGAGCTTTTTTATAAACAAGAATGACTGTGGAAGGCTACGTTGAAGGAGCACCGTGATAGAAATTTTCAAATGTTGTCGCTGACATTCTCAGGAAATTTCTGGGTCCGTGAGGGTCGTAATTTTCATTATATACTGTATTAAGAAGTTAAATACAGACCATGTTTCATGGTCTCTCGCAGCGTGTTTCCATCCTTTCTCGACGCACTTCGTTTTTCTGCATCTCATAACAACAACGCTTGGAGCAGAAAAAAGAAAACGTTTCTCTTACTCGGCAGTAAGCTTAAATTTAGAAGTATTTCTTCTAATTAATTTTTGTGCTAACGTCAGTATTTCCAACAGAAATAAATAAGCCTGTGAATATTTTCAGAAACTAAAATATGTTGCAGAAACGTTTACAAATAAATTATATGGCAAATATCTGCTTTAATACTTTAAACAGCTCCTTTAATCACACGAAATAAATATCCGTAAAAGGCTATAATGGGAGGCTCGAGCCCCTTCAGCCCCTCTGGATCCGCCGCTCTCTATATATATATATAGCTACCCTATATCGTAGAGGTAATTCTAGAAAAGAGAATATCCTGAAAGACATTATAAATAAAGTGTCGACCATCCGTGATAATGAGAAAAATATTACCTTCTACGTTACTAATTTTCATAGAATACCGGTAATCTCTATGGGTGATGTAGACGTTTTGGTGCTCCTCAAACAGTACAATGAGGTACAAAAGGCGTTAGTTGAAATGAAACACCAACACGTGGTGTCAAATCAGAAAAATGCGATTTCGCTCGAACAATTCCGGTCAGAGTTAGATGCGTTGAAAGAGACGCTCCTCCCGAAGCCCAGTTACTCGGAAGTTGTTCAGCAAGTCAGAACCCCAAGAAGCTCGTCGGGTAGCGAGGGAAACGAAATCCCCTCCCCAACTCCCCCTATGAATGTGGGGTAGAAACGCAGCATGCAGGGGAAGGGGTCAACCTCTCTTCCGTTCAGGAAAGGACTCCTGCTCCCGATTTCACAATGAGGAATAGGGACTGTCCGATGCAAAGAGACGAGGCATCACTGCCCTCTTCCTTACCTTCCACTGAAGGTGAGAGGCGTTCGATTACTCAAACGCATCGCTCGGCGTCCAGTTCCACCCCTCCCACCGAAGAAGGAGGGGCACACGCGTCCGTCAGGATATAAACACCACTAACAGACCCTCACCAAGCCACAAAGTAGAGAAGAGGCCTCCTATTCCCCCAAGGTCGTGCCACCCATCCTGCAGGTAGACGAACCCTGCCTCAGGGAAATTGAGGGAAGAGGACGGGTGGGTCACAGTTAACAGGCGCTCTCCACGGAGGGTTCCTCAACCTGTAAGCGCGGCAAAGTCACCGGTGAGGAATCTCACCCTCTTTGTGTCGCGAATTCAGTTCTCGAACGAAGGAAGCGATATTCGACACATGATGGTGAACACACTATATTGTTAGGTAAGAAACTAAACACAAAATCTCCGTATTATAACTCATTTAAAGTAATAATTAAAAGTGTAAATTCGCATTTGAACCCTTACAATGTGAGTCAGTGGCCAGAAGGTATTGTTGTTAAGGAGTTTATTTACTTTTCCATATTTGATAACAGGCAAAATATTAATAACAATATTATTAATAATAATAATAATAATAATAATATTAATAATAATAATAATAATAATAGGCGCCCTAACGGTAATGCCTGAAATTTGTACTGTATATAATAATAATCAGATTAATAAGTTTTCTATCAGTCATGGCGGATAACTTGTTGAAAATAGTCTCATATAACGTAAGGTCAGTGAGGAATTCATTTGTAAATGTTCATAAAATCTGTAACAGTGCAGATTTGATACTCCTGCAAGAGCACTGGCTACCTAAGCAAGAGCAAAAATCCTCTCTACCATCCATGATGACTTTATGTACCATGCGTCATCAGCAGTAGACTTGTCAGATGAATTAATGTACGGTAGGTGGTGTTGCTTTCTAAGTAAGGAAAAATTTGTCAAAACATAAAATTTTTAACTAGCGATAATGTAAGGTTGTTAGGCATTGAATTGCAAGTGAACAATGATTGCATATTAATTGTATACTGCTATTTATCATACAACAATGGCAGTAATCTAGATGAATACATTGCTTTGCTGTATAAAATTAAGTCATTACCAGATAACCCCAAATATTCTCACTGTATAATAATGGGGGACTTTAACGCGCATGTGAATTCGGAATTCTTTGTAGAATTGGGTAACATGTGCGAGTCGGCCAAATTAAGTACAAGTGATGTAGATGTATTAGGGGTAACCAGTGGTAATTTTACATACGTTAGTGATATGAGTGGTACTACCAGGTAGAGTGATCATTGTCTCACTAGTAATAATCTAAAGGATCGAATTGTAAGAGTTCATATTCAGCATGATTTCCTCCTTTCCGATCATAGACCATTAGAAATATTAATTAACGTTACCAATTTATGAGCAACACGACATAGCAAGAATTCAATAGGTAAGAATAATTGCGTCGATTGGTCTAGTGTTAATATGCAACAAAGAATAGAATACAAAGACAGAACAGGTCACCTCTTTAATAATTTAGAAATTTTGCATCTTGCCTGTAATAATCCTTGCTCAAATGATTCTCACTGTAAACTCATAGATAGGTATTATAGTAAGATAATATCCCTGTTAAGAGAAGCAGGAAGCCCCCTGATTAAATCTTACAATTATCATACTAAGATTATTCCTGGATGGAATGATTTTATTGCCCCCCTGAAGAGGGAATCGAAAGACGCCTATAATTTGTGGTGCATTCATGGTAGACCCAGATTAGGACCAATATACATGAATATGTGTAGAAGTAGGGATCAGTATAAGGCGGCCATAAGGCGTAAACGGGAAAAAGTCTATTCGAGCATCAAAAGCCTGTGAAGCTCGCATAAATAACGATAATAACAAATTTTAGAAATTTGTTAAGAATCAAACCGGTGTCAAAAGTGTCCTCCCTCCTACAATCGATAGGGTATCGGGGAAGGATGAAATTGCAAAGCTGTAGAAAAACCACTTCTCTAACGTTCTTAACAGTGTGAGTAGGGATAATCTTAAGATAGATTGCAGCGAAACGACTGTGGGAGGAACAAGGGAAAATACTTTGATATCAGTTCCTGAAGTAGAGAGGTTAATTAAAGAGTTAAAGACTGGTTCTGCGTCAAGGGTAGATGACCTCTCGAATGAGCACTTAAAATATGCCAATGTCGTAGTATGTCTGCATATATCATTGCTCTTATTAACCATGCTTGCTCCTAGCCATATCCCTGCAGAGTTCATGAGGGTATATATCTTGCCCCTGGTCAAAAATAAGTATGGAGACATTCTGTCCAGCAATAATTACAGGCCTATTGCTGTCGCTTCCTGCTTCTCGAAACTATTAGAAAAACTCTTGTTACCTCTGGACATCTAATCAGTTTGGTTTTAAATGGTCCCACTCAACTGACCTGTGTATCTATGTACTTAAGGAAATAATATTGAAATGCACTGACAGTAATTCAACTATTTATAGCTGTTTCCTAGATATATGTAAGGCATATGATAGAGTGAACCACAATATTTTATTTAAAAAACCTAGAAGAGGGGAGGGTTCCCATGTACATATTAAATTTATTGAAATTTTGGTATTCCCACCAATCTTTTACCGTTAGGTGGGGCAATGTACTATCTGAATGTTTTGGCTCCTCTTGCGAGGTGAGACAACAGCTCCTTGCTCTCCCCTATGCTGTTTAATGTGTATATTGACGGATTAATTGCTTCACTTAATGAGGCAACAGTGGGATGTTGTATAGATAACACAAGGATAAATAACTTAGTTTATGCCGGTGATATGGTGTTAATAAGTCCCTCTGTTAAAGGTCTGGATTGGCTACTAAAAGTCTGCGAAGTGTATTAGCAGAAACATGATATTCTTTTTAATGTTACAAAAACTAAGGTTATGCAATTTCATCGTAAAAGCTATAATCAGCCAGCTGACATTAGGTTTAAAATGAGAGGTGAAGTAATTGAGGAAGTACAAGAGTTTAAGTATTTGGGTCAAACTATTACCAGCTCCTTGAGTGAGGACTCGGATATAAGAAAACAATCTCGAAGCCTTTGTGCTAAAGCGAATATGACTATAAGGAACTTTCGGTTCTGTACAAGCAGTGGTGTAGTCCGGGGATAACGCAAGGTAACGGCGTTACGCCACTGGTTTTATTTTACTTTTAGCGTTACCCTACTGGTTTTATTTTACTTTATATTTTTTATATTTTTTGCTGTGTCTACTGAACATTTTTGCAATACATACTCTTTCCAATTATATTTCTTTCCTAACCCCTTCAATTTCAACGTGTTTTTGGGAATGTACATAAAATGTAAAAACGCTGTAGAATTTTATAGAAACGCTATATAAGAAAAATTGTTGTTGTGTTACCCCACTGAAGAAATTACGACTACACCACTGTGTACAAGTGAAGCTAAAGACACTCTCTTTCGTACTTTCTGCTGTAATATATACGGGCAGCAATGTTCCGAGCTTCCCGGAGGTAACAAGACGTGCTCAATACAGTCTAATGCAAAGAATTAAAAAATTAACCAACCCGATTATCCAAGCTATCCATTAGTCCTGCCGGTTATCCTCTAAGCTGTGGACTTCTTGGTACGAAAACGTCTGTCTGTAGGCCCACTTAACTTTGACATTATTGTATTATTTCTAATCAACTGTATATATTTTTATCCTTAGTATGTGAACTGTCATTGTATTAATAATATTTGTCATATGGACTATAGTCTGCCAATAAACCTTTTCATATATATATATATATATATATATATATATATATATATATATATATATATATATATATATATATATATATATATATATATATATATATATACTGTATATATCGGGTGGCCCAAAAAAACTACTTGAGATTTGAAAATTAATAACTTCAAAAATATGCAGTTCACGCTTCCAAAATTTACAAAACTTTTACCTCAATCTATTGGTAAGCCATCATAAAAATTTCAGACCTCTATGTAAAATACTTTTTCCACAGCTGAGGGAACAATAAGGTATGGTGAAAAAAATGAATATTATAAACTGAAAATTTTTTATTATTCACATCTTATCAACAAATATGATCAATATGTCCGCCGTCCTGCTTACAAACTAATCTTAACTTTTTCTTCCATGACATGATACATTTTCTGATTTCTGCTAATGTTATTTTGTCTCAACATTTGAGTAATTTTTTCTTTAATTGCATTTCTGTAAACTTTTCTGTTTGGCCTTCATAAATCTTCTCTGCCTGAGTGTTCTACATGCAATAATCCATGAGATTGCAATCAGGAGATTGCGGGGGCCAGTCATTTTTTCCCATGAAGTTGACTACATTCCGTTGTAGATAATCATGTGTGAACTTGCTAGTGTGAGCTGTAGCAGTGTAGCACCATCTTGTTGGGGTATGAAATCGTTTCCATAATACAGACGCTGACAATCAGGCAAAATATTCTCCTTTAAGAGATTTACATACTAGGTTTCTGAATTAATTTTCTTATTTTCTGAAATGAAATGAATTTTCATCTTTCCATTCCACGATACACCTGCTCATACCATGATTTTTTTGGAAAACCGACTTGTGTGGTGGTAAAGTCTCGATGGAGGAATGTCTTTCTTACGCCGACCATAAACAACATCGTTCCGGGAGTTTCGAGCAATCTCGATGATGAAATCTTTTTCATCTGTGAAAACTATTTTTTTTTAAATCATTGGACGAAAATCTATCAAGCAATTTTCTACAACAAATTTTTCTTTTAGCTCTTCCATTGCTGTCAAGTCTTGAAACACGGATCCTTTTAAATGCTTTAAATCCGACTTCGACTTCGAGTGATACCTAAATTTCTTGCAATTTTCCCCTGAGAGTAGTGAAACCCAGGTCGACCCTCTTGAGATAGGCTCATCATTTCGATCATTGCTATATTGTCTTCAGTGTAATAGTATGATCGCAAACAAGACGAGTGCAAAGCAATTGCAATGTTGATCAAATGTTGCAAGGTGCCACCTCCCCAGTGCCAACCCCCCTCCGGGTGCAAAAAATAAAAGAAAGGGGGAATTCCCCCAGCAAGCTGGGGTAGTCCAACTAACCTCATTAGTGGAGAAGGTGGGACGGCTTCATCCCCGAAATGGGTTTCCCTAGCTTAGGAAGGTAAGAGAGGAAGAGAGGAAGAGACCAGCCATCGTCTGCGAAACACAAACGCATAATGAAAGCTCAGGTAGCCTCACTTGGCTTAGAACTCGAAATCCGCCAGGTGGCTTAGAAGACTTAGAAGGCAGGTGTATATATATATATATATATATATATATATATATATATATATATATATATATATTAATTAACTTTTCAGTTGTCAGGCTGCGCTCTTTATTTGGAGATATTCTTGACAGTTGGCTTAGAAATCCGTCAGTCGGCTTAAAAGGCGTACCCGGCCATTTGGTATATATATATATATATATATATATATATATATATATTCCCATGTCTCCAGTTATTCCTTAATATCTTTTATATATACAACCAAAATAATTAAATAAAACACCCTTAAATCATTCTATTTATTTAGAGGAGTTAAGGGAAATAATTCATGAAATATATAGAAAATATACATTCAAAAATAATATATATCGAAAATACACACATTAAACGATATTTCCACTGCGTTCGCACTTATTAAGCAGATTACATTTTCTTCAATGTTTACAAAAGTTTTCTCCGATTTCAATGAAATTTGTAGCAATAATCACTATATATAGCAGCATTGATGGTATTCATTTCGATAAAATATTTTGATAATTAAAATAATTATCTCATTTTATTGAAAAATATGTAAAATATTGTGTTCCGACTTATTAAGCAAGTATTCTATTTACGGATCTAAATGGTGAAAATGGGTAAGAAGAAGAGTTTAACATTAACTGAGAAAAGAAAAATAGTCAAGTTACTCGCTGAAAATATAAAATCTATTGAAATTGCGAAGCAGTTTGGCAGAGCTTATCGAACTGTAAACAAGTTTGTAGTGGAGGGTACCAAACTGAGGCAGCGAAGTGATAAAAGAGCTATAAGAAAAGTGACAAGGTGGCAGATATCTGTAATCAAGCGCAAATTGCAAAGCATCGATTGTCCTCAAGTAAAGATGTTTTTGAGCAGGCTGGCATACATACTGTACCAAAAACATCTCGATGTGGAATCCTCCGAACAATTGGCAAGACTTGTAAACCTACGATATAGTCACCATTAACACCCAGGTACAAGAAGCAGCATGTTGAATGGGCGCGTCAGTACGTGAAAACAGATTTTAATACTGTATTGTTCACCGATGAATGAAAAGCAACCCTTGAGGGACTTGATGTTTGGTCAAGAAGATGGATTGCTGAGAGCCAATTTCTACTATCGAGATTAAGACGCCAACAAGGTGGAGGTAGTGTCATGTTTTGGGCAGGATTGATAGGCAATGAAGTAGCTGTCCCATACAGAGTGCCTGATGGTGTAAAAATGAATGCCCAGTCTTACACAAACTTTCTAAAAGAAAACCTCATTCCATGGTAGAGATTGACCCTTAGTAATCCATCTTCTTGACCAACCATCAGATCCATCAGAGAGGGAAGGTGAATACATGCCGCCTATTGGGGAATTTCTCGGAGAGTTGACTGACGAGATTAAGAATGAGTATGGTGATGGTGCACACGCTGACTCCTTTGTATCATCAGGGCCAAAAACGTATGGGGTACGGGTGAGGGTGGGGGAAGAGCTGAAATATATCGTGAAGGCGAAGGGCATCACGCTTAACCTGGCGAACCGACGGGTCGTTAACCTTGACTCGTTGGAGGAGCTAGTGTGTCTAGAAGATGAGAATGACCAACCACCCCAACTGACTGTAGGGACCCACAATTTCCGGGCACAGAAACTGAGGGGTGTGAAGGAACTTAGGGGCACAAAGGTGTGTTGTAACACCTATAGGAAACGTTATCACGTGCCTGGCACCTATGATACCGGACCCTTTGGGTACCATAGTACTTGAATGTTATATATATATATATATATATAATATATTGATAAAGATATGTTTATTTTATTTATTACGTATATTTGAATATGTAAATAAATCATGTTTCAATTAGGGTTTCATTTTCTCCTTTGTGTGCGTGCGTGTGCGTGTACAGAAAAAGTCCTAAGCTCCGCCCACTTTAAGATCAATCAAAGAGTCACCTGACTCCTGCTACTACCTAGGCATATCTGTACCCCTGCGTGCTCAGTTGGACGCTGCAAACCCTGGATCTCAGACGTATATTTGAAGAATTCTCATGTAGACGAAAAATAGTGATGGTGACCTTTGATATTGCGTGTTCGACGTTTATGAAGTGGTATTGGTAAAGTCGGAAGATGTGATGAATACTGAAAGACGGCCTAGCCCTCCCTCCTTTGAGACTTTTAAGGCTACATTGAACCGTACGAAGCTTGAGGAACAAGATATTCAAATACTCTGTGGATATTCTAGCGAGAGCATTGTCGGATTTCGCGGCACAAACGATGTAATGGACTACGTTGTAGGGCTAAACTGTATAAAAGTGTACATACACCGTGAAGTGAAAGAAACAGCACGTGCAGAAGAGAAGCAACGGGTATGGGTAGTGAGTCTTGTTGATGAGTGGTCTGACAGGCGGTATTATGTCATGCTGCATCATACCGAGTACGCATACCCTGCGGCTGAGAATGTAAATCTCGTCATAATGCATAGTCTAAAATACTTTTACCACTACATTCATATATATCATGACGAGGTTCGCATTGAGGTTGTGGCTAAAGCCCTGTGTGAGTTTTTAATAGAATTTAGAGACGCGTATCGACTGTTAAACAAAAAGGATAAATACGGGCACAGGTTTCTCTCAAGTAGTGCGCCGGATTGTTAATAAAATGTGTTTAGTTTGTGGAAATGAACAAAAATGTCTAGTGCGCATTCCGATAAAACATTAAAACCGATATTGCCCCATGTATCGGAAATTGCCCGGTATAATGGGTACAAGTACTTGCATGATTCTTTCATGCTGGAACAAACCCGTCCACGAAACATTAACGCTTGGTATGACTCACTCCTCCACACCTGTCTCCGAGCCAAACCGCGCACCGGTTGCTCATAGTCATCTCAGAGTTTGACCCGACTGGACGTGCACATTCACAATAGAAAACGATGGAGCTTCCTTTGAGCAGCATTCTCAATGCCGTATACGACGTGTCCGTGACGAAGTCATTGCGTGTGTTCAGACGTAAAACCGGTGCCATTAATTATATACTTGAAACTACTTGTATACAAGCAAACTCTGGTAAACGTAATGTTGTTTATTTAAGTGTTGAGGAGATGAATGGAGTCTTCGTGATAGTTGAGAAGTGGGGTGAGGATCGTTATAAAATACCTGCAGGTGTAGGTACAAGAAGAGAACAGATTAGTGATACCACCTCATATGCCATTGTTTGCACGTTGTGTACAAATAACGATCAGCCAAGCATTGATATACGACTGATGTTGAAGACTGCATCTGATAATAACGGTCTTGTCCCCACGCGAAACCGCTTCATCCTCGACATAATGTTTGAAATCGTCGGTTTCCGCAAGCTAAAGCCTATATTAAACGCACGTATTACGGATATGGTTTATTTTGATACGGTTCTTGAATACACATACACAGCTCTGCTCGACCGGTTTACCGAATGTAGGAATGAAAATGGCGGGAATGGTCTAGAGCTGGATGCTTATTTAAAATGTTTAGACTCTTCGAAATATCATGAACTTTGGTACAAAGGACTTGAGCGGTACAGGGCAGAGTTCGCCTACACTGTTCACCCTGAAGAATTGTATCTTTATATAATGAGCAGCTGTCGTTACGACTTAGATTATTTCAACTGCCGCTATGCGTTGTGAAGAAGAGTTCACGATTGAAAAGCTCGGATCGGTAAGAAAAAACCCTCGATTGGAAAGGAGTGTTTATAAATTTGAATTTAATACTGATGTTGTGGCTAAAGACGCCCTCTTTGTGCGTGCTTTTGATTGTATACTGTCTATTTTTAAAGATGATTTGCCAACCAATTGTAAGGTGGACACAAAAATAATACTGAATGAATTGAAGGCCCTTTACATTGAGTATAGGCGCCCGCACATCTTGAGTGGTGAAATAATGCTAAATCTATTTATTGCATAGTACAAAGGAACAATGATGTAACTGTAGATTCGATCACGTGTGAGTTTAGTATTTTAGTTAAGCGCAGTAGAACATAATGTGTATACAGTATATTTTGATGTATATTATTTGAAGTTTATATAAGTATGTATTTGCTCGTACATACAGTATATTAAATGGTTATATAGTTTTATCCTGTACTAGTATTATTATTTAAGAATATATATATATATATATATATATATATATATATATCGTTTAATATGTGTATTTTCGATATATATTATTTTTGAATGTATATTTATCTCCTATATATTTCATGAATTATTTCCCTTGACTCCTCTAAATAAATAGAATGATTTAAGGGTGTTATTTAATTATTTTGGTTGTATGTATAAAAGATATTAAGGAATAACTGGAGACATGGGAATATATATGTACCAAATGGCCGGTTACGCCTTCTAAGCCGACTGACGGATTTCTACGCCAACTGTCAAGAATATCTCCAAACAAAGAGCGCAATCTGACAACTGAAAAGTTAATAAATATATATATATATATATATACATACACCTGCCTTCTAAGTCTTCTAAGCCAACTCGCGGATTTTGAGTTCTAAGCCAAGTGAGGCTACCTGAGCTTTCATTATGCGTCTGTGTTTCGCAGACGATGGCTGGTCTCTTCCACTCTCTCTCTTCCTCTCTTACCTTCCTCAGTTAGGGAAACCCCTTTGCCGGAATGAGGCCGTCCCAACTTCTCCCCTAAAGAGGTTAGGTGGACTCCCCCAGCTTCCTGGGGGAATTCCCCCTTTTCTTTGTTTTTGGCACCCGGAGGGTGATTGGAACTGAGGGGGGCACCTTGCAACATTTGATCAACACTGCAATTGTTCTGCACTCCTCTTTTTTGCGGTCATACTGCTAGTGTAAGCTGTTTTAGGCCGACCACTTCCACGCTTCCGTGCCGTCGAACCGGTTGCTTTAAGTTTTTTTAATTATTCTATTCACAGACGTAACATTACAAGTTATTCCTGGAAATTCCCTCAAAATTCTTGCCCCAGTCCATCTTTTTTCCAATAAACACTTTTCAATCACCGCTTTTTTAGTTAGTTAGAACCATAATTTGAAGGGTAAGTTTTAAAAACAGTATTTAAGATGGGCGTAACCTATATCATTTGACGTTTCTCAGATACTAACAGAGTATCCATAGGCTAAGGAAACTACCAGAAGTCTTAGAATAGTTGCCAGGTACAGCTATACACATTTAGGATTTAGGATATTCGTTTTTTTCACCATACCTCATTGTGGAAAAAGTATTTTACGTAGAGGTCTGAAATTTTTATGATGGCCTGTCAATAGATTGAAGTAAACTGAACTGCATATTTTTGAAGTTATTGATGTTCAAATCTCAAGGCAGTTTTTTGGGCCACCCGATATAACGTATGGTTCTGGGTCGATCAGCATAGACTGCCGACTTGAGATGGTCCCACAAGAAAAAGTCGAGGCGTGAGGTCTGGAGACCTAGGTGGCCATTCGACGAGCCCTCGCCGTCTGATCCACTTGCTTGGGAATGTTTCATCTAAAGAGCTCCGGACGATGGTTACGAAATGTGGTGGTGCACCATCCTGCTGAAACCACATCTCCGCCCTTTCTGCCAATGGAATGTCACTCAGTATGGGCATTAGAAATGTTTGTAGCATATGCAGATATGTTTCACCTGTTACATTGCCGGTGAAAAAGTACAGACCAATTAACCGATTAACCTACTAACTTGGTTGGTTAGTAGGTAGGTAAAGGAAATTTTATTGAAGGATACTGAGGTTATGGAATGGAGTATGATGATTTATATCCGGTTTATATTTGAAAATGAGTATTGTTTCTAAGAGGGGTAGGTCGTGTTTATTGGCTTTACTAATTATTGAAAAGTTACAAATCATGTCAGAAAAGAATACAAGTGGCAGAATTTTACAATATTTTTCAATATTTTTCTGACAATTTAGATAGCTGATATGACATCAATATACGAGTATTCACAGTATTTTAATCTGAATATGCCGTTAGAAGTATGAGAGATTTTTAGTCAAAATTAATGGAATTCAGTTTATTTGTTACAGAAGAGAAGTGAAAATGGCAAGTACTACTAATACTACTGATACTACTACTACTACTACTAGTAATAATAATAATATTAACACTAATAATAGTAGTAATAATAATAATTACTACTATAATTTAGCAAATGTGTGTCTGTCTGAGTGTCTGTCTGTTCGTCTGGCCGCAGCAAAAACTTTTACGTTTCTGAATCGATTTCGACCAAACTTCGTATGGTGGATCGGGGTGATGAGTAATGAATTATATGTGTAACCCCCCCCCCCCACCAATTATTGGGCCCGAAGGCCCCAGCACCGCGATAAAACTAAGGAAAAGAACGCAGCCATAAAAATCTTGAGTTTCACATTGGCGCCCGTAATAATAAAAAAAGAAAAAGAAAATTTGTTGCTACAGTCTTTCATCATAGTCAAGAACAGAGGAACGTAAAAGGAAGTGAGGTACACCAGTGTCACGAAAAGAAGCTGATGCCAAGAGGAAAAGAAACAAGCGACAAGATCAACAATTCAGAAATGGGGAACGTCGAGAGATGCTCAAGCACATGAGTCAATGCATGAGGATGATCATTACCTTAAACAAGAGCAACAGGCAAACACTCAGGCACATCGATCAATGCGTGAGGATGGTGATTATCGGGCTCAATAACGACAACATTCACAAATAATGTAGTCTTCCCCGAAGTACTAAAGTAAACCGTAAATATATCTGGTTCATACATATTCAAAATAAAATTCTACTATTAAGCAACTGCTATCATATCTGTGCTCCAGCCCCCCCCCCCCCACAATTACTGGGCCCGAAGGCCCCAGCACCGCAGGTCTAACTAAATGAGCCAGTACGGCCCTGTTTTATATATATATATATATATATATATATATATATATATAATTATTATTACTAATACAGGGTGTCTCAAAAGTCACTATCTATTTCGGTGACATTAGATGTTTTTTTTAAAAATGCTATGCTGGCATAAAGCTATGTACTTCTGGTGCAAATTTGTGTATTTAAAAAAAGTTAATTGGTTTATTATCTTGACATGCTTGAACAATTCCTTGAACCTCAACTTCTTACAGATGGCATTCTTGACACAGTAGTTTTTCAACAGGATGGAGCACCGTGCCATTATGCAATAATTGTACGTGATTATCTTGACAGACGCTTCCCCGGTCGTTGGATTGGTCGTGGAGGAACACAACCATGGGCAGCACGTTCACCCGATTTAACACCATTAGATTTTTTCGCCTGGGGTTTCATTAAGTCTAAGGTGTACACTGGTAGAAGAATTAGTGATGTAGCCGAACTTCGAAATCGTATTACCGATGCAGTTCAGAAAATAACACCTCAAATGCTGGAAAGTGTGTTCCGGGAAACAACTTATTGCTTTGAGCTCTGTAGAGACACTGATGGTCGCCATGTGGAGACAGATAAATAAATAGCACTAATTCTTTGTGGCACTTACTTTGAAATAAATATATTTTTCATGTCTTAAACCAGTTTTTCGTAATTCCCATTATTTTTCAAAATAGATAGTGACTTTTGAGACACCCTGTATAATAATAATAATAATAATAAAAGCCAGTGTCTGTCTTTTGGTAACGCTTACCAGTAGTATGAGTGCAACATCCCCAATATATATGAAGAGCGGGGCTCCCAGGGGGGTTTACAAAACTCCAACCCGTCATTTTTGGACGGGTCGGGAAGCAGGCCTCCAAATTACTGTCGGTTCAATTATTTGGTCAATAAAACTATAGAAAAGAACGCAATCATGAAAATTTTGAGCTTCACATTGCCACCCGTAACAATAATAATAATAATAATAATAATAATAAAAAAGAAAATTTGTTGCTACAATTTTCAAAGTCCCAAGCACCGCGGTCTAGTGGGTATGCTATATAATGGATTATAATTCTACGCATTGGCATATTTATCTAAAAAAAAAACCCGTCTGTAAGACGGGTGGGTATGCTAGTCATACCATAATTCGCCGCATGCCCGTCTCTCTGTCTGTCTCTTTTTCAGGTCCAAACGGCTGGACCGATTTTCATGAAATTTGGTGGCAACATCGGGATCTCTGGGTTGTTTTTAGCAACTTTACTTTTCAGATCAGGTGTCCTCAAAAAAATTTATCCCAATTATTCCCCCCAAAATTTATATACTAAAACAGGAAGCACTTAAATTTTAAAATTTTGTCCCATTGGTGTGTGAAACTCAAAATTTTGATGGTTGCTCTCTATCGTGAATTTGTTGATATGCTTTTCTGGCTATTAGAAAAATACAAAATTTTATACAAGCGTGGACTGGTGGCCTTCCCTATCATTGAAGCCTACAAGTAAACCAAGTCCCAACACGCTTCTACAGAGTTTCATACACTTTCGTGGAATGAAGAAAGAAAAGTTGGTGAATAAATTTTGAAAAGAAGGTAGCCATCAAAATTTTTAGCGACGCATCGGAAGTCATAATAGGTAAAAAAAAAATGTGATAAGTTGTATTTGGAATTTAAGTGCTTCGTGAGCTTCAATTCAAATCTATGAAGCTGCATTTAAAATTTAAATGATTCGTGAGTTGTTGTTGTTGTCGTTTAGCCGATCAGCTCAAACTGATCGAGCAAGCCGGCGGCACGCAGTTAACCGATCGCCCTCTCCGGAGTGGACCAGAGGTTCAGCGCACTAGTGATGTTGTGTTGTGTTCGTTGTTGTGCTACAGCGGTACAATCTGTCATGATATGTTCAATTGTTTGTGGTGTGTCCTGGCACAGGTGACAGGTGTCGTCTTTGGAGTTGTCTAGTCTGTGTTTATACGTCCGTAAGTTGAGGTGATGTCCACATCGGAATCGTGCTAAGTTAACTCGATCCGATCTGCTCAGGCTGATCTCTGACCTGTTAATGGGTGGCGGCTTCGCACCTAGGACCGCATTCGGACCGAGTCGTGTCAGTGCTTTGTGGGTTAGGTGTGTGTGTATGTGTTTTCTGTACTGTGTGATGTCTGTGGGGCGTGGTATGGAATGGAGTATTTGGTTATAATGTCTCTCTGTTGTTACCTTCATGGTGCGAGGTGTTGGTGCATGATTGTACATGTAGTGGCAAGGGTGTTGTGGGTTAGTTGTCGCTGCTGCCATAAATTGTGTTCATGTCTAAATGTTCCCTAACTTTCAGTATTTTTATTTCTGTGTGCAGGTGTTCTATTGGTGTTGTTTGATGCATCCTGTAATGATACGAAGTGCGTTGTTTTGTATTGTCTGTAAGGTGTTTATGTGTGTGAGATAATGGGTGCCCAGCATGGGTTAGCATACATAGTCCATAACTGACTGAATATATTGTTTGTATATGAGTGATGTTGTTTCCTGCTGGTGTCCAAAGTTTGTGCCTGTAAGTACCCTAAGCGTGTTAAGTCTAGATGTACATTTGTTTTTAATGTCCTGAATGTGGTTTGCAAAAGATAATGATGTGTTGTATGTGACCCCAAGTATTTTGGTCCTGTGAGTGTGTGGAATGTTGGTGTTGTTTAGTGTAAGCTGTGGAGTTATCTGGTGTTCTTTTGTATTGCTTGTAAGCAAGGTGATGGTTGATTTTGTGGACGCTATTTTGAGGCTATTGTGTGTGAGCCAGTCTTGTACATATACTGTTTATGTATGTTTGTAGGTTATTTGTAGCGGTGTCGATGTTGTTGCGGGTGGATGTTAGAGTGATGTCATCTGTATATGATGATAAGGTAAGCTTGTTATCTGTGGGTGTTGGAATGTCATGCATGTATAAGTTGAACAGTGTTGGTGAGAGAACAGAGCCTTGAGCGACTCCGTTCGGAAAAAGCTTGTTTTTGGATGACTTGCCATTAAATGTAACTTGTGAGTATCTCCCTGAAAGATAGTTGCTCAGCCACCTTTTGGTGTTATTGTGCATGTTTGTGTTGAGTATTTTGTTTATGAGAGGGAAGCGTGGGATAGCATCAACTGCTTTACTAATGTCTATTTTTGCTAATAGTGTACGTTGAGCTGGTCGTCTGGAGTTGATGCCATCCATGATGTGCTACGTGAGGTTAGTGAGTAATGTCGTGGTTGAGTGGTGAGGTCTGAATCCATGTTGAGTAGGCGATTGTGGTATGTGTGGGTTGGTGATTTGTAAGATTAGTCTTTCTGTTACTTTGGAAGGTGTGCATAGTAAAGTAATAAGTCTATAGGAAGCTGGTTCTGGTGGATTTTTGTTTGGTTTGAGTAATGTAATAACACTGGTCTACAAATTTTGAAAAAGTTTGTGCTTCGGAGATAAAATGTGTTTCCTATTATGGATTTTGGGGTGCTGAAAACGAATATAACCATAAAAACAGTCGATTGGCTACAGTTTCCAAGAAAATTTAAGTCATACATTTTGCTTATATGTATACCATATATTAGTAACATACTTGTATAATGCAGTCACTTATATTGATTCAACCCGTCGCTTCTTTGCTTGTCTCTTGTATTCAACTTCTGGAGCATCTCTTGTTATTGTCCAGCAGTAGTCTGCTAACAATGATGGACTCCATTTCCCCTGGTAGCGTTTCTCCATCGCTGAGATATCCTGGTGGAAACGTTCACCATGTTCATCGCTGTCTGCTCCGCAGTTGGCCGGAAAAAATTTCAGGAGAAAATGTATCTTTAAAGACATATTGCAGCCCATTTTTTGATAGAACAACAGCAGGGTTTGCACCAGCTCCCTGTAATTGTCAGCTTTGGTATTTCCGAGAAAATTGGTTGCTACTAACCGGAAAGCATTCCACGCTGTCTTCTCCTCAACACCAAGGATACGGTCGAACTCCTCATCTCTAAGAAGCTCGCGGATCTGTGGACCAACAAATACATCCTCCTTGATTTTTGCTTCACTGAGCTTTGGGAATTTACCACCGAGGTACTTAAAAGCTGCCCCCGTTTTATCCATAGCCTTAACAAAATTTTTCATGACGCCCAGTTTGATATGTAAGGGTGGTAACAAAATCTTGCTCGATTCTACAAATGGAGGATACTGAACATTTTTTGTTCCAGGTTCCAATGAGTGTCGGAGTGGCCAATCCTTCTTGATGTAATAAGAAGTCCTAGCCCGACTATCCCATTCACACATAAAACAGCAATACTTAGTGTAGCCCGGCTGCAGTCCAAGCACGATAGCAACAACTTTCAAGTCACCACAAACCTGCCACTGATGTTTGTAATAGTTTATGCAGTTCAAAAGTTGCTTCATGTTGTCATATGTTTCCTTCATGTGGACTGCATGACCAACTGGAATTGATGGCAATACGTTGCCAACATGCAACAAAACAGCTTTTAGACTGAACTTCGATGAATCAATGAACAGTCTCCATTCATCAAGATTGTGAATAATGTTGAGAACTGCCATCAGACCATCGATGTCGTTGCAAGCTACAAGGTCACCTTCCACAAGGTCACCTTCCATGATGAAGAATGGGACAAAATATTTTTGATGGTCACGAAACTTACACACTAACATTTTCAGTGAGGAGATTCCACTGCTGCAATCTGGAGCCCAACAGCTCTGCCTTACTCTCTGACAGTTCTAAATCTCTGATAAGGTCGTTTAATTCATTCTGAGTTATCATGTGCGGTTTAGAAGATGTCAAGTTGTAAACAAATTCAGGGTCTTGTGAAGTTGAAGGCTCACAAGTCGCAGGTTCCTTCATTCTCCTCGTCCTCTGACGCCAGGGAGAATGAGTGTGGGGGCTCAGGAACGGGTAGTCCTTCGCCGTGAGGTACCGGGCGTATAGCAGAGGGTATATTCGGATATTGTAAAATCCACTTTTTCTTCTTGCAAATACCTTTCTTGATTGGAGGCACCATGCAGAAGTAACAATTGCTGACATGATCTGTTGGTTCCCTCCACACCATTGGCACTGCAAAAGGCATAGATTTCCTTTTCCGATTCAACCACTGGCGAAGGATTGTTGCACAAGTATTGCAGCATATGCGTGGGGCCCAGCTCTTGTCCTGATCTCCAATCTTACAGCCAAAATAAAGGTGATAGGCTTTCCTAATCACGGCCGTTATAGCACGCTTTCGTGATGCAAAAGTCAATTCTCCACAAACATAACAGAAGTTATCTACACTGTTCACGCAATTACGAGGCATGTTTGTTCAAATTAGGCTGAAAAAAATTCAGTTTCAAAAGCAAACACTAAAAAGAGTTTGACAAGGGTGCACTGTATGACTTCCGCGAATGAACTGATGCTGTGGCGTAATATGTAAACGCCTGTGACACATCGATGCCTTGACTCTACTGCGCATGCGTGTAGTTATATTTTTTTTTATTTTAATAAATTAATGTAATTACATTGCATTTTAATAATTTTAAATTAGGTAAGGTTAAGTTAGGTTAGTATTCCATTTATATTAATATCAAAAACATTATGGGAAGCAATATGTTAAAATGATGCAATCTATTTCTTAATAAATAATTTACAAATACATAATGTAATAGATAAATTTAAAATTACATTTTATTGTATATAGTATATATGTATATATTTACATTAATTTATTAAAATAAAAAAATATAACTACGCGCATGCGCGGTAGAGTCAATGCGTCGATGTGTCACAGGCGTCTACATATTACGCGACAGATGCAGTCCAGTTAGTATATGTTGGGATATTATTTTGGCCCAGCATTGGTTAGCATAGTCCATAACTGAGCGAATATATAGTTTGTATATGAGTGATGTTGTTTCCTGCTGGTGTCCAAAGTTTGTGCCTGTTAGTACCCTAAGCGTGTTAAGTCTTGACGTACATTTGTTTTTAATGTCCTGAATGTGGTTTGCAAAAGATAATTATGTGTTGCATGTGACCCCAAGTATTTTGGCCCTGTGAGTGTGTGGAATGTTGGTGTTGTTCAGTGTAAGCTGTGGAGTTATCTGGTGTTCTTTTGTTTTGCTTGTAAGCAAGGTGATGGTTGATTTTGTGGGCGCTACTTTGAGGCTATTGTGTGTGAGCCAGTCTTGTATACTGTTTATGTATGTTTGTAGGTGATTTGTAGCGGTGTCGATGTTGTTGTGGGTGGATGTCAGAGTGATGTCATCTGCATATGATGATAAGGTAAGCCTGTTATCTATGGGTATGGGAATGTCATGCATGTATAAGTTGAACAGTGTTGGTGTGAAACAGAGCCTTGAGGAACCCCGTTCTGAAAAAGCTTGCTTTTGGATGACTTGCCATTAAATGTGACATGTGAGTATCTTCCTGAAAGATAGTATACATTGAGCTGGTTGTCTGGAGTTCATGCCATCCATGATGTGCTGCGTGAGGTTAGTGAGTAATGTCGTGGTTGAGTGGTGAGGTCTGAATCCATGTTGAGTAGGCGATAGTGGTATGTGTGGGTTGGTGATTTGTAAAACTAGTCTTTCTGTTACTTTGGAAGGTGTGCATAGTAAAGTAATGGGTCTCTTGGAAGCTGTTTCTGTTGGATTTTTGTTTGGTTTGAGTAGTGTAAGAATTTTACCTTGTTTCCATATGTCAGGAATAATACAGTGTTGGTATGAATATGTGCTGATATTTATGAGAGATAGTATTCCTTGTGGACCCAAGTGTTTAAGGTGTATGTTATATAAACACACCGGACAAAAAATTAGTCACCCCTCTCAGAATGTACCTAATAACGTGTGACGGCGCCTCTGGCCTTCATAACCGCACGAATCCGGCGAGGCAGAGACTCTACGAGGTTGTGCATGTACTGAACATCGATTTGCTGCCACTCGTTCATCAGCCGGTCCCGAAGTTCCGCCAGAGTCCGCGCTTCACTTTCTGTTTCCAGCCTGAACAACACCTTCGACGCATTCAGGATTAAAGGCTTCATTGGACCTGCGATGTACTCGTCGCCTCCCATCATTGGAGAACAAACAAAAACGGGACTCATCGGACCAAATTACACGTTTCCAATCTGCCGCAGTCCAGTTTTTGTGCCTCTGAGCCCATTTATAACGTGCCAATTTGTGACTTGCTGTTAACAGCGGCCTCTTCCGTGGTACCCTGCTCCGGATGTCCATCGCATGCAGTTCTCGTAGAAATGTCCGTTCGGAAATTGGTCGCTGGAGAACCTCATTGGTTTCTTGGAGCAATTGTTCCCTGGTTTGAAAACGATTTGCAGTTACTAGACGAGAAACATGGCGGCGGCCCCTATTGTCGAGAATTGTTTTCCGGCCACAGTTACGCCGTCGATTGTCAGTTGATTGCGAACTACACCACTCTTTGTAAACTCGCTGGACAGTACGCGTTGACACACCAACAAATTGGGCTACTTCAGACATTTTGTGTCCGTGGGCTCTGCCAAACACGATGGCTCCTTTTTGCCCCTGAGTAACGTCTGCCTCACGACCCATTTTGCAGACTATATCCAACACACACTTTGTTCTTCACCACCTCACGAAACAGATCTGATCCTGTGTGCTACGTCACCGCTACTTGTCACTTACCAATGCTACATCAGCGCCCTCTGTGTGACCTTGAACTTCCTACTATCGGTGCTATTAGGGGTGACTAATTTTTTGTCCGGTGTGCTTATGTTGTCTGGTCCAGGAGCCTTCGAATTCTTAATGTTTTAGTGATCTTGGTGGTCTGGTCTGTATTGAAGGGTGTAATGGTCGTGTCAAGTCTGTAGGTTGTCTTGTGTCTGGCTGTTTGTCTGACTGCGTGTTTCTGGTTGTTGTCCCTGTACAGGGTGTCCACAAAGTACTGTTCCGATTTTAAAATTTTGTTACAACAAACCAAAATTGATAGAATAATGCAGTTTTTTGTATTTTGTTGGTTATCTAATGAAGTTTTTTCCTGATTTACAGGTTGTAATCTGAGTGTCAAGTTGTTATTGATAGAAGCTTGAACGAAAATGGCGACTACACAGGAGAAAGCTCAATGTGTTACCTGAATTGCGGAGTCGAAATCTGTGACAACTCTTCAACGGAATTACCGCCATCAATATTTCAAGGATCCTCCGTCCAAACCCAGCATTAAGAGGTGGTTTTGCAAGTTTCGGGAGACAGGAAGTGTGAATGACTCGTCAAGTCTCGTCTAGGAGACGTTCCAACGCAACCCTAGAAAGTCTATTCTTCGTGCCTCAAGTGAACTGCAGCTAACAAGATCAACGGTACACAAAGTTGTACAAAAGAGAGTACATCTTTATGCGTATAAAGTAATCCGACCGAAAAATGTTCGACTGCAAATCAATTGCAATGCATGATGATCAATGTTGCAAAGGGGGTGCGGGGTTGGCACCCGTGGGGGAGGGGGTTTATCCCCCAAGTTGCATGAAGGGGGAGAGGGGGGTATACTTTGAATAATAAAGCACAACTACATCATTCTCTTTATTTAGTCGCAAAACGAATTATTTAACATGGAATCAATTACTTAGCATACACTTATTCGAAATATATAGGAGATAAATATAAAATAAAAAATAATAATAGTAGAAGAAATCTATATATACTGTACCAAAAAATGCACACTTTATGCGAGGAATGTATATATATATATATATATACACACACACACACACACACACACACATATATATATATATATATATATATATATATATATATATATATATATATATATATATATATATATATATATATATATATATATATTCATAAATAATAATAGTACAGTAGAAATCTATATACACGTTTAATATATGTACGCGCATCTACACTTATATATAAGCACAAAAAATAATAGCACAGAAGAAATCTATATACACGTTTAATATATGTACGCGCAACCAAAATTACACACTTATCTATAAACTTCAAAACAATAGTGCAGAAGAATTCCAATACATGGATAATATATATACACAGTATAATGCTGGGCAACCGCACACCAAATGGGAGGTTCGCACTCGCACTTCCGCACCCGCACTTTAGCCTCTCCGCATCCGCACTTCCGCACACCTCTAAGTTTTCGCACTTCCGCACAACCGCACCCGCACCCGCACCCTATTTACATATATAAAGTTTTATCGCAAGGAAATATATAAGTTTCCATTAATATATTAATACTTTTATAAACTTTTATTTAATATTTAATTGTGAAAATAAAGTTTTAATACAATAAAGTCATTTTTTTGTTATGAGAGGTCAGAAAATTACTAGAATTACTAGGGTGTGCGGACCAATCCGCACACCTTCCGCACCCGCACCTCCGCACCTTCTTACCGAGGTGATCGCACACCGCACCTCCACACACCATTTCGCCCTTCCGCGCAGTGCGAATGTGCGGAGGTGCGGAAGGTGTGCGGAACTTGCCCAGCACTGCAGTATATACATCAAAATATACGCGCTTTATGTTCAACTGCGCTTAACTCATATACTAAACTCGCATGTGATGAGTCTACAGTTACATCCTTGTTGCTTTGTACTACGCAGTAAATGCGATTTAATATTATTTCACCACTCAAAGTATGCAGATATCTATATTCAGTGTAAAAGGATTTCAGATAGTTTAGCACTATTTTTGTACCCACTTTACAATCGGTTAGCACGTTATCGCTCTCTTTAAATACATTCAAAAGCACGCACAAAGAGGGCATCGTTTGTCATAACAACATTATTAAATTCAAGTTTACAAACACTCCTTTCCAAACGAGGGTTTATGTTTGCCAATCCGAGCTTTTCAATCGTGAACTCTTCTTCACGACGCATATCGACAATTGAAGTAATCTTCTAAATCGATGCCAACAACTGACCATTATATAAAGAAATAGCTCTTCAGGGTGAACAGTGTAGGTGAGCTGAGCCCTGTACCGCTCAAGTCCTTTGTACCAAAGTTCAAGATATTTCGAAGAGTCTATACCTTTTAAATACGCATCCAGCTCCAATCCATTCTCGCCTTGTTCAGTCCTACACTCGGTAAAGCCGTGAGGCAGAGCGATGTATGCGTATTCAAGAACCGTGTCAAAATAAAGCATATCGGCAACACGCATGTCTAATATAGACTTTAGCTTGCGGAAACCGACGACTTCAAACATTCTGTCGAGAATGATACGGTTTCGCGTGGGGATAAGGGCGTTATTATCAGACGCATTCTTCCACATCAACCGTATATTAATGCATGGCTGGTCTCGTTTTATATACAACGTACAAATAACAGCGTACGAGGGTGCATCATTAATCTGCCCTCTTTTCGTGCCTACACCTGCAGGTATTTTATGACGATCCTCGCCCCACTTCTCAACCGCCACGAAGATTCTGTTCATCTCCTCAACACTTAAATAAATTACGTTCCGTTTACCAGAGTTTGATTGTCTACAACTCGTTTAAAGTACATAATTAACAGCGCCGGTTTTACGCCTGAACACACACACCGACTTTGTCACGGACACGTCGTATACGGCTTTGATGATACTGCTCAACGGAAGCTCCATCGTATATTGATTTTATATTGTGAGGAGCGCACGTCCAGTCGAGTCAAGCTCTATGGTGACTATGAGCAGCCGGTGCGCGGCTTGGCTCGACGGGAGGTTTGGGGGAATGAGTCACACAGGTGAGTCATACCACTCGGTAGTGATTCATGCACGGGGTTGTTCCAACATGAAAGAATCATATAAATATTCTTTCCCCATTATAATGGACATTCGTTTAGAGAATTATTCCCGATACATGAAGTAATAAAGGTTTTAATGTTTTATGACTCTCCGGAACCATACATCTTCATTCATTTTCTCCGCACATTAATATTCCGGCTCTCTATTTGAGAGAAACATGTGTCCATATCTGTCCTTTTTGCTTAACAAGCGATACTCATCCCTAAACTCTATTAAAAACTCGCACAAGCCTTTAGCCACTACCTCACTGCGAAACTCATCATGATATATATATGAACGTAATGATAAAAATATTTTAGGCTACCCATAATTACAAGATTTATATTCTCAGACGCAGGGTATGCGTACTCGGTGTAATATAACATGACATAATACCGCTTGTCATACCATTCGTCAACAAGGTTCACAACCTATACCCGATGCTTCTCTTCTGCAGGTGATGCTTCGTCCACTTTGCGGTGTATGTGCGCCTTTACGTAGTTTAGTCCTATGACGTAGTCCATTACATCGTTTGAGCCACGAAAGCCCGCAATGCTCTCGCCAGAATAAACGTAGAGTATCTGGACCTCCTGCTCCTCACGTTTAGCTCGGTTCAATATGGCCTTAAAAGCCTCAAACGAGGGAGGACTAGGGATTCTTTGAGTGTTCACATCATCTGTAGCCATCATTATTTTTAGTCTATGTGAGAATTCTTCAAAATACATGGTCTGAAGTCCAGGGCTTGTTGAGGTCAACTGAGGACGCAGGGCAGAGATATGACCAGCTAGTAGCAGTATCAACATGACCCCTTTGATTGGGTTGCGCCATACATTGGGTGGTGCTTAGCTTTTTCTTGTACACACACACACACACACACACACACAAACGCGCGCGCGCGCAGAGGAGAAAATGAAACGCTAACTGAAACATGATTTATTTTAAATAGAAAAATAAACATATCGTCAACAAGAAAATAGTCTCTAATTCATGGCATATATTCAAATACACGTAATAAATAAACATATCGTGAACAAGTAAATATACGCTAACATGACAGCAATATTCACGCCTCGCGGTATCCAAAGGGAAAAGTATCGTTGGTGCCAGCAACCCGGTAACGTTTCCTATATGTGTTACGACATACTTTCGTCCCCCTAAGCTTCTTCACGCCCCCCATTTTCTGTGCCCGAAAATTGTGAGTCTCTAAAGTCAGATGGGGTGGCTGGTCACCCTCATCTTCTAAGGTCACGAGCTCATTCAGCGAATCAAAATTGACGTTCTCCTGGTTAAGCGTGATGCCTTTCGCCTTCACGATATATCTCACTTCCTCCCCCACCTTCACCCGTACCCTGTAAGTTTTTGGACCTGTTGAGACAAAAGAATCAGCGTAGGCACCATCTCCATACTCATCCTTGATCTCATCAGTCAACTCTACAAGGATTTCCCCAATAGGTGGCATGTATTCACTTTCCCTCTCCGTGAATATCATACTATCTGTGTCTGCATACAGAACCCTCCGCCCAAGAAAATGCAGTAGGCTCCAAAATTTGATGCGAGCGTATGCTGTTGTGAAACTGGCTACAGGTGTGTTTGTAACACGTGATGTATCTGCAGCCAATTCGGTTCTGTTGTACTTTATTATGTCTGTATTACCCACATTCACAATCTTCATGACCTCTTTATCGGGAGCTTTGGAGTAATCCCACACCTCGTTATAACTTTGGGCTAGATGGACGTTCCCCTTGTCTGTATTCTGAGCAAATTTCCCCCAAAAACTATTTAGACACAACTTTGCAATAAAGCGCTTGCCTGGGTTCTTTACAATTTTGGCCCGTTGAAGTTGTATCCCTTCACGATCGCGGTAGCGGTGAATATACGCTGATTTTTCATTTTCGGTCTCAATTCCTCGCGGGTACCCTGATTCTTCTACATTATCCTTGAAAAAAGTGTTTATATATCGTGTGAAAAGGTTGGGGACCTTCAATAATAATATATAACCGTGGCGAACGGCTAAGGACAGCTCAGCACTTGTATATATGCCTCTGACCTTCCGCTGGTCGGATGTGATTACAGGCCTCATTGTTCTCCTCTGCGCACTTCACGCACAGGGGAAATAGGAGTTTGTGGTCTAGAACGACGGGTAAGACTGGCATCCATAAGTCACGATGGAGAAGCACATCTACGAAAGAAACACCGAAACTGTCATCAGACCACCTGCCCATCATCATTAAAACACATTCTACACTCTGCCCCAACAGCCTTAGGCACACTTACAGAAATTACAAGAAAGCTGGTTAGGAACAGTTCAAAATACAGACTGAGGGACAATTCACCACATTAAACAGCACACCCATCATAAGCATCAATACAACACTCAAGACATTTAATCAGATCATCAATAATGCAAACAAATACATACCCAAGGGCAACATTAGGAAATACAACCCAAACTACACTAGAGAAACAGCCCACCTCATAAGGCAACGTAACAACCTCAAACATAACACACAAACACCACACACAGAAGCCATAAAACAGCAGATACAACAGCTCAGCACAGAAACAAACAACAAACTCAAAGAAAAACAAATAAACATTTACGGAATTCAGAACAACACTAAACCACTCCACAGATACATTCAGGCTATACAAGACTATAAACAGCATTACCCACTCTAAAAGCGGCATTCACACCTCACACGCGGCTCTCTGTCGCAGCCAAAATAATATCCCAACATGTACACAACCAGCTAACATTCTAGTTAATCACTACGCAAAGATATGTCACTTAGACAGAGACAACAACCAGAAATACGCAAACAGACAAACAGCCAGACACAAGAAAACCTACAGACTCGACACGACCATTACACACTTCAATACAGACCAGACCACCAAGATCATCAAAAACATTAAGAATTCGAAGGCTACTGGACCAGACAACATATCTAATATACACCTTAAACACTTGGGCCCACAGGGAATACAAGCTCTCATAAATATCAGCACATATTCATACCAACACTATTATTCCTGACGAATGGAAACAAGTTAAAACTCTTACACTACTCAACTCAAACAAAATTCCAACAGAACCAGCTTCCCATCGACCCATTACTTTACTATGCACACCTTCCAAAGTAACAGAAAGACTGATCTTACAAATCACCAACCCACACATACCACTATCGCCTACCAACACTGTATTATTCCTGACGTATGGAAACAAGGTAAAATTATTACACTACTCAAACCAAACAAAATTCCAACAGAACCAGCTTCCTATCGACCCATGACTTTACTATGCACACCTTCCAAAGTAACAGAAAGACTAATCTTACAAATCACCAACCCACACATACCACTATCGCCTACTCAACATGGATTCAGACCTCACCACTCAACCACGACATTACTCACTAACCTCACGCAGCACATCATGGATGGCATCAACTCCAGACGACCAGCTCAACGTACACTATTAGCAAAAATAGACATTAGTAAAGCATTTGATGCTATCCCACGCTTCCCTCTCATAAACAAAATACTCAACACAAACATGCACAATAACATCAAAAGGTGGCTGAGCAACTATCTTTCAGGAAGATACTCACATGTCACATTTAATGACAAGTCGTCCAAAAACAAGCTTTTTCCGAACGGGGTGCCTTAAGGCTGTTTTCTCACCAACACTGTTCAACTTATACATGCATGACATTCCAACACCCATAGATAACAAGCTTACCTAATCATCATATGCAGATGATATCACTCTAACATCCACCCACAACAACATCGACACCGCTACAAATAACCTACAAACATACATAAACAGTATACAAGACTGGCTCACACACAATAGCCTCAAAGTAGCTTCCACAAAATCAACCATCACCTTGCTTACAAGCAACACAAAAGAACACCAGATAACTTCACAGCTTACACTAAACAACACCAACATTCCACACACTCACGGGACCAAAATACTTGGGGTCACATACAACACATCATTATCTTTTGCAAACCACATTCAAGACATTAAAAACAAATGTACGTCAAGACTTAACACGCTTAGGGTACTAACAGGCACAAACTTTGGACACCAGCAGGAAACAACATCACTCATATACAAACAATATATTCGCTCAGTTATGGACTATGCTAGCCCATGCTGGGCACCCATTATCTCAAATACACAAATAAACACCTTACAGACAATACAAAACAACGCACTTCGTATCATTACAGGATGCAGTCAAACAACACCAATAGAACACCTGCACACAGAAACAAAAATACTGAAAGTTAGGGAACATTTAGACATGAAGGGAACACAATTCATGGCAGCAGCGACAACTAACCCACAACACCCTTGCCACTACATGTACAATCATGCACCGACACCTCGCACCATTAAGGTAATACCAGAGAGACATTATAAACAAATACTCCATTCCATACTACGCCCCACAGACATCACACAGTACAGAAAACACATACACACACACCTACCCACAAAGCACTGACACGACTCGGTCCGAATGCGGTCCTAGGTGCAAAGCCGCCACCCATTAACAGGTCAGAGATCAGCCTGAGCAGATCGGATCGAGTTAACTTAGCACGATTCCGATGTGGACATCACCCCAACTTACAGACATATAAACACAGACTAGATAATTCTACAGACGACACCTGTCACCTGTGCCAGGACACACCACAAGCAATTGAACACATTATGACAGACTACCACTCTAGCACAACAACGAACACAACACAACACCACTAGTGCGCTGAACCTCTGGTCCACTCCGGAGAGGGCGATCGGTTACCTGCGTGCCGCCGGCTTGCTCGATCAGGGTGGGCTGATCGGCTAAACAACAACAACAACAAGAAACACTGAAATAGTTCTCATTCAAATTAGGTGAGAACTCTTCAATGGTAGGGTGGGTGGGACCCACCAGCTTTTCAGGTGCTCCTACGGGGTAGGGATTGTTCTTCATCACGTAGGGGTATAAAGAACAGAACTCGTAGTAATGGAGTTTCACGCCCTCCGCAGGTGAAAGTATAGTTTGAAGGGTTTGTACGTCCACCGAACAAGCTATCGCCGCATTTGAGAGAATCCAACACCATTGAACGTTTGATGGTGTTTATTTCTTCGTGGTACTGCCCATCTGTTTTCATCCGTGCATCATATTCGTGCTCCCACAAGACCTTGTGAGTGAACTGGAAACTTATAAGCTAATCGCGTGTCCGGGTCCATGCAAGACTATCGGCAGGAGATCTACCATGGATATCTACGATTCCACGTTCATGATGTGGGCAGCCACTACCACTCTAGCACAACAACGAGCACAACACAACACCACTAGTGCGCTGAACCTCTGGTCCACTCCGGAGAGGGCGATCGGTTACCTGCGTGCCGCCGGCTTGCTCGATCAGGGTGGGCTGATCGGCTAAACAACAACAACAACAAGAAACACTGAAATAGTTCTCATTCAAATTAGGTGAGAACTCTTCAATGGTAGGGTGGGTGGGACCCACCAGCTTTTCAGGTGCTCCTACGGGGTAGGGATTGTTCTTCATCACGTAGGGGTATAAAGAACAGAACTCGTAGTAATGGAGTTTCACGCCCTCCGCAGGTGAAAGTATAGTTTGAAGGGTTTGTACGTCCACCGAACAAGCTATCGCCGCATTTGAGAGAATCCAACACCATTGAACGTTTGATGGTGTTTATTTCTTCGTGGTACTGCCCATCTGTTTTCATCCGTGTATCATATTCGTGCTCCCACAAGACCTTGTGAGTGAACTGGAAACTTATAAGCTAATCGCGTGTCCGGGTCCATGCAAGACTATCGGCAGGAGATCTACCATGGATATCTACGATTCCACGTTCATGATGTGGGCAGCCATGCCACCATCAACCGTTAAAGGAGTACGCAGTCTTCTCACTAGTGGCGCGGTCTTCGCTTAGAGTCAGGGTGGTCCAACTAGGGGCATGCGAGCTACATGTGATACACGGGACAATTTCTGTGGCTCACAAAGGGTTCATAGATCCTTATAAAAACTAACAAATATTTCATAACGTAGAGTAGAGTTCAGTATACAGTATATGGGGTATAATAGTATGATTAAATTTGCATGTGTGGGACACAACCTTTATTAGATTAATTTTGTGGCTCACAATGGTGGAGAAGTTGGACCACTCTGGGTTAGACCATCCACCCAAGAAACACGACCACTGACCTTAATGGCCACTTCTCCCATGTTGCGGGCATGTTTTATGTATACACCGGTCTGTTGCTGTAGGTGTATGAGCCAGTCAATATCATTATGCCCATAACTGCGTGGGTTATTTCTGTGAATGACGGCTAGTGTGTCTTTAGGCATGAAATTGCTCTTGAACACCTTAAAGCACAATGAGGCGATCGTGGTTGCGACTTGTAGCGGGTCGCAGTTGAACCGGGCTATGTACATCTTCCTAAAGGCCTGGAAGCATACTCTAAGCACGTGCACATCATTCTCGCAATAACGCTCACATTCATCCGCTATATTGTAAGGATTATCTTCATTAAAACTGTTGTAGTAGCGGTTAAAATCTTCACGCTCACTCTCACTCATGTTGGCAAAAGTTATTGAAAAATGTGCGTCTACACACATTACAGTCCCTCTTCTCAGCTTCAACTACACCACTTTCAAATTTGGGGCTTTTGCACTGCTCAAATACCATGTGACAATCCTCACAATAATGCTTCACTATCTCATTCGGAAACTCGAGACATTCCTTACACAAATCATGATGCCTTCCATATTTTCGACGTTTATCATAACTTGCGTAAAGGTCCCTTATATTGCGGATGGGGAGATATGTTGTCTCTGACAGCCTTAAAATAAGTAAGGGTCTTGTACGGTCTCTCACACTGCGTTTAAAACATACACAGTCCTACGATGATCATCCATTCCAAATACAACTACAAGAATATTCATTTCCTCCTCTACCCTTCTCAGCTCTTCAGAACCCATATTACAGTCAAATTCGGTCTTCCAATCTGCTGCCAGTTTACGGGTAGGCTGCACAACCGTAGGAAACCAAATTTTTTTGGCCCCTGCATTTACTACGTAAACATAAGAGCGAAGACTACTGCTATAAAACCGCAACCACGATCGGTGTTTATATGCCGTCTGTAAATAGCATGAGAATTATAAGGTGTGGCCGTGTGTTCCGCAACACAGAATACGTGGTCAACATCTATCGTGAAGTTGTTCATGTTGAAGGCTGTGCTACTATGGGAAGCTTGCAATATATGACCCAGAATGTAGTCTATATCTAAGCAGCCAAGCGCCTGTAGGTATTACTACCCCAAAATCACCTACATTTCCGTCATCTGACCCGAATCCGAAGAACAGTCGCGTCCTGACTTAACGTCCCTCGCTGTTCTGAAGGGCAAACTCCACAATACGTTGAAATACGCGCCGCAGTCCGTGTTGAACACCGTTGCTATACATGGTACGCGGGTCGACCCTGACTACGTACCGGTTTCTAGTCAGGGTACGACCGGAAATGAACAGGAATAAGGGGGCACAGTTTTTATTTGTAGAAGGAACTAATGTGGGGTTGTGTCGTAAGACGTAGAGGGCTGGGGCTCTATTACTGTGGGTCTAACAACTGGCGCACTCCTGGCATGCTTTACAGCTGACGTGGAAGGCGAATCAGCAACATCATGTCCCCGCTTTCTCCTCGAATTGTCGCGTGGGGGTGCTACAGTTGGCGTTGCTGGGGGTTCGCTAGCGGGGGTGGAGTCTGTAGCCCCAATAACAACTACACTGTCATCGGTATCGTCTGCAATATCGATGATGGGGACATGTTGCTGGCACAGTACCTCATCCTCATCGTCATTCACGGTTCTGAGGAAGAAGAAAGACAAGACTGTAGAACATAAGGAGCATCACTTAAAATTTTATTATAGTTTATAAATGTTCCACTTAGGAGTGTGACGTGTTAGAGATGGATTCTGGAGAAAAATTTAGGTTCACGAGCCCGTCCACATGTATTATATCTGGCCCTACAGGATGTGGTAAAACTGTGTGCATGCCTAAAATCATTAAAGATAAGGGGGAGATGTTCTCAACATTTGTGCATAAAGTCATATAGTGCTATTCGACATACCAGTCAATAGTCAACGAGTACCAAGATGATATTTTATTCCACAAAGGTGTATATGACATTAATTCGTTAAAAAGAAATGAGCATACGGTCATAAAATTGACAATCTCATGTTAGAAATGGATAAAACTTTTGCCGAGACATTTACAGTGTTCTTCCACCATCTTAACATAAGCGCGAAATACACAATATCTAGTCTTATTCGCACAACGTAGAGATGTGTCACAAATTGGGGTATTAGCCAGTCAAATGTTCCCGAATCAGCGGAAGGAGTTTTTGAAAGTTTATAAAGAAGCTACAAGCCAACGTTACGAATATTTTGTTTGTGACCTTCACTCGCGAAATACGTTTAGGGTGCTTCTAAGAACGAATACATTTCCAAACGAGCCTGAAACGGTGTATATCCCAGAATGACAAAGAGATTAAAGAAATACCGTAAATTAATAAAAATCTATCATCGGCTGCAACGGCTACTGCAGCAGCTGTTTGTTAAAAACATTTACTCTGACTTTTTAAAATGTATCTGTGAAATCTGTCTTAACGTTATAAAATCTAATATACCAATGAAACCCCCTCAGAAGGCTCGCCTACGTCGTTACAAGAACATAATATGCGCATTCGCTCGTAAAAATCAAACTGTGGGGAAGAAAAAACGAATTATTGTACAAAGAGGGGGTTCATTCCTGCCCATCTTATTTTCAGTTTAGGGGCCTTTACTGACTAGTTTAATATAATGAAGAACGTAGTCGTGATTCCACACGAGTTGTATGTGTTACGCCCCGTTTGTGAAATTTCCCAGTTCATGAAATGGGCAACCTGACTGCCCAGTTCATGAACTGGGCAAATTTGCTGCCCATTTCTTGAACTGGGCAAACTAAATCTTGCCCATTTCATGAACTGGACAGCATCGTGTAGGAGATTAAAAGTTTCCTACATATATCACATTTGTGCCATTTGCATATTAGTATTGACCTGACCTGACTTGAATTTGTGCTGACCTGACCTGAAATGACTTGACTTTATCTTTGGGGACGAATATGAGATCAAGGTGGACTATGAAAGGGGGAATCATGAAGACAAATACTAATTCAATTACATTAAAACAAAAAATTTAAAGGACAAATAAAACAAACAATTCATTCTATGATATATAATGCCTGGTCAGGTTAACTGTATGTTAGGTTAAGTTGTGATTTTTTCATTAGTTTTAACGAAAATCCCACAACTTAGCCTAACCAACTGTCAAGGGCATAGTTGTTCCTGAGGAACATCTTCAGGTATAAGGCCACTGAAGCGACTTAAAGGAAAAATAAAGCAAACAATTCATTCTATGGGATATAATGCCCGGTTAGGTTAATTGAATCCCCGGTTAAGTTAACTGTATGCCCTTGACAATTGGTTAAGTTGTGATATTTTCTTTAAAACTAACGAAAATCACAACTTAACCTAACATACAGTTAACCTGACTGGGCATTATATCTTATAGAATGAATTGTTTGTTTTATTTGTCCTTTAAATTTTTTGTTTTAATGTAATTGAACTAATATTTGTCTTTATGATTCCCCCTTTTATAGTCCACCTTGACTTCACATTCGTCCCCAAAGATAAAGTCCAGTCATTTCAGGTCAGGTCAGGTCAGCACAAATTCAAGTCAAGTCAGGTCAATACAAATATGCAAATGGCACAAATGTGATATATGTAGGAAACTTTTAATCTCCTACACGATGCTGCCCAGTTCTGAAATGGGCAGTCAGATTGCCCATTTCATGAACTGGTCAATTTCACAAACGGGGCGTAACATATATATATATATATATATATATATATATATATATATAGAGAGAGAGAGAGAGAGAGAGAGAGAGAGAGATGTAAAAAAAGCTTGTTGGAAATACAGGTACATAATTTTTCTACTTACATTTCGCACGTGTTTTTGTCCAATGTATCATTCTGTCCAGCATCACAAATGTTCGCCACACCCTGCTACGAAAGTAACCCCTCCCGATCAACTGCGGTGAAAAGTAACATCGTTGTTCCCGCACTATGGACCAATAGGATAAAACCACACTACCGTGTGTGTATATATATATATATATTAATATATATATATATATATATATATATATATAAACATGTGTATATACTCATTTCATTTCGCGAGTGTAACTTATGTAGTGTCGCCAACTTCGTATAAGGCAGGTGTCGAGAATTCACTGTCTGTAATCATGACGAGTAGCAATGCGTGGTTATTCAATGGAAAATATCAGCTAATATGGTGCTGAGCTGAGATTGGAGCCTATTTATATGTGGGGCCAATGACCCATTACGAGTGACGAAGAGCTGAACCCGAAACACCAACAAGCTCACAGACTTCCTGATTGGGTAGTGCTACCTTTGTGGGCGTGTCTTTATCAATATCGGCTTAAACACTCCGCAGATTTTAATAAATTAACATTTCACATGCAGACGTTTCGACCTTCGTAAAACTTTATATTATATATATATATATATATATATATATATATATATATATATATATATATATATATATATATACACAGTATATATACGCAAGAATCACTTTTAATAAAAATATTAATTAATTAAAATAAATTTTTATCTATTTAAATTTGTATTATTATACATGCCTGCGAATGAGAACTTTGTAAGAGTTGATATCTTACTAATAACTGATTTATATAGTTCAACTACGCTGATTTCGAATAAGGTGTCCATTTTTTTTCTGTCACGTAAGGATTTTCTGCAAACTGGAAGGAAAAAAAAACAGCAACATAGATAAATATTATTATTTCAATTTGTATTAGGTACCTAATTCGCTTTGTTATACTAATTACAAATGCAAACAACTTTAAAAAGGAAGAATATTAATGTCAATTACATATTCATCTTTATTTGTCCTGAGTTATCTTGTGAGACCTATGCTTTTTAGACTCGAATGTAGGCGCTGTTCCTTTTCTTTTATGTAATAGTTCTGGAGTAACCCGTCCCACCTTCCCTGATATCTCTTCTACATTTCTTTGATGTCTTGGCGAAACCATTCATTTATAAGCATTTATAGGCAGTAGTTTTAAATAAAAAATTAATGAAAATTACTTCCATATCTTATATGAAATATGACATTTTGTGAAAAAATCTGTACGTGATGGTGAAAAATAAATTTTTCTCTTTTAAAATTTGTTTTATTATTATTATTATTATCATCAGAGAATGCTGCTTGGAAAATAAAATTGAGAATAGAGTTAGGTAGGGAATTTTGTATTCTATCGGACAGGTATTCGTGACCCCTTCTGGAGAAATGGTCTGTGAGCGATGAATTCGGAACAGCAACAGGTGACTGGTATTTGTACTTCTGAAACATGAAAGCTCGGCTTACACTACTCTGTGTGTGTGTGTGTGCATATATATATATATATATATATATAATATATATATATATATATATCTTCCTTCGCCCAAACAAATTTGCAGAATCGCCTCCCGCTTTTATGTCAACGACTGTATCCAATTGCAAAACAACACTTAGAATTTCTGCGATAGTCAAATCTCCGCAGAGAGATTATTTTGAAGTCTAACACAATCCTATACGGTCAGCCTATAATCTGACAAATTATTATGTTTAAGATTATTTTTCGACTGTCCCTTAAAATGTAACTTAATCCTATTTAGCGCGAAGCGAAGTGAAGCAAAAAGCCCGTAAACCTACATAAACAATAAAATAAGCCAATTATTATATACAACCAATCGAAATATAATCAAAAATCTACTAATGAAACCCAGAAAATTTTTCATGTTCATGAAGTGTCTTACAATACTATATATGTATATATACCTAGAAATGCGGTACAAATTTTCGCTCAAACATTTTTAAAGGACCGTATAAAATGTGTATCACTGTATTTAAACTAACATAATTCACTTACGTACAAATCCAGTAAAATTTATTTATTAATCGTTATTCTTATTATTATGATTAGGTAAGCTGAAACAGGCATAACAGTGGAAGAGACGAAAAAAGAAAAATTGAGCCCTCACAGCACGATAAATTTTCAAAACTATGTCCTCTCCGACGTAATGAACGAAATTTAACGTAATAATGACTCGCAATATTGAGTCACACAAATTTTTCTACCGACTCTGCACCACGACTAAAAGAAATTTTGAGTCACTAGACTGCGAAAAGTAACGGAACCGTACGATGAAAAATGGAACAAACGAACATTTCAGAATCAACGAACTCCCACGAAAAGAAAGAAAAAAAATTAAATTTTTAGGCGCGAAGTTTGTAACGGACGCTATAAGGATGTCGAAGGCCATGCGCCATTTTGAAATTACATTCACCATGAAATTTTAAGGAATGGAAATCGAAATTTGCCTGCAAACGGGGTAAACTTTGCATTTAGATATTTTAATAATCGAAATAAAATATTCATTAACGCTATTGGCTATTATACCGAGTCGGAAGAATTTTAATCGAAATAATAGGCACGTGGGTAAGCCTCATACAAAATATGATGTAAGACCGCCGCTAGCCACCAAATATGTCGTGAATCACTTTTATTATTTACTTTCTTCGTTGTTTACTCTACTTTCTGCTCTCTATTGCATTTATCTGTACACTCTCTTTACTCATTTCCACAATACTTTACAATTATATTCATGGTAGCCACGCCGAGACTATGAAAGCCGTTACAACACAAAGGGGGAAGGGGGGGTTCATTAACACTCTTTTAACGCTTGTTAACACTTTATTTAATTCCGAAAATGCTTTAATTAATTTGAGGGGATGCGAGTAGGAAATTTTACTATAATATTTTACGTCGGAGAGGGGCACAAAACAATTAATTTGATTTTAAGGTTACATGGCCCCAACTTTATGCTTATCGCTCTACCGAAGGACTGACTCTTTTTGGGGGTAGTCCGCTCTGTGGGCCTCTGTTCAGGATTGCCAACTCTTCCCATTTTAAACAATTTAAATCTAACAAACATACTTTTTCGTAATTTCACAATTATTAGTAAATGATTTACATTAAACATTATCTTAATTAAACAAAAATTAATATTCTTAACTAGGCATTACTACAATATATCACGAAAGCGCTCGGACTTTGTGTTTCCTTTTCCCTGTGGTTGTTTGCTTATATATATATATATATATATATATATATATACCAGGGGCGACGCCAGGCTTTTGTGGATACTCAGGCTCAAACCTTTCATATACAGTGCCCGCGAAAAGTATCCGATCACTCAAGAAAATACAATATTTTCCCTTAATATTCAGAGACACGTAATTCACTTTCTATTTGTTCTAGCGACATCTGGTAACTTTGAGGTTGCTCGCTGATATGAGAGCTATCCAACGCATTCTCAAATTAGTGTTCTGGTAGCCTTCGTTGCGGGTGGCTGTGTCTCAAATTTGTCAGATTTCACTGTTTGTGTAAATTTCTTGATATTTTATTTTTTTTTACAGAAAGTGGTGTAAATAAAATTTATATATAATGTGTGCTAAAAAACAACTTAAGAGTGATTGTCGAGGTGCTATTGTTGCTTTGCATGCATGTGGGAAATCACAGAGACAGATAGCTAAGGAATTAAACATATCCCAAAGTACCGTTAATTTATGGGTTTCACGGGCTAAGAACAATGGTGGCCTAACCACGCCAGTCCCTAAAAAACGATCTGGCAGACCGAGAAAAACAAATTCGCGAACAGACAAACTTATGAAACGTTTAGTATTGAAAAACCCAACAATAACTGCGAAAGAAATAAAATTTAATATGAATAATTTGTTATCTGGTGTTTCTGAACGAACTATCCAGGAGCGGCTCCAAAAAGAACTCGGATTACCATCTCGCCATGCTGCTAAGAAACCGTTCATTAATGAAAAAATGCGTAAAAAACGTGTCGCATTTTGTAAAAAATACATTCATTGGACTGTTGATGACTGGAAGAAGGTTTTATTTAGCGATGAGTCGACATTTTTGACATTCAGAAGTTGTCCAAAAAAGGTTCGCCGGCCTATTGGCTCAAATAGGATGGACCCTAAATACACCCTAAAGACAATGAAACACCCTCCAAGTGTGATGGTTTGGGGTTGTTTCGGTTACTATGGGCGTGGAAACTTATATTTTTCCGAAGAACACAACTATGAATGGTGCACGGTATTTAGCAATGCTACAGGATAAACTTCCAATGGCAATGGCAATCCAAAGGACAAAAACATACATGCATGATGGTGCACCATGTCACAGGGCCAAAATAGTGACAAAATGGATTACTGACAATAAATTTGATATTTTGGATTGGCCTGGTAATAGTCCAGATCTCAATCCGATAGAAAATCTGTGGCTAATAATAAAAAATAAGGTTGAATGCCACGACACTGGCTCAGTCGAAAAATTACAAGAGGCCATCAAAAAGGTATGGTGCAAGGAAATATCAGTGGAAGTTTGTCAAAACTTGATTAAATCCATGCCAAAATGTCTAGAACAAGTCATCCAAACCAAAGGACAGATGACAAAATACTAATATAAGGTTAGTATACATTTAAACATTGTTTTTTATGTAAAAAATACAAATTTCAAGGGTGATCGGATACTTTTCGCGGGCACTGTATATATATATATATATATATATATATATATATATATATATATATATATATATATATATATATATACAGGGCCGGATCTAGAAGTTGCGAGGCCCTAGGCAGATCTAGAAATTGCGAGGCCCTAGGCCTATATATATGAAAATATGGACTTAATTATCGGTACTATACCAGCAATATTAGAATCCCGCATAGACAGAACTATGCCAGCACTTAAAAATTAAACCAAACCAAAATAATCACGCATGGAAATTGTATAAGAAATATAATAAACCATACAAATAAGTATAAATTATAATATGAATCAAGATTTGTATCGAAAATATAAGACAATGATTTCTAAGATTTATATAGTATTATAGGTAATGACTTTCCATAGTATACAAACGTTTTTCATATGCGATGTATAAGAGATGTTGACATTTCATTTTTTATAATAGTGAGCGATCGACTTATCAGGCTAAATATTAATGCTTTAATATTTGGTTCAGATGCTCCTTGAATATTACAGCAATGCTTTTCTACTTTTCTTCGAGCTAAACTCTTCAATTAATTGAGAATAATCTAATGAATTTGTTATATCGTTTTCTATTGATAACATAGCTAATGATTGCAATCTCGCTTGAGACATGGTGGAACGCAAATATGTTTTAATAAGTTTGAGACGCGAGAAACTTCTTTCAGTCGAAGCAACAGTAACTGGGATGGTTAATACTATTCGAAGTGCAACATAAACATTAGGATAAATCTCATTTAGTTGTTTTTGCACTATATAGACAAGGGCATTTCCGAGATCTGTTTTCTCAGGTATAAACCTGCAACGTACTTTAAGTTCTTCATAGAGTTCTAAATCATTAATATCACTTGAACAGAACGCGAAAAACGGCTTGAGCGAAGCCCCCTTTGCCTTTGGCAAAGGGCCCTAGGCGATCGCCTAGTTCGCCTATAGCTAAATCCGGGCCTTTATATATATATATATATATATATATTATATATATATATATATATACCTTTGGTTAGCTTCCGCCCGAATTGTTCATTCTGACGAAGGTCAAGCTTTTCACTCCACCTTAGACCTACAGTTTAACGTGGAATCCGAACCACGCCCCATCAGCAGCCCAGTGTCGTAACCACTAGGCCCCCCTAGGGTACCCACTTATCTACCAACCACTTTCTTTATTGTGTGGAAGGATGAACAGCTGGGTTTTGCTGCGCGCCGGCTGCCGTCGGGTCTCGAACCCTACACCACCGAGGCGCATATATATATATATATATATATATATATATATATATATATATAATATACTGTGTATATATATATATACACAGTATAATTTGATTGTCTGTGTTTTGTGCACATGTTTTCATTCTGACCATTTTTGTTTTCCTTTACAGCGTTAATTACATTTATTGAGTTATTTAAACTAAATGAGTATAGCTCATAGACCCTTTTGCAAATTCTTCAATTACTTTGTCGTGCAACATTTTATTCTTCTCTAGTGATATTACAATTTCTTTCTCTATGGCAATTCTTGCTAAACTAGACAGCCTTTCCTCTGACATGGTATTCCGGAGGTACATCTTTATTCTGTTAAGCGTTGAAAAACTTCTTTCCGTTGACACACTGGGTACAGGGATTGTCAAAAGGAGCCGAATTAATTTGATCGTTTCAGGTAAGGCTGTTATGAGTCCAAGGTCAAGACAAAGCTTTAAAATTTCTTTTGCATGTTTGCACTGACAAAAATCGGAGTCCTAATAGATGTATTTTAATTCTGACGTTAAAGCTTTTACGTCAAGTAGATTACTGTACTTATATCTAAGTGCTTCTATTAAGTTTTTTGGGAAATTTTCTTTATATACTGCAAACATTAATGAATTCAACATCTCAAAGAATGAGAACTCCTGAATGCATTCAAATCGTTCCTTCAAGGCTGTTACATTTCTAAACCAAGGTCGTACCACCTCGCATGCAACGCGTCGATGCAATAGCAATTCGGCTACTAATTAGTTCTTTCACCAAATTTTCCCTTGAAGTAAATTAATTTTTAAATGTTAAGTAACTTGGACAATTTTTTGCCCAACCCACCTTATGAAGATACTGTATAATATGCATATTATATATTGAAAACAAGTTGAATTTAAAAAAAAAAGAGATTTGGCAATGCAGCGCAGCATTTTTGACATTTGGCACAGCAGCAAGTCGTCAGGCAGAAACGAATTTGCCTGACTTCAAACATTAAAAACTTGGCTATTCGGTGGATACAAAGTAATAAATCAATTAAAATACTAATTAACTTTACATATAGTAAATATCCAAATGACTTTATAACATTATAAATAAATCATAAGATTTACATTATAACATGTTTCAAAGAGAGACGTCAGGCTTAAAATTGTTTGCCTGACAAGACGTGGAAGTGTGCATTTTTATGAGAGTTGTAAGGCTTTGTTATTTGAGAAGATGCATAATAATACCATAATAATTAACTTTATGTACAGTCACAGTGTATATACAAATAGCTATATAACCTTATTTATAAATCCTAACATGATCATTATAACATGTTTTATAAAGTAAAGATATCTGACTCAAATTTTTAGCCACATATCTCCCTCTCTTCCCGCGTCTGTCTCTCCACCCTCACTGGGGAAATGGGGTTTAGATGATAGATGGATGGATGGAAATTTTTAGCCTGACAATTTGACAAGGGATGAGATTGTGTATTGTTAGTTTTTAAGTCCCTAGCAGGAGAAATAACAGGTAAGGCTCAGCCTGACCTGCCTGACCCCCTCCGTCGCCACTGATATATATATATATATATATATATATATATATATATATATATATATATATATATGGGTCCACTCTCAGTTACCTTATTGTTCATGTGAACGTATGACAAAATTACTCGTTCCAATAGACATTAGCCAATATATCCAACACAATTTTTCATTCACGTAGCACTTTTCTGAACATATTGTTATAATTTCAAATCTTCAAGAGTTGTCTCATGATTTTCGAAAAATTTATCCGAGGCTATAATTCATTTCGTATAATATATTTGATGAATTACAGTATATATCTTTATATTTTGTTTTTAAATATCTTCATTGTTCTTGGTTGACGGTTAATTTACTTCCTCACTAAGAAGTTGCTGTTTTGAGGGTGTTTAAACATCTTTCTCTCAAATTAAAGTGATTTCACATCAGACGAGAAACTCCAGTGACCCAACATAGCCAAAGAAGAAGATGCATTACCGAGACACACACGAGTTACCCTCTCCAGACTCAGATCCAGCCACCACCCCTCCCTACATTATTACAGACACCTCATACACCAAACGAACAATACAAACTGTCCACGATGTGACCACACCAACGAAAACACCGAACACCTAATTCTTACATGCCCCCACTTCCAACATCCTAGACAAACACACAACATCTCATTGGTCAGAGATCTGTGGGCGCGGCCCGGCTGCGGTGGCGGCCTCGCTGGAGGACGCGGGCTGGCCATAACAGACCAGCCAGGGGGCTAAAAAGAAGAAGAACGCCAGTGACCATCTGGGGAACAAAAATGGTATAAAAAAATATTTATTTTTAAAATTCACTTTTTACCAGAAGCAAAGTATCCTCAGTTAATAATAATTTTTTTTTATAATTAATGAAACATGTTCTAATAATATGAAGTTAAACTCCTTAAAATTTTAAATTATTATAATTACGATACAGTATATACTCGTTATGTTGATATTTTCACTACGAGTACTTTTATCTTTATTTCCTTTTTTATTTTCTTCTTTTTGTAGTTTTAGCCAGGGCTGTGCGGGTCTATCACTTTCGGGTCGGGTCCGGGTCTGGGTCATTTTTCTAATTTACTTTCGGGTCTGGGTCCGGGTCCAGGTAATTTTTCCTAATTTACTTTCGGGTCCTGGTCCGGGTCCGGGTCGGACCCGAAAGTTCACTTTCAGGTCCTGTCGGGTCTTTCAGTATATGACCCGGGTCTGGGTCGGGTCCATTACTAAAAATGTAATAATTATTATCTGGTATAGGATAGGTAATAAGACTGCTACCGTAGCTACATTAACATGTTTTCTGAAACATAGTAAAACATTATATGGCTATACGGTAGTAGCCTAACCATATATATTAATTAATCCGATTTTGGAAATGTTTGAAAGTAGGTGTATTAACCGTATTAATATTTAATAGTAACTAGGTATAGTTATACGTGCATTGCTAAGGGGCAAAGTACGATGTATGATTGCTCTCTTCAGCCCCCTTATTCTAAATAGCACTTGATCATATCGGACCCGTTGTCTGTTGCAATGAATACAACTTGTGCAGATCCCAAGTCGTACTCGGTTAACACTGAATGGTTTGTTTCAAAACACCTCCTATGAAATTAATTATTTATTACTGATTTAGATTTAAAGTAACACTCTTTTACATATACTGTAATATTGTACGATATATATATTTATATATATATTTGTGTGAAATGTAAAATAATTTTTGTGTGAAATGTAAATAATTTTTACCTGCATGTGAGCAGTGAAGTTCCTTGACAGCCAATGTTTTCACTTCAGTTTTGTTTTCAATCATATTGGGCTTGAATACCTAAAAATCCTATATCTAAGCGGCTGCAACAATCTACTTTTAAATGAAACATTTTTTTTAAGAAGTATTTTTAACTTATTTTTTTCAGCTATTGCTCTATGAGAGTCAAAGTAGCAAATGTTTCTGTTCATGTTTATATTCATTGCAGATAGAAATGGTTCAACCAAAATTTTAAATCCAATATCTTCCACAATGCTAAAAGGCCGCCCGTCTATTGTCACCCACGAAATAAGGCCATTTTCTAGTTTTCTTATGAAGATGCGGGTGAACTCCAACTTTAATTTGTTTAAAAAGGTTTTTAACACCAGTTTGGCCTACATTCATTCCCTTGGTTTGTATTTGAGTTTTCGAAGTACTGCTAGTGCTAGGTAGGCTTTTATCATGATCCTCAACTTTACGATATATGTCTGGGTGACACGATTTTACTGTAGGTGTCGCTTTAGGTTTGTCACATGATTGCCACTATACACTTTTCCACACTTTTCAATCTGTCATATAGATATTTTATCAATATTATTATATTTAAAATATTAATTTGTAAGGCTAGTTTTTTTGCTACCACTCCCCACCGAAAAAAAGACCTTGTAAAGGCATTGCAAATATAAATAGCAAACGAAGAACTGGAGACCAACCAATGTACACAGTACACAACTCACAAACAAGCAATAAAATATATTAGGATTAAGCTATTCTTCCGTCACCGTTAACTCTCCTCTTCCCTTCCAGTCAGTCATTTGGAGGGTGGAGTGATAATTCAATACATTGTTGCTAAATTTAAAGGCGCACACATAAATTTTGTAAACTAAAAACCCGGCTGTGCGGGTCCTTCACTTTCGGGTCGGGTCTGGGTCTGGGTCAATTTTAAAATTTACTTTCAGGTCCGGGTCCGGGTCTTAGGTCATTTCCGGGTTAAACCCGGGTCTGGGTCCGGGTCCGGGTCCGACCTGCCAGCCCTCGTTTTAGCAGTGGGTAGTTTTTATTATTCCTTGTTTTAGTATGTCTTATTTTTATTTCTCTTTCAGTCATAATTTTTAGTCTTTTAAATCTATTATGCTTCATTTATGTTATGGTTTATTACCTTCAAGAATACTATACTTTTAATGGGATTTATATCTTGCTAATAAAGCTTGTCATTATTATGATTATGATTATCATTATAGAATTTTTCTGTGTTTTTAATAATTTTAACTGTTGAAATTATATTATTAAAATTGAATTTTCTGAGGAATTTAAAGAAAATTGTTGTTAGATTAGTTACCATAGAAAATGGTCTAATATTAGTAAACCAAAGTGCACGTAACTAAATAAGTACATTATGGCAAAAGTGGGGTATATCATTCGTTCTTTAATGATGATAGGATATGATTTTATGCGATTTATATCCTGCCACTAAAGTTTATCACATCATTAATTTCCACATTTCCCACCAAATAAATTTCGAGGGGGTCCTACTGGATTGCTCTTGTTTATTCACCTGTCCATCAGGTTCATCGTGTCCATGCCATTTTTGACTCTCACAACATAAATTGATAGAACTCCATTCACATTTGGAGCACCACAGAAAGATGTGTCTCGAGGAGTCGGGTCCGTGCATCAGATGTCAAAGTTACAATTAGAGGTCAAAGGTTAAATGGTGGTCACCCGATAATTTTTGAAGTGCTTAATATAAATTGATGAAACTTCTTACACAAATGAATCATCAGAAAAATGATGCGTCATGAATAGGGATCAGGTTCTGGAATAAAATTTTAAGGTTGTAATTAAAGATCTAAGATGAAATGGAGCTTTCTCGTGTCTGCACACACACACACACACACACACATATCGAGTTTCACAAAAGGATGTGTTATAAACAAGACTCCGTTGGTTCATTCAAGGTTTGGGTCACATTTATAGCTCGAGAAAATTCCTGTCCTGCGGGAGTTCCCAAGATTTTAGATTTTTCTATGATAATCATTGGAGGATTAAAATAGCGGAGCAGAAATCTTCGCCATTTTCCCTCCCAGCGAAAATAATTTCAAATATAGATTTGGGAGAATCTATATTATGTTTAATTTAAACCAATGTAACGTCGATGTCGGATGCTAGCTATAGGCGCGGGAATACCAATACGGAAATAAATTTAACGAAATTCATTAAACAAAGAAGTTTTTCACAAAAGTCATTTCATGCAGAAGTCCTTTCGTGTCGAATAACCTTCTCTTTGATAAGAGGGTTAAAGATAGCGCGGCAGAAATTCTCAACATTTTCGCTTTCAGCAAAAATAATTTAAAACTTAGTTTAGCGGTATTTCTACTTTAGATATCTTTTAAGTCACTGTAACATTAAAAAACACTGCACCCGAGTACAGTTAATTACATACAGTATAGTTCACTTGCTAACACTTAAGAACTTACAGGGTATATAAAACTTAAAAGCTTGCAGGGTATAGAAATAATTTTAGGCTAGGTTAGGTAAGGTTAAGTTAGGTTTTATTATAATTTCAAATGTAGATTTTGGAGATTACACATTACGCATCTTAACTCGATGTAACCTTATGACAGATCGATCATGTAGGCGCTGCGGAAATAAATTCGACGAAATTTTTTAAACAAGGTATTTCATCAAAATTATTGGTTCATGCGTAGGTCCCCTTTGATAAGAGTTGGGTTCAAGATAGCGAAGCAGAAACTCTCACCATTTTCGCTTCCAGCAAAAATAACTTCAGATATGTTTTCGAGATTTGAACATTAGATATCCTTTCAGCCTCTTAATATATATATATATATATATATATATATGGGAATGAACAATGTGTGGAATATACAATGTGTGTGTGTGTGTGTGTGGTGTGTGTGTGGTTGCTAGATTTTTGGAACCAAATTTTTTCTGAAGTTTTTTTAAGACCAAATTTTTGTTCAAATTGAAACTAGATTTCTTCAACGGTTACAACGAACAAAATTAGAAAAATTTTATTACAATAATATTTAACAATTAAACATCGTGAATAAATTGAAATTATTATATATAATACTGAAATTCTAAATCAATTCATCCCTAAAAAATTTGCTTAAAAAATATTTTTTGCGGGACATTTTGAACGAGGGATTTTGACGCGGGATTTTTGGATCAAATGGGACTGTCCCATAAAATACGGGACGTCTGGCAACTAGTGATGAAAGCCAGTATTGAAAAACCAGTATTTATACCGGTATTGGAAAAGAGACACGATACCGATATCGTGATTATCGATACCGGGTTTTCGGTATTGAAGAACTGCCTATTGTCTTTATTGTGGGAGCAATCAGCAAATGTCAAGTTAACAAAGATTTGTTTTTTGTAGGATTTTGTGGCCAGTGTGAGTAGAAATAATGATTTATCTTCATACATAACTTACACATGCAGTATATCTTTGAGGGGCGTCATTGGTGTATGTCACAATTTATCATTTGTTATAATATGTTATTGACGTTATATGATGTGTCCGTTTTTCTGAAAAGGGAAACTATCATCCAGAACTCTCGCCTTAAACATTTAAAATCGTATAAATACATATTGAAACGTTCAAAAACGTTTTTACACGATTCCAAAACCTTGCGTTGCTTTTTTAGATTCGTTATGATTTCATTCAGATTTCGAATTTCGTACTAGACGCTTGCAGTGGTTGATTGATGCGCATATTTCGCAAGTTAAATTTTGTAATTTTGTTAGTGCGCATTGCACTCTTGTGATATGGGAATAAGCTATTTCTTACTTTATATAATCTACTCCTTCGAATCTATTTAAAGAATGTCAAAAAATCAATCATGTGGAATTATTTTATTAAGAAAAATAAAGACGAAGCTGAATGTTCAAAGTGTGAAAAAGTTTTCTCAATTTTAAACACATTTTTTCCAAAATTAAATGCCACTTTCTGCAACTCCTCGCGGTAAAAGCCTACTGCGATTTCTTCCCCATTCAAATCTTCAACGTAATACATCATTATCTCACCTTTAGGTCTCATAGCCCTAACTTTAAAAATCTCACGTGTCCATCCTTGCTCAAAACCCTTCGCGAATTTATTTCCCGAACGCGACAGCCTTACATAACACTGCCCAACACCAATTTTGCTGATTTAATTCTAACACCTGTTTTTAGGTAACTTTGGTGTGCTGATTTCAAAAATCACCTTAGTTTTTGCCTATCACGTCAGGTTTTCGAGCAATCAAATACAGAGATATCGCATTTTGGCAGGGTTATGCCCAATTTTTTTTCTTTTCAAAAAATAAGTTTTTACATACTTAGAATCAGCATGGAAAAGTAAACAATTGTGCAGGGAGTGAACTTTAATATACAATGGTAATATTGACACATAAAGTGATTAAAAGTGTTTAAATAAGCAAAAAATGAATCCATAATCATGACGTCACGCTCACACCTGGGGAAATCACAGATACCCAAGATTTTAATATGTTGTACATGACCTTTAGATTTAATGCACAGATTTGCGTATTCCACAGATAAAATTTTAACAGCAAAACAGCTGTTAACAGGTCTCAAAAATCATCAATTTTGATAAGTGCCCTTCATGGATCACCCAAAATAGGCATATTGCATTGCACATTGCACGCAAACCTGATATGATGGACAAAATCTAAGGTGATGTTTTAAATCAGCACATCAATATTATCCAGAAACAGGTCTTACAATTAAATTACCAGCAAAAACTTTTTTTTTTGTTGGGCAGTGTAATCATTGATTTTGAAACGTGCAGTGTGGTGGTGTTGGTGATTCATCTCTTCTCGGGAGCGTACCTCTTTCTAAAACTTCGTTAGGTGTTGTTCCAATCGTGCGATGGCGTGAGCGGTCGTAGGATGACGCCAATGATTCCAGAATGTCTAGAAATCTGTATGTGTTTTTATCTGTAAAATATCGATGCATGCGTTCCTTTATGGTACGTTGAACTCTTTCAGCTAAAGAAGCCTTATGTATAGAATTGGTAGTGTAATAGCTGATATTAAACTCTGTCAACATGCTCTGAAAAGCATGGCCTATAAATTCCTTCCCTATATCCATACAAAAATAGCCAGGAACCCAGTTTTCTTTTAACATCAGTGTTTTGGTAGCTTTAGCAACTGTTTCGGGTGATTTATTTTTCAGAGGAATTAGATACAGATATCTAGAGAATACATCTATTATGAATAGAATGTAGTGGTAACCATCGTTATACACAGAATATCTTTGCATGTCTGTTAAATCCGCTTGCCAAATAGAATCAATCGAGGCAGCTGTTGTCTTGGCTGTTTTAAATCTTTTTCTCATCGGCTTATGAAGCGTATAAGCTTTCTGCTCCCGCAAAAATCTCTCAACATCTTTTTTTCCTACTCCGTAAACACTTCTGTACAGTTTATCTCCGTAGGAAGCTGAGTTAGAAATGTCATAATAGCGTCTTCTTAATATGTTAGCTATTTGCGTATTTTAGAGGCACGTGGGTAGGGTTGGCTGTTGTTTAACCTCTTCTTTCTGCTCTTCAAAGATGTTACCGCCGGGGGTGACGGCGTCTTCAATTGTGTCACGTGCGTCGCATGTTCCAAGTCTTTTATCCTGTTCAGATTTCCTATCAATGTTTTGGGGACATTTATTTGTTGTAGTCTTGCTTTAATATGCTTCCATCCTGATGTTCTGTGTGGCTGACCCCTTAATCTTTGGTTGGTCAGATGTATCGTCGGGTACAGGTCCTATGTCACCATGTCCATCGTTCCCTGTGCTGTGCCTAATAACCACAGGAATCTCTGTCGGGTTCTTACAATTTTCGTACTCGTGAAGAAATTTCTGCAGAGCTTCTTGGTATAAGATTCTTTTCTCATCAGGTGTTTTTTCACTGTTTAATAGGGCTAGCAATTCGCTTTCCATTCTTTTAAGTCTGCTTTTACGGGGATATAGATCCGTGTCTAGATTCTTTTGCAGTGAAGCGTACACATCGTGTGGAATCACAAACACTTACTTCATTATATTAATCTAGTCAGCAAAGGACCCAAAACTGAAAATAAGATGGGAAGAAATGACCCTCCTGTCTGTAAAATAATTCGTTTTTCTTCCCTTTAGTTTAGCTTTTACGAGCGATTGCGCGTATTATGTTCTTGTAACGGCGTAGGTGAGCCTTCTGAGGTGGTTTCACTGATACATTGCAATTTATAACGTTAAGAGAGATTTCACAGATGCATTTTAAAAAGTCGGAGTCGATATTTTTAATAAACATCTACTGCATTGCCCTGGGCAGTCGATGATAGATTTTTATTAATTCACGATATTTCTTTAGCCTCTTTGTCATTCTGGAATATACACCGTTTCAGGCTCGTTTGTAAATATGTTCGTTCTTCGAAGCACCCTAAACGTGTTTCGCGGATGAAGGTCGCAAAGCAAATATCCGTAACGCATGCTTGTAGCTTCTTTATAAACTTCCAAAAACTCCTTACGCTGATTCGGGAACATTTGATTGGCTAATACCCGAATTTGTGATACATCTCTACGTTGCGCGAATAAGACTAGATATTGTGTATTTAACGACACGTCGCGCATGTACCTATTTTTGAAAAATAGATTCTGATTGATGAAGAACACGCTTATGTTAAGATGGTGGGAGAATACTGTAAATGTCTCGGCAAACGTTTTATCCATCTCCAACATGAGATCGTCATTTACAATGACTATATGTTCATTTCCCTTTAACGAATTAACGTCATATACACCTTTGTGGAACAAAATATCATCTTGGTACTCGTTGAACACTGATTGATACGTCGAATAGCACCATATAACTTTATGCACAAATTTTGAGAACATCTCTTCCTTATCTTTAATGATTTCAAGCATAAACACAGTTTTACCACATCCTGTAGGTCCAGATATAATACATGTGGATGGGCTCGTGAATCTGAATTTTTCTACAGAGTCCATTTCTAACACGTCACACTCCTAAGTGGATCATTTACAAAATATCACAAATATTGAGTGGTGCTCCTTATATTTTGTTTTCTTCTTCCACAGAACCGTGAATGACGATGAGGTACAGCCCCCCCATCATCGACATTACAGACGACCCCGACGACAGCTTAGTTGTGATCAAAGAATCCTCCCACACCGACGAATCCTCACCAGCGATACCGGTAGCACGTTCAAAGCGGAGACATGATGAAGAGCCCTCCTCATCAGGTATAAAACGTGCTAGGATTGCGCCGGTTGTTGGACCACCAGTAGTAGAGCCTCAACCCTCTACGTCTTACGGCGGAGTCCCCACAATAGTAACTTCCTCAAATAAAAATATATCTCCTTACTCCTGTTCAAATCCTTGTACATCCTCCGCAGCAGCTTCTCGCTCTGTTGAGGATAGCATAACATTCGAGTTGGTGCGTACCGTTGCCCCCACCCCAGTCTTGACTAGAAATTGGTATATAGTCAGGGTCGATCCTAGATCCGTGTATAGCAATGGCGTTGAGCAAGGACTACGCCGCCTAGTTGAGCGAATTGTAGAGTTTGCCGTTCAGAACCGCGACGAACGTGAAGTCAGGACGATGCTGTCTTTTGGATTCGGGTCAGATGACGGAGATGTAGATAATTTTTGGGCAGTAATACCCTTCAGACGTTTGGCAGCTGAAGATATAGAGTATATATTAGGCCGTATAATGCAGGCCTCTCAAAGTAGTATAGCCTTCAATATGGACAACTTCACGGTAAATATTGACCGTGTATACCGTGTTGCGGGTCATAGCGCCACACCTTATACTCTTAACTTCAATTCTCAGGCTATATTTAGACGGCATATAGACGTCGATCGTGGTTGCCGCTTTATAGCAGTGGTCTTAGCACGTATGTTTACTGTACGAAATACACGGACCCGAAAAATTTGGTTGCCTACAGTAGTGGAGCGTGTTCGTAAACTAGCTGTAGACTGCAAACTTGAGTTTGACTGTGTATGGGTCCTGAAGAACTGAGATTGGTAGAACAGGAAATGAATGTTCGTCTCGTTGTATTTGGTATGGATGATCGTCGTAGAACTGTGTATGTTTTTAAAAGCAGTGTGAGAGATCGTACAAGGCCCCTACTTATTTTAGGATTGTCAGGGACAACGTATCTCCCCATCCGTAATATAAGGGACCAATACGCGAGTTATGACAAAAGTCGAAAATATGGACATCATGATTTGTGTAAGGGATGTATCGAGTTTGCGGATGATATCGTGAAACATTGTAAGGATTGCCACATGGTATGTGAACAGTGTAAAAGCTCCAAATGTGAAAGCCGTGTAGTTGAATCTGAGAAGAGTGACTGTGATGTGTGTAGACGCACATTTTTCAATAATAACTGTTTTGAGCTCCATAAATCAATTGGCACGTGCAGGAAAATGAGAATCTGTGAGTGTGGTATGTTTCACACAATGGATAATTGGGGGAACTTCAAGCATAAATGTTATGAAATTCACTGTCCTACATGCCATGAGAAATATAAGGCGGATGGAGTAAAGCATGTATGTTACATGAAAGATACTAAGCCTAAAAATAACCCTTGTATAACTGTACTACGATATAGAAACATACACGAACGCAAAAACCAAAGAGGTTATTCCACATTTACTTGTAAGCCAGACTATCTGTGATGAGTGTATGGAGATCGAGTGTGACGAATGCCACAAATGCGGTAAACGTACAAACGTTTTTAAAGCGAGTGCCTACGATAGCCCTGTGAAACTCTTTGTGTCCTATATTGTCAAGTTAGCGGACAAGTTAAAAAAAATGACTGTGTATATTCTCGCCCATAACGGGGCAAAATTTGACACACAGTTCCTTTATAAGGAGTTGCTTCAGCACGATTCATCTGAGATATTTACAGGTGACCCCTTGAAAAGAGGCAACAAGCTAATACAGATGCAAATAAGAGGTAATGTACAGTTTAAAGACACTTTGTTATTCACACCTTCTAAATTAGCAAAGCTACCCAAGGTGATGGGTGTAGCTGCTGAAGTTTCAAAAGGATATTTCCCTTACACATTCCTCACTAGCGAAACTTTAAATTACGTAAGTCTACCTCCACCCAAACATTACTTTAATTACTGTATGAATGTATGAGTACAGATGAACGTGAAGATTTTAACCGATACTATAACAGTTCTAATGAATCTAATCCTTATAATATAGCTGATGAATGTGAGCGTTATTGCGTGAATGATGTGCGCGTGCTTAGAGTATGTTTCCAGGCCTTTAGAAGGATGTACCTTAGCCATTATTCACCGAAACAATCCCCGCAGTTATGGGCACAAGGCTATTTACTGGCTCATACACCTACAGCAGCAGACAGGTGTATACATAAAGCATGCCCGCAACACGGGTGAAGTACCCATTAAGGTTAATGGCCGTGTTTTTTGGGTTGATAGACTAAGTGAAAACTGTGCCACTGGTGAGAAGACTGTGTACTCCTTTAACGGTTGCTGGTGGCACGGATGCCCCCGTCCTGAGTGTGGAATCGCAGGAGATATCCACGGTAGATCTCCTGCCGACTGTCTTGCGTGGACGCGCACCCGCGATCAACTTATAGGATCCCAGTTCACTCACAAAGTCTTGTGGGAGCATGAGTATGATGCACGGATGGAGACAGACGGACAGTCCGTGAAGAAATAAACACGATCAAGCGTTCAATGGTACTGGATCCTCTCAAATGCGGTGATAGCTTGTTCGGTGGGCGTACAAACCCCTTCAAGCTATACTTTCCGCCTACGGAGAGTGTGAAGCTCCACTACTACGATTTCTGTTCTTTATACCCCTACGTGATGAAGAACAATCCGTACCCCGTTGATGCGCCTGAGAAACTGGTGGGGCCTCCTGACCTACCCCCCATCAACGAGTTCTCAAGAAATTTGAACAGGTACTATTTCGGCCTTTCTTTCGTAGACGTACTCCCCCCTCGCGATTTATGGATGCCGATCTTACCCGTCGTTATCGATCACAAGCTCATGTTTCCCTTGTGCGTGAAGTGCGCAGAAGAGAACAATGGTGATTGTGACCATACAACCCACCAGCGTAAGATTAGAGGTGTCTATACAAGTCCAGAGCTGGATCTAGCTGTTCGCCATGGTTAGAGCATATTGAAGATACATGAGGTGTGGAGGTTTCAGAAGCTGCCCAACTTTTCACACCATATATAAACGCTTTTGAAGGATAAGGTTGAGGCGTCAGGGTATCCGCGAGGAGTTGATACCAAAGATGAAAAGTCGGCCTATATTCAACGTTACTGTTACTGTGAAGGTATACAGCTTGATCGTACCCAAATTGTAAAGAATCCTGGCAAGCGCTTTAGTGCAAAATTGTGCCTAAACAGTCTTTGGGGAAAATTTGCACAGAATACAGGCAAATGGAACGTTCATTTGGCGCAAAGTTATAGTAAAGTCTGGGATTATGCCAATGCTCCCGATAAAGAGGTTATGGAGATTGTGAATGTAGGCAATATTTACATAATAAAGTACAACAATACTGAATTAGCTACAGATACCTCTCGGGTTACAAACATACCTGTAGCCAGCTTCACAACGGCCTACGCACGCATCAAACTTTGGGGCTTATTGCATTCTCTTGGGAGGCGGGTATTGTACTCTGATACAGATAGTATGATATTCACAGAGAGGGAGGGTGAATACATGCCACCTATTGGTGAATTCCTCGGTGAGTTGACTGATGAGATCAAGGATGAGTATGGAGACACCGCATACGCTGACTCTTTTGTCTCAACAGGGCCAAAAACTTATGGGGTACGGGTGAGGGTGGGGAGGATATGAAATATATCGTGAAGGCAAATGGTATCACACTCAGCCATGCGAATCGGCGGGTCGTTAACTTTGAATCGTTGAAGGATCTAGTGTGTTTGGACGATTATGAGGGTGATCCGCCTCCCCAACTAACTGTAGGTACCCACAATTTTCGGGCGCAGAAGGTTCGGGGCGTGAAGGAACTTAGGGGTACAAAGGTATGCCGTAACACCTATAGGAAACGTTACCAGTTACCTGGTACCTATGATACCGTACCCTTTGGATACCATAATCTTTGATGTGCCTATTGTTAACTTATTTATCACACATATTTGTAAATATATATATGTCTTGAATATAATCTTTGATGTATCTATTGCTAACTTATTTATTACATATATTTGTAAATATATATAACTTCAATATTTCGTTTATTAAATAGAAGAAAATACTTCAGAAAGAAGTGAACTGACAAAAATCCGACTAACTTCTAGAATTTTGCCTCTAGAAGCAGTTATGTTTTCATTTTGAAGAAATTACATATTTTTTTTATGAAAACTGATTTTTGCAAGTAATTTCAGTAGAAAAGGAAAGGAAAGCTTCCTCTAATGTTGCCGTCAAAAGTAGTTTATTTCTCTTTTTAAGAAGTTCTTGTCTTTGGTGCATAAGCCAGAAGTGCAAATAGTCGTGTATCCTAGTAACATTGTTAAAAGAAAGAAATTTAACTGGTAGAAAGAAATTGGGACAGGATTAAAAGAAAGCAAAGGAGACAAAAAATGGACTACAAAACATATTTATACAAAAAAAATTCATATTTAAAAGTAAGGGTATAGGGTGATGGGTGAGCTGAATTAAAAACTGTAACAAGGTTTGCGTTCAAGAGGGAAGTATTTTGGCACAAAGAATTTCCTACTTTCTTCAGGTTACAAGAAAAAAAAATTTTTATACGTATGGGGAATGTTAATGAAATGGACTATTATTATTCGTTTCAAATATATTTTCCTTTTGATCTTCTAGTTTTTCTCTGGTGTTGGGACTTAAGATTAAGTTTTACGCAGTGCGATTCTTTAATTATGCCACACCTTCAAATAGTAATTAAAAATTAGTGGATTACTCTACATTCATAAAACCTGGCACGATTATTGTGAAAAATGAAGATGCTTTTAAAGCACACAATGCTCAAAGAGTGCTGCCCTTTGCGAAATTACGGAGCGAATCTATTTTCATAACACGGCCTTTCGCGTGTGGTCTTTGTACCAGTCTTTATTGACATTGTTCGGCCAAAGTATTAAATGTTCACCTCCGCATCCTACAAATAAAGTTCATCCCGTTTCTTATAGGCCAAGAGTTTGGTTTGATCAGAAAAATATCGAAAGAGTCCCAAGAAAATACAAACTAAAATCAGCGATTGAACGTGAAACCTAGTCCATTTCTATGAAAACGCTGGAGGCCGAGATAAAAAATCATTCTACTCGTATTCATCACGTAATTTCCCAAAGGGTGGACACCGAGTACGTTGTGCGCCTGCAAACTATCCCATTATTCACAATAATCGTGTCAAATTCCATGAACGTAAGTTAATTGATTTTTAATTATTTTTGGAAAGTGTGGCATAATTTAAGAAACACCCTGTATGTATTTGAACATTCACCTAAATTTAATGTGAATTCTCTGACTTTCTCGTAGCTACAGCTTTTTTTGTGTGTGTATGTGTATGTGTTGCTGAAATGAAGGTGTACCTCTTACAAAAGTACTCAAGATGCAGTATTTTATGCCTTTGGGAAGTACATTGTCGCTGTCGTATTTGAGGATGCGAGTCGTGTCGCAATTGTTGTTGATGGGTTCCGGACGATTTGTTGTTGATTTCGTTGTTGTGGGAAATGTTTGTATTGACATGGGACATAATTATGTCCAAATTGAATAGTATTCCGATCCCTTCTGACAAGAGAAATTGATTGTCCTCAAAGATTTTTATTTTCATTGTTTCCTTTTCCTTCGATATGCTGAAGATGTGTAGCTTCTGTCAGTAATGCTGTGTAATCTAGCCTTCTATTCCTTTCATATGGAAGTAATATATATATATATAGTGGCCTACGAATCACCAATGTGATGTGGCCAAGAAAGTAGGCTTACTATAATTTATGAATTAAATTGAAATGAATGATTAGGGGTCACCAGCTTGGGCCAACAGCCCAAACAAACCATATTTAATAAGGAGAGAGAAATTACTTTGTTGTTTTGTGTTTAATTGGAAAAATAAATGAATTATTTCTTCACGGTTATTAACAATTCTATAACGATATTTATAGTGATTAACAATCCTATAACGTATTTATATTATGTTAAAGATAACTGATTAATAACAATAAGAAATGGTTATACAGTCTAATTGTTAAGTAAATACACCAATTCAGGGAGGCTAATGAGATATGCAGAGGTGAACACAGAATAAGTAATTAAGCCAATAATAATTGAAATAATGAAAGTACGGTATGGTACAGTAAATGGATTAGGTCGGTAAAAAATGACCTGCATAAAAGAGCACATAAACAATCGGATGCAAAATAAGTAAGTTATATGAATGAACACAATAACGAGGTGATACAAAACTATGGTATTGGTACAACGCCTGAATAGGCCTACTGCGGTCTTAACGGGAGAGTTAGTTTGAACGGTATTGAAGACACTTTTAAAGCCTACGCGGTTAGGCTGTTTGTGGACTTTTCAGCTTTGAATCCTGGATAGTCTAGCACAGTGATGGCGAACCTATGACACGCGTGTCAAAGGTGAGACGTTGCTGTTTTTTTGTTGACACGCCTAAACTGACATTTCTATCGTCCAAAAGTTAAACAAAAACTATAAAGAATGAAAATCGATCAAATCAAGAGTACGTTTTTAATTTCATCTAATTAAATAGGAAATGATTATATATATTTTTTGTAAATAAACATTCAATTCTCTATATTTGATGGCTATTCAATTACATATTACTGTGGTTGGATTTGAATTGAAATAAATTACCATTATAAACAGTATAAAATTAAGCATTAATTTTGGCTGGCAACTTTGAATTATATATTCATAATTCAGAATTGGCAACCCTGATTTCTTCTTTCTCTGTCTTTAGTCGAGCCATGGCGTCGTTTTACACGGACATTTTGATTTAACCCTAGAACACAAACCCTAGGACCGGGTTACACCATCACAAACCCCGGGTGAATTTTACCCATTTTCGGAAATTAATATAAAAAGTTCTAATCGTGCTTTATTAAATGTATAGAAATAAATTGAAAATATAACTCTTGTACTTTAATTTCCTGCTATAAGAAGTTAAAAAAACATAAAGTAAGTACTGTGATGGGTAACTTAGATAAACCTTACTCACAATGCCTACAGTCACCCGAGTCATGAGAGCCTCAGCTAGCGCAGCCACAAGCCTCTTGGATCGCTACGAACTGTAGTGGAGATAGACAAAAACAGGGAAATTTTTGAGAGGCGAAAACTGACTTATGTGCACTAAATATTTTTTGTAGATATTTATTCATCATTTATGAACACTTTTTCATTGCAGACAACTTCAAAGAACATTATAACTTACCTGGTATTATACACAGTCAACACAGACAGGGCAGAAGTGGCGAGGGCACACAGGTCCACGACACTTGCGGCACCTGTGCCGCGTCTTCCTGTCGGACCCCTTAGGGCACATAACGCAGCGCACCAAGGCACCACTACTCTCTGCTACCACCGTGCCTGCCGGGCCTGCAGCAGTGCCAGGTGAAGGGAGGTTGCAGATTGTGCAGATGAGTGTCTTGAGGGGGCGTGACAGGAACGGCGAGTCGAGCCTCTTCTCTGCCCAGGGCGTGATGAGTCCCAGTGCCAATATTTGCATATATTTCCTCCTGATGATCCTGTTGCCACCTGTCCTAATTGCATTTTCATTGTGGATGACCCAGGAGTTGAGTACACAGGTGTTCAGCATCCCATAAAACACACACAGCGGCCATCTCTTGGTCTTGCGTCCACAGGAGTAGTGGGCACACATCTGGTCGAATGTGTCCACACCACCTTTCGTGTGATTGTAGAACTCGATGATCTCCGGCTTTCCTGTGGGTCCCAGGGCTGGCTGTGTGTGCATAGAAGACAACAGCAAGACGAGCTTCTTCTTGGTCTTGGACTTTGTTGGGATATATGTCACCAGAGTCATTTCCTTGGTGAAAAGGAATGCACTTGACCCTAGCCTGCGACTTGCCGTTTCCTTCATCTGCGACGGTATCTCCTTTTTATTTCCCCTGATCGTTCCAACAAGGGTCATGCCACAGTCTAAGAGGTCCGTCACTAAGGGCACAGACGTGAACCAGTTGTCTGTGGTTACATTCCTTTGTGTCTGGTGGTATGGCCTGGTCAGCTCCTTGGTGTAGTAATGGCCAAGGTTGATGCCCTGCATGGGTCTTGTCCCATCCTTCCCCAGATAAGGAATCGCACCCACTAAGTACTTGCTATTGCTGTCATTGGCAAGAACAAGCTTGATCCCGTATTTAGCCGGCTTGTTGGGGTTGTACATTCGGAAGGGGCACCTTCCTCTGAAACCAAGCAGCTGTTCGTCGACAGTCAGGTTCTCGCTAGGCACGTACATCCTCCCACAATTTCCTATAAAGTTGTCCCAGATCTTCCTAATGGCTGCGAACTTATCTGTCTTCCGCCTCTCCTCCCGTGTGTCAGGGTCATCAAAACGCAGACAATTCAGTAGGAACTCGAATCGACCCTGAGACATGGCCGCACGGTATGTGGCTGCGCCGGTGCAGGGGTTCCACATCTCTGATGTTGATAGATGATTGTCCCTCTGGCAGCCACTGAAGATGATAACCCCCAGAAGTGCACGCACCTCGGCTGGTTCTGTTCGAGAGTGTGTTCCAGTCTGCCGGCCGTACTTGGCAGCCTGCAAGTGGATTCGCTTGTTGCTCCATTCAACAATCTCGTCGATGATTTGGTCCTCAAACAGCAACGTGAAGCACTTGATTGGGGTGTCAGCACTCCGTGCCTCCGCTGTTGGCCCTGTGGTCATGCCGGATGGAAGGATGTTCCGTGATGGAGTTCTCATCGACGAACGAGACTGTGGCCGGCAACTCCACCTGAAGCCAGAAGTGCTTGCCAGGGTGCTGGTGTGGAAGTCAACGACTGAGGGAGCATCGTCGTCCTCATCAGGGCGCCTTTTTCTTCCCCTACGAGCAGCCGGGGCATCAGGAGAGGCGGCAGGGGCATCAGGAGAGGCAGCATGGGCATCAGGAGAGGCGGCAGGGGCATCAGGAGAGGCGGCAGGGGCATCAGGAGAGGCGGCAGGGGCATCAGGAGAGGCAGCATGGGCATCAGGAGAGGCAGCAGACGTAGAGGCACCAGGGTCTGGGTCGAACACATGGCGGCTGGTGATAGGCCTAGCTGTCACGTGGGGCGAGCGTGGCTTGGCTGGTGTAGACGTGTGCCGTGGTTTTTTCCATACACGGCGTCTGGTCTCCTCATCACTATGACTACTCTCATCATCATTTTCACTTGGTTCAGGTACATATTCTTTGTCAATGTCACTATCATACATGACCTCATATTCTAGGTCATCTTCATTCTCTTCATCATCAGTTTCACTATAATCAGGTAATTCCCCAGTTGTGTTCATAATTCTTTCATGCTCATCACTTGCGTAATACTTCACCTGTTTATTAGACATGATTCTTGCAATAGTAATAGCACTTTAGTACACCTAGAATGTCATAATCAATGCCTGTAAAGAAAAATAACGTAAATAGCAAACCAGAATATGTACACCACTGCAAACCTTGGGAGATTTCCACCCGCTAATAATTGCACCTTGTATCACAAACGTCGGGTGAAAATCACCCAAAATGTACTCTACAGGAAAAATCAAGCGAGCGACACTTAAACCACTACCTCTCTCGACCACGGCTAAACACACACTGCAGCTACTGGGCAAGGCAGGTGGCTGCCACCCCCCCCCCGCAACATGGTCACGTGATCAAAATATCGTGGGGTGATTTTCACCCGAGGTTTGTGTTCTAGGGTTAATGAGTCTAATTAAGTCATTATTAATCACTGTTGTGTAGTGTTATATTTCATTATTAATTAATATTAAGTGTTTGCTGGTGTTAATTATTAGTATTAAGTGTTATTGATATTATTGTGTTGGAAAATGAAAATTTATCTCCATTAACATTATTAACTGTGGTACCGTTGAAACTAATTAGGGTTAACGTTAATTCATCATTTTACTTGTTCTAACATCCATTTGTCACATTAAATATTTGTGTTAACGATTTTGAATTGCTATTGTTTTTTAATATTTCAGCCTTATCATAATGGCGGAATCAGTAAACAAAAAAATAAAATTGTCAAAGAAAGGAAGCGGAAGGAGTTTCCAAGATTGGTGGACTGAAGAATATGGCGTTATTGATACGAACGACAAAGCTCTATGCATCCTGTGTAGTGAAACAGTTGTGAGCAGAACTTGGAATGTGAAAAGGCATTTCGACACTAACCACCAGTGGCTTCTAGAAAAAAGTGAGCAAGAACGTAAAGAATATATATTGCGAATGTTAAAAGATAAACAGTCTCAATCAGACAATTTACTTAAATTTGTAAGTGGGCCTTCAAATTTAGTGTCTGCAAGCTTCAGTATTTCACATACTATTGTCCAGCATGGAAACTCACTTAGTGATGGAGATTTCGTTAAGGAAGCTTTTATGAAATGTGCACCATTTTTATTTGATGACTTTCAAAATAAAGAAAGCCGCTATTATTCAGCTTATTAATGAATTACCAATTAGTAGAAATACTGTTAAAGACAGAGTGATGAAAACGAACTCTGATATAGAAAATCAAGTGAAAAAAGACTTAAATGCATGTGATTTCTTTTCTATTTGTCTCGATGAGACCCCCGATGCTACGTCATCGGCTCGATTAGCTATTATTGCTAGATATCCCAGTGGCAATGCAATATATGAGGAATTACTTAAGTTAGAAAATTTGCCTCTGAATACAACAGGAGCAGATATATGTGAGGTTGTTGTTAGAATGCTTCGTGATAAACAGATAGATATGTCAAAAATAGTGTCAGTTACGACAGATGGTACCCCAAATATGGTTGGACGAAATGTTGGATTTGTGAAACATTTTACAGAAACTGTTGGTCATCCGCTTGTATGCTTTCACTGTATTATACATTAAGAGGTATTGTGTGCAAAGGTAGGTTTAAAAGAAGTTAATGATGTAATGACAGTTGTGACAAAAATAGTCAATTTGATAACTTCACTGGCTTTGCTAAAACGAGAATTTATGTCACTGTTAAATGAAGTTGATTCAGTTTATAATGGATTACTTATGTATAATAATGTGCGATGGTTAAGTCGCAGTAAAGTACTTGAACGTTTTGTGGAATGCTTAAATGAAATCAGGCTATTTTTAAATATGAAAAATATAGAACAGTTTCCTCAATTAACTTATGTGGCTTGGCTCAGTAGACTTATGTTCTTCACTGATCTGTCATTACATCTGAATGAACTCAATATTAAATTACAAGGTTTTGGAAAAACTATTGATGTAATGTTTGGCTTGATCAAAGGCTTTGAAAGCAAGCTCAACATTTTTAAACGTGACTTCGAAAGTAGAAGTTATAAGTACTTTCATAGGTTGAAGAAACATTTTGATGAAGTGAAGTGCCAAGACAGAGACGACTTGGAACAAGCTCGAGAACAATTTGTTGAAATTTTAAACTCTATAATTGAGCAGTTTTCAACAAGATTTGTGCAGTTCAGCGAGTTAGAAGGAACAATAAATTTTATAAAATATCCTGATAAAGCTGTTTTTACAAATCTGAAGTTAGATTTGTTTGACTGGTTAGATTTAAATGACTTTGAAATGCAGTTAGCAGAGTCCCAGTCCAGCTCTACTTGGAAGCAAAAGTTTATTGATCTTAGATCTGAGTTAGAAACACTCAAGCGAGACCGCTTGCAGGGATCTGTAAATAATAATTCTGACAATGAAATTCTGAAAGTGTGGAACTGGATCCCGGAAACTTTTGACACTCTTAAAAGACTTGCCAAAGCTATACTGACAATTTTTTCATCAACTTACTCCTGCGAAACTTTGTTCTCAACTTTGAATAACATCAAAACGGACAAGAGAAACAGATTGGTTGATGATGTCAGTGCTGCTTGTGTAGCATTAAAATGTACGAATTACACACCTGCTATAAAAGAGCTTTCTTCAAGAGTACAGCAACAGAGAAGTCACTAAATAACATGTAAAATTGTAGTTTTTATTTTAAAACATTTTATTGTCATTTATTTTTATTTTTCCTGTATTGTTCAAATGAGCTAGAATAGATAGTTTTATTATTATAATTGCGATGTTCCTTTGATAACAGTGATCGTTTATGTATGTGACACGCCACTTGAATATGATCACGAAAATTTTTAATTTTTGACACCCAGGGTTGAAAAGGTTCGCCATCACTGGTCTAGCACATGGGTCGGGGAACTTTTTTGGGTATTACCCAAAAATCTATTTGAGTAAAATGAAATTACCCCCAGACTTCAAAGTAAACAAAAACAAGCCAATTGCTCTTAAAATTGTTGCATATGGTATACAAAAAATTCAAATTCAAAAAATGTTTATTGGATCCATTATTATAGAGAAATAAAAAAAAGCCACACATGCTGGCATAAGAATAGCACACAAACAAAATTAGTAAAAAGGATTGAAGAACTGAAGAATTTCATTCAAAACATCACTTCAGGTTTTGGAAAAATGATGCTGTTTCATTTTTGATACAACAACATCAAAATCAGGACGTAAATTCGTAATATTCTAAAATTTAGAATAACGCCACATTTATGTAACAAAATAAAATAAAAATATACGAAAAAAATATCAGCACAAAGTGTCAAGCACTAAAAGCGCCTCTTCGTTTCATGATACCATACACACGACTGAGGCTCTCATACCGCACGCATTACCCCCAAAATTATTAAATTTACCCCATTTGGGGTAATTTACCCCTGTTCCCCGACCTCTGGACTCTAGCACAACGTAACAAAACACTGTAGGCCGAGTGAGGGCCGACAAGAGGCTTACCGACCTGCGATTTCGACGTGGATAACTCTGGAGACAAGAAACCTACGTGAAGGTTTACCGTCCAGCGTTTCGACGTTGACAACTCTGAAGACGTGTTGAGGCCCTACGTGAAGTTAGACCGTATTGCGTTTCGCCATAGATAACTCTAAAGACGTGTTGGCCTACCGGCAGGAGGATGTGCTGATGGCCTGTAGAGATACTTGTTGAACGGGCGCCGATCGAATTGTGATGAAGAATAAGTGAAGCCAGGGCCAGAAGGATGACGCCGGTAGAGTGATGAAATTGTAGGTCGCCTCAAGTGTTTATTCGGTTCGTGTATTGTTGAGGTGTTGCTTGAGGGACTGAGGCCGGCTGAGAACGAACGGCACTACGTGAAGGAGGAGATTCACGAGGAGTAACGAGCAAAGTGAGAGCGAGTTTAGCGAACTATGGCTTATATAGGGTCGGAAGACGCTAACTTTTCGCGGGGCTTTTGGGAGAAGACAAACATCCTTTTTGTTTCTCTCTCCTTTCTCTCGATTTCTGATGATTCTTGGGTGGTTGCGGACGTGAGGAAAGGAAATTTCCGGTCGGTCTCTCTACACACACACACACACAACACACACACACACACATATGTGTGTGTGTGTGTGTGTGTGTGTGTGTGTGTGTAGAGCAGGCCTCAGGTAGTACGAGTGTCACTGTGATTCATACAGGTAAATTTGTGCTGCCTTGGGAAGGAAACACAAACTTGCACTGCATCTTGCTCCTGAAGAATCATGCACCTGGTCCGATAACAACAGTAGTACGAGTGTCACTGTGATTCATACAAGTAAATTTGTGCTGCCTTGGGAAGGAAACACAAACTTGCACTGCATCTTGCTCCTGAAGAATCATGCACCTGGTCCGATAACAACAGAAGCCACGTCAGTACATTGACACCCCCCCCCCCGCCTTATTTATTTCACAACGTTGCTGCTGTGAGCAGCTTGTACCCTGAAATGAGTGTATGTGCGGAATGATGCTCTATGTGAAAAATGTTAAGCTTTTTATCCTTCTACTTAAACTATGAATACATCAATTGCCTAATATATATGTACAAAGAAAAAAAATTTAAGACCACGAGTAAAATGTTAGAGTAAATAGACTAAATAAAAAAATTTATTAATATTCCTTTACCTAAATAAATCTATTTTCAAATTTTGGAAAATTACATTTAATAAAAAATAAATGAAAATGAAAATGAAAAGGTTTATTGGCAGACTATAGTCCATATGACAAATATTATTAATACAATGACAGTTCATATACTAAGGATAGAAATAAATATATACAATTGATTAGAAATAATACTGCAATGTCGAAGTTAAGTGGAGCTACAGACAGACGTTTTCGTACCAAGAGGTCCATAGCTTAGAGGATAAATGGCAAGACTCATGGATAGCTTGGATGATCAGGTTGTTTGATTTTTTAATTCTTTGCATTAGACTGTGTTGAGCACGTCTTGTTACCTCCGGGAAGCTCGGGACATTGCGGGTAGCAAACATTTGCGAAGCTGAGCATCTCGGAGGTAATTTATGTAAGAGTCAAAAAGGCCTGTTGTACAGCAAATTTAGAGTTCTGCCAGGACCTTTTTTATAATTCACCCACAGTTGCTGTCCGTATATATTACTGCAGAAAGTACGAAAGAGGGTGTCTTTAGCTTCACTTGTACAGAATCGAAAGTTCCTTATGGTCATATTCGCTTTAGTACACAGGCTTCGAGATTGTTTTCTTATATCCGAGTCATTACTCAAGGAGCTGGTAAGAGTTTGACCCAAACACTTAAACTCTTGTACTTCCTCAATTACTTCACCATTCATTTTAAACCTTATATCAGCTGGCTGATTACAGCTTTTAGGATGAAATTGCATAACCTTAGTTTTTGTAACAATAAAAAGAATATCATGTTTCTGCGAATACACTTCGCAGACTTTTAGTAGCCGATCCAGACCTTTAACAGAGGAAATTATTAACACCATATCATCGGCATAAACTAAGTTATTTATCCTTGTGTTATCTATACAACATCCCACTGTTGCCTCATTAAGTGAAGCAATTAATCCGTCGATATACACATTAAACAGCATAGGGGAGAGTAAGGAGCCTTGTTTCATCCCGCAAGAGGAGCCAAAACACTCGGATAGTACATTTCCCCACCTGACAGTGAAAGATTGGTGGGAATACCAAAATTTCAATAAATTTAATATGTACATGGGAACCTTCCTGTCTTCTAGTTTTGCAAATAAAATATTGTGGTTCACTCTATCATATGCCTTACTTATATCTAGGAAACAGCTATAAATAGTTGAATTACTGTCAATGTATTTAGATATTGTTTCTTTAAGTACATAGATACACAGGTGAGTTGAGTGGGACCTTTTAAAGCCAAACTGATTAGATGTCCATAGGAAATCATTTAATCGGCGTAAAAAGAGTTTTTCTAGTGGTTTCGAGAAGCAGGAAGCGACATCAATAGGCCTGTAATTATTGCTGGACAGAATATCTCCGTACTTATTTTTGACCAGGGGCAAGATATATACCCTCATGAACTCTCCAGGGATATAGCTATGAACAAGCATGGCTGATAGGAGCAATGATATATGCAGACATACTACGTCATTTGCATATTTTAAGTGCTCATTCGATAAGTCATCTACCTCTGACGCAGAACCAGTCTTTAACTCTTTAATTAACCCATTTACTTGAGAAAATGATATTAAAGTATTTTCCCTTGTCCCTCCCACAATCGTTTCGCTGCAATCTATCTTAAGATTATCCCTACTCACACTGTTAAGAATGTTAGAATAGTGGTTTTTCCACAGCTTTGCAATTTCATTCTCCCCCGACACCCCATCGATTGTCAGAGGGAGGACATTTTTTACACCGGTTTGATTCTTAACAAATTTCTAAAATTTGTTATTATCGTTATTTATGCGAGCTTCACAGGATTTTGATGCTCGAATAGACTCTTCTTCCTGTTTACATCACCTTATGGTCGCCTTGTACTGACCCCGACTTCTACACATATTCAACTATAATGGTCCTAATCTGGGTCTACCATGAAAGCACCACAAATCATAGGCGTCTTTCGATTCCCTCTTCAGGGGAGCAATAAAATCATTCCATCCAGGAATAATCTCAGTATGATAGTTGTAAGATTTAATCAGGGGGCTTCCTGTTTCTCTTAACAGGGATATTATCTTACTATAATACCTGTCTATGAGTTTACAGTGAGAATCATTTGAGCAAGGATTATTACAGGCAAGGTGCAAAATTTCTAAATTATTAAAGAGGTGACTTGTTCTCTCTTTGTATTCTGTTCTCTGCTGCATCGTAACATTGGACCAATCGATGCGATTATTCTTACCTAATGAGTTCTTGTTAAGTCGTGTTGCGCATAAATTGGTAACGTTAATTAATATTTCTAATGGTCTATGATCAGAAAGAAGGAAATCATGCAGAATATGAACTCTAACAATTCGATCCTTTAGATTATTACTAGTGAGACAATGATCAATCCACCTGGTGGTACCACTCATATCACTAATGTATGTAAAATTACCACTGGCTATCCCTAATACATCTACATCATTTATACTTAAATTGGCCAACTCGCACATGTTACCCAATTCTACAAAGAATTCCGAGTTCACATGTGCGTTAAAGTCCCCATTATTATACAGTGAGACTATTTGGGGTTATCTGAAAATGACTTAATTTTGTACACCAAATCAATGTATTCATCTAGATTACTGCCGTTGTTACTTACATGGTAAATAGCAGTTTACAATTAATATGCAATCATTGTTCACTTGTAATTCAATGCCTAACAACCTTACATTATCGCTTGTTAAAAATTTTATATGTTTTGACAAATTTTCCCTTATTAAGAAAGCAACACCCAACACCACCAAAAGGCCTACCGTACATTAATTCATCTGACAAGTCCACTGCTGATGACGCATGGTACATAAAGTCATCATGGATGGTTGAGAGGAATTTTAGTTCTTGCTTAGGTAGCCAGTGCTTCTGCAGGAGTATCAAATCTGCACTGTCGCAGATTTTATGAACACCTGCAGTTGAATTCCTCACTGACCTTACATTATATGAGACTATTTTCAACAAGTTATCCGCCATGACTGATAGAGAATTTATTATTAGTAAGATTATTATTATTATACAGTACAACTTTCAAGCATTACCGTTAGGGCGCCTATTATTATTATTATTATTTTGCCTGTTATCAAATCTCCTGTAAAAGTGAATAAACTCCTTAACAATAATACCGTCTGGCCATTGACTCATATTATACGGGTTGAAATGCGCATTTACACCTTTAATTATTACTTTAAATGAATTATAATACGGAGATTTCGTGTTTAGTTTATTAACTATCAATATACTGTATTCACCAATGACTTCTTCCATCATGTGTCGAATATCGCTTGCCTCGTTTGAGAGCTGAATTCGCGACACAAAGAGGGTGAGATTCCCCATCGGTGGCCTCGCCGCGGAGACCGGTTGAGGAAACCTTCGGGAAGGACCGTAATACCTCATAGGTCCAAGAAGGTAGTGCCGGATGTCGCTAGAAAATTTTGAGGATATATTATAATATATTATATGTATTATTATTAATTAAGTATTGTTGAGCATTTTAAAGCTTTATTTCTGCAAATTATAATTTGCATCAAAGATTGCAAATTCACAATTATTGGTCAGTATTTTCAATAGGTTTTTAGGATGGCCATGGGTTATCCTTTGTCGCCTTTCCTCTCCAATATTTATATGGATTCTTTTTTAGAAAACTTGCATCTCGAGAATCCTGGGGGGTTGGCATTCCCTGATTGCGATACGTCGACGATATTTTGTGTATCGGGCCCATGAGGGGTGACCTGGATGACTTCCTCGTTCAGTTAAATAATTTAATCAAGTCCTCCTCCATTAAGTTTACTTTGGAAATGGATCAAAACAACTCATTCCTATTTTTGGATATATGTGTACATAGGGAAAAACCCAGGTTTTAAGTTTAGTATCTACCGGAAAAAACAAACAATTTGTCTTGTGTATATTTTTACTCCAGACATGATGCCACCATCAAGAAAGTCATATCCTGTTCTATGTTTTTCCGTGATGGTAGGATCGCCAGCCCGGACAATGGATGACGAGTTAGAAAAAATCAACAATATTGGACGCGATCTGTGTTACCTACCTGCTTTTTTGGAATCTTGCCTTAACAAGGCAAAACGAACTTTCTATTGTGTGAATAATAACCCTCGCACTTTGTCAAAGAATATTTTCGTACTCCCTTTTTCCCCAGGTTTTTTAGGCATTGTTAATGCGCTTGAACTTTTGAACATTATTATTTTCATATAACAATATTGTGAAAAATATCCTACCAATAATTCAGGCATTATCTATAAAATTGGTTGTGAACAATGTGACTTCGTTTACACTGGACAGAGGAGAAAAGATTTGAACACACGTGTAGAACAACATCAATATTCCATTAGAACGGGACAGTCGTCGAATGCCCTTTTTGTCCATTTGTCAGAGTTGTCCTATTTTACTGAGTGGAATAATTCTTCAATTTTGTTTCGCTCAAGTAACAGTGTTAATAAAAATATTCTTGAAACTGCCATCATTCAGGTTACCAACAATTTCAACCTTAGCCAGATCCTTTTTTCGCTCGATTCTGTTATTTTGAATTATTTCAGATCAGATTTAGATAAGAAGGGCAAGGCGCCAAAATTTGGTAGTTTTTTCAAGTGGACTGTATGCTCCTCCTCCAATATTATCTGCAACAATCACAATTTTTGTTTTCCTCTATGAGGTGTATACTGTCTCGATTTTGTTATTAATTTCAGTGTTCCTGAGGATGTCATTAGACGAAAGAACTTGAGCACTATTTCTTGTTTTAATTTTCCTTCGTGGTTATTTTCATAAATGAACAAATAATGTATATATGTATTCATTAGCATCCTAAAAGACGAACAATGAAGAACCAATAACAGCATCGTAACATCCTTTGCTGATGATACAAAAATCAACAGAAAATTAGAAATCTAGTATAGGTGAAAACCCTACAGACGAACACAAACAAAATGTGCAGATGGTCAGAAGACAATAAGATGAAATTTAACACACAATTTTCAGCTCTTGAGATATTGAAGAAATGGGGAAATAAAACAAATGAAATATTATGCCTCAGATGTATAGGAAATTCAGAGAAGCACGAAAGGAAAAGATTTAGGAATTATGACTGATGATACGAAATTTTAAACAAAATACAACAGCGATAAACAAAGCAAAAACAATTACGGGATAGTTACTGATAACTTCTAAAAGAAAGGACAACATTGATCATACCAAAACTTGAATACTGCTCAGTCTTGACGTAGCCATATAAAAAGGAAACTAACTTGGTTTTGAGACTATTTAATCAGTTCTACAAAGATATCAGGAACATCACTAGTGTCAAAACTGAAATTTTCAAAAGAAGACTCGACGCCTTAGTTAGGAC
>JAJOZX010000173.1:1347500-1375000 GCA_023014485.1 Bathynomus jamesi
CCAATTTGGTTTAAGATAAAAAAAACTCCAGTTTCACTGAGGGCGCAAAACATTTTTTCGAAATGATGCGTCTCTCTCAGACCATGCCTCAAAGATCTAAGACAATCGCCAACAAAGTCCTCCGTAGAAATTCTTTCTTTGCTCACCCAGAAAATATTTTGATCTCCATGCTACATGCCGATGAGCAACACATAAGAGAATTGGGATGGAGAAGAATATTAAAAGCACGATCAAAACAATCACCAGCGGGGGAAATTCGAGCCTTCGCCATGCCTGAGCTGCTCTACGATAGTCAAAACTATTACGAAATGATCAACTGGCAAACGGCTGAGGTGACCGAACCCCCCGTTACAAAAACAATACCTGATACCCGAATAAAAGAGTTTGTTGAGACGGGAGACCAGCCTGATGGACTGATCCCACTATTCCCTTGTCATACTCAAGCGGTCGAGAGACTCATCAAATTAGTAACCGAAGCCTCTGCCAGTGTAAGTGGAATAGAAGAGAGGGACGGATTCATCCGCTCCCGTCTTCACTCCCGAACAAAAATTCCACGATTTGATACTAAGAAAGATTACCGTATGTAAATCGACGTGCAGCCAAAGGAAGGGTGGTTGGGGCTGGATAGGGTGGAACTCGACGTACAGCCACCTCCTCGTGGTGAGTTCTGGGTTGCTAATTTTATAAAATTAGCAAGCGAGGAGCTGTACTTAGTACTTATCGTACTTATAACATCGCATTAAGGCAATTATAATCCACATTTAGACTTTTCTCGGGGACAGAAGATATTACTCTAGAGTCATAAAATTTTGCGTGTGTGTTATTTCATGCCTAAGCAACGATATAAATGCTATGGGAAATATATAAATGTATTATTTAAGACAAAGAGCCGATCTGAAAATATGTATATAAATTACCTATTTTTTCAACATTTGACGTTGTTGCCGGGGGCAAAAGATATTAACGTAGGACAACGCGCTTGGAAAAACGATCATATGAGGTCTTTTTCATCGACTTTATAGTTATTAGGAATAATTTTGATGCATATTGAAATATTTTAAAAATTATAAGAAAAATACGTTTTTGACTACTAAAATATGATTTTCATCGCTCTGCCGGGGGCAGAAGATGATTACCTATTAAGCTAAGATTTTGCAGAGGCTATTTTCTCATGCATGCGCAAGTGTTTGTCTCTATTAGAATATGAAAATCGAAAAAAATGTAAAATCGATCCACCCTAATATATATATATATATATATACACAATTATGTTAATCAGCGATCTGCTCGAGATCGTTAACTTTGGTCTAATGATCCGCAACCAGCACGCATCTGTTATTTTTAAATTTATTTATTGTATCGTGCGATAACGCAGGGACCCAATAAGCTTTTACAGCAGTTTTCTTCACGGATAATTGATTCTGAAATTACCTTCCACTTTTATATTTCAGGGCCATAAACCGATTCACATACCATCCTCAACTCGCTCTCTCTCTCTCTCTCGCTCTCTCTCTCTCTCTCTCTCAGCCGAATACAAGATAAAAAAACAACGTGTTTCTCTCTCTCTCTACGAATGGGAATATCTGACACGCCCCAGATTTCACGGGGCAACCAATCACAGCCCTGATGGCGGAGCCCAGGATCTCTGTTTGGCCGCTATGCAGGTCTACGCGTCAAGCACCGGCCAAAATTCACCGATAGCAAATAGGAAGCTAACGTTTCGTGTGTTGTGGGTTCGTCACAAGCCCCCTTTATAAAAGGGGGCAGTTCATCTCAGAGCCTCAGTTCATTCGTTTTCTTGCTTAGTGTTTTTGACATACCACCCATGAGCCAGCTGTATGACTCCCCCGAATTGTTTGAAGATCAAGATTTCTATGCTGAGGCAACGCTTCTAATTTTCAACGCTGCAGATCGGAATGAACGTTTATCTATGCAAGTTGTTACAAAAAATTGTGACGAAATGCAAGAACTGTTCAATATAGACGATACTAAAATGTAAGTAATTAATTTGTGATTATATTCTACCGCTCATTCAGTGTTAACTTATAAAAGGCCGCAATAAATACGTTTTGAAAAATATTTTTTATTATTTTCTGTTTCCTTCGTGGTTATTTCGGCATATATATATATATATATATATATATATATATATATATATGGTGGAGCTTTAATAATATTTTCTCGATAATTTAAAGACACCGCAGTAGGATTTTTAAATTACCAAAACTTTTAAGAATTATCTGCTTTTTTATTATAATTTTTAAATTCGTGGCATTTTCTCTTATTGTAGCTCTTTATTTTTACTTAACTTATAGGACCGATGCGGAACTTGATCGTGTTATAGCTACTTTTCGTTTTGATGAAAGGGGAATAAATGATATGGATGCTTTCCCACAACCAACCAGCGATCTGAACACAGAAGTCGAGGTATTGGCTCACATCCGGTCCAGCGAGTGCCAGGTCATCGAGGAACTAATGTAAGTATTTTTGGGTTAAGAACAAAACACATTGTATTTTCATTTATTAAATGGTAGAAAACATGTACAAAGCGGAACCAGTATCCATTAAATAAGCCTTAATGGCTACAAATAGGCCTTTACACAATATAGATATACACCTTTACACAATACAGCGGGTGCTAACATATGGGAACCTTTTTTTTATCTGTCTGCATAACAACTCGTCATTCATTTCAGTGTCGCACAAATCGAATAATTTTAAAAAATTTATAAATCCTTTCCCGCGTGACATGTGCATGAGAAATGAGAGGGTGTACATGCCGCACGTGTTACTATAATATCCTTGAAGGCGATACGGGCTCCACACAATCTCAGGTACATGTATTTGCTCGATAAACTGTACAACCACAGAATCATTCCAGGGCTGAGCGCCGAGTGAGTCAAAATAGTACATTCTTTCCCTATTTTTAAAGTAGATTGCAAACCAATGAATCCCCTCATCCCCCACAATGTCGGTGTTAATGATAATCCCGTACCATTTTCCCGTAGTTGGCAACTTCAATATTTCATTCTTCGCAAACACACCGATAAATTTTGAGCGTGTGAAACGATCACTTTTCATTACTCTCTGGAGTGTATTCGCGTCCATTTTAAAAGTCTGTGACCACGTTCCTGAAACGATCAACTTCTATTAGTGCCTGCGATTCGAGGTAAACTAGTACACTTATAGGCGCGTCTATAGGGTTGGCAAATTCCAACCTGACTGAGAGATTCCCACTCTGTTGTGGACATAAATCCATATTTACGCCAGCTGACAAGTCAGGGGTAATATCAAATCAATAAATGTTAAATTCTTCGACAAATTCTTTCTGCGTTACACCAAACCCAAGCTTCACAGCCACCTGTATTATGAGCCAGATACTATAAGCTCTCGCGCAGAGCGGGAACACCGTCTGATGAGTAACCGTAATCATAGTCCCTCCCAAAGCGATGCCATTTACGTATAGTTATATTTTTAAGGCCGAAATTCTCGAATTTAATGGCACTCTTTTTATATTTTCCATTTGTCGAGGCGTGGTCCTGCATTCCAATTAATATCCTTTTAGGTAGGACTCCAAGGTCCACGTTTTCTAGCTGCTTCGAAGCCAACCCGGCGGGCGCCCTCTATAGTTTGATCTGTACCCTGTTAATTGGGTATTTTACTGTGGCGTGTATTAAGTATTTCTCAATTTCTATTTGTTTTGGCGAACTTAATTTCACTCGGCGTACATGCAAATACGTCTCCATTATGTGAATCACAACGGGTTTCACGCCCTCTTCTTGATCAAACCCAGATTTATGCAGATCTCAGGAATCGTGCGGGTAAGCTTCAACTTCATATCCACCCCGTTCATAAGCAGTTTCTCCTGGAATGTGAAGTCTGTATGAAGAAGTCCAAAACATTCGTATATCTTTTTTTTAGAATTTTTAAATTTATCCTTTATACCATTTTCATCTTTAGTATGGTAATATCCCTCGGCGGTTAAAAAGGTGTCCTTCGCTTCTTTTGAAAAGTTGAGGACATTTTCCAGATAGGCTCGTAGGTGATAGTATCCCGTTCCTGCCGAGATGTTAACCTGATTTAAATACACCTCACACTGGCTGAATATGGAGTGTAAAAAGTTGGTTTCAGGGTAGGCAGAGTAACTATCATCGCAGTCCGTTCCATCAGAATGGGCTATACGCAGTTTAGCGTACATGTGCATGCAGCTCGGGTCAAAAAAGTAAGGGCCTGAGCTGGGTATCACGAATTCTATAGGGGCACTCGGCGAACTAATTGTGTTTAATGGGTTAATTGTAATAAAGTCGCTATGCTCAATAGAGACCTGAGTGGGGGCATATCAAAGAGGGACAGTTCCGATTTACAGCATTGTGAACTACACGGATGGATGAAACGCGCCATGACGAGTCAGAAATAGTGCCACCTCCCTCGACAAGTATTAGTCAGCCTATGATTCGTGAGAGTAGTGTCCTCAGCTTATATCAGTTAAAAAAATGATCAGCCATAGGTTTCATACGCTTAGAGCACTTCTTTTTTATTTCCTTTTACGTTTAGCGCCACGTGATGGTAACCCCTTCTTCCTGGCAGATCTCTTCTTTCCGCCACCACGCATTTTTCTCTTTGCATCTTTGATGATTTCGTCCCGTGTACGTTTTAAATGTTTTTTTAGAGCTTCTTTAGGCTTAGTTCCACCCATTATGTCTTCTGCCGCGTTAAAACCTGTTTGTAACGCCTTCCGCCCTAGGTACCTGGCACCCTCTTCAACAGTGGGACAGCGGTGCGTAGTATGGATGAAAAAATGGATCCAAGCCACTCCCACGCTGGTATCTCACTCCTCGATAGACTGTGAATGGCCTTCGGTCATTATAAACGGCGAAAGTGTAGTTTCACTGTTAAGCTCCCATCACCGAATGGGAAATTTTTTCCCTCAATCGTTCTTATATATCGAGATGTTGGTTAATAGATTAGTCGCAACATTCACATAATGGGGCTTGTCATATGTAATGCTCAAACTTTTCCCTCTATGGTTGGGGATGTGTGCAATGCGCAGCAGGCGCGCCTGGGTGTCCCCAACAAATTGGTGCTCTACGATATTGCTGTAAATATAGCACATGTCTGGGGTGGAGAGCTTTCACCCAATTTCTCCATCTTCAATTGATACATTAAGCTGGACAAGTCATGCTGTGCCTCGTGAAAGGTATCTCTTTGGAGAGCTGCGCTATATCGGCCCTCAGCCACAATTGTGAACAGCTCTTTATCTTTAATATTTCTACTAAGCGTTGACTTTAACTTCAATGTGCATGCAGGCGTGTCTATGTTTACGACTTCAAAAAGTAAATCGTTTGTCAGGTACGACTTTTCAAGACTCTTGTTTAACCCCGTCACAATGTCCATGGCTGTGTCATAATGCCCGATTCCTAGCGATACATTTGTGCTATAGTACTGTTCCTCACCGAACAGGACTGAACGCATAGTATTGTCTAAGGTTATGCCTAATTTTTCGCACTCATCGATTCTTCTAAGGATCAGAAATGTGATTTGATCTTTTTCAAGAGTTAAAAATTTGGAGACTAACTTGAGTTCACGTAAACCCACCGCATACGAATCACGCTCCAATTCATTGGGTCCGTGGAGTTCTGTAACAAAGTTGTGGAGGGTGTTGTTAGGATGTACAGAGAGAAAAGAAGAGGAAGGGAGTGTGACATAAAAGTGGCTAGGCGCAATGTTGGAAACTAATTAAGCTTCATTATTGCAGCATCTTTTATATACGTGTTGAAGCTTTCTGGGTAACCCAGCCATTTCACTAGGTACATTTTTCTCCTCCCTGAACCTTTGCTGCCTAAAATTTTTTCAATTTTAAACACTTTTTCATAAATTAAATGTCACTTTCTGCAACTCCTCGCGGTAAAAGCCTCCAACGATCTCTTCCCCATTCAAATCTTCAATGTGATACATCATTATCTCACCTTTAGGTCTCATAGCACGAACTTTAAAAATCTCACGTGTCCATCCTTGCTCAAATCCCTTCGCGAATTTATTTCCCGAACGTGATAGCCTTACATAATCATTGATTTTGAAATGTGTAGAGTGTGGTGGCGGTGCTCCATCTCTTCTCACCTCTGGCAGCGCACCTCTTTCTTAAACTTCGTTAGGCGTTGTGCCAATCGTACGGTGGTGTGAACGGTTGTATGATGAAGCCATTGACTCGAGAAAGTTTATATATCTGTATGTGTTTTTATGTGTAAAATAGCGATGCATGCGCTCCTTTATGGTACGTTCAACTCTTTTAGTTAAAGAGGCCTTATGTATAGAACTGCTAGTGTAGTAACTGATATTAAACTCTGTCAGCATGTTCTGAAAAGCGCGACCTATAAATTCTTTCCCCATATCCGTACAAAAATAGTGGGAACCCTTTCTTCTTTTAACATGAACGTTTTGGTCGCTTTAGCAACTGTTTCAGGCGATTTATTCTTCAGTGGAATTACACACAGATATCTAGAGAATACCGGGTGTCCGAGAATTATCTGTACAATTTTTGGCTGTTATTAAAAGTCAACCATGAAGTGTAGAAATTCCAGTGTTGTCCCATTTTACAGAGAATCTCATTATGTTTTTTCTGATACCACGTTTTGACAAGTTTTTTAGAAATGTACGCGGGTGACAGACATTGATGATTCAAAAACAAGAATCACAGCTGCTATTGAGCGAACTGATGTGGATATGCTGCAGCGTACATGGCAACATTTGGAGTATCGATTGGATGTTTTGCGAATCACTAATGGTGCACATATCGAATGTTTGTAACAACGTTACTTTAATAAAAGAAACTTTTGAAAATACAGATTCTAAATAATCTTGTTTAAGAATTTTACGTGTGTTATCAAGAATTTTATTAAAAGATGAAATTGTACAGATAATGTTCGGACACACTGGAATTTCTAAAAAACTTGTCAAAACTTGGTATTAGAAAAAACTTAATGAGATTCTCTGTACATCCATTAGGAATAGGATATAGCGGTATCCGTCATTATACACTGGATATCTTTGCATGTCTGTTAAATCCGCTTGCCAAATAGAGTTAATCGAATCCGCGGTTGTCTTGGCCGTTTTAAAACTTTTTCTCACCCGTTTATGAAGTGTATAAGCATCCTGTTCCCACAAAAACCGCTCAATATCTTTTTTCCCTACTCCGTAAACACCTCTGTACAGCTTATTAACGTCACGATAGGAGATGGGGTTAGAATGTCATAATAGCGTTTACTTAATATGTTAGAAATTTGCGTATTTTAGAGACACGTGGATAAGGTTCGCCGTTTGTTCTCTTCTTTCTCTTCTTCAGAGACGCTGTTGCTCGGGGCGATGGCGTACTCAGTTGTGACACATGCGAGACTTGATCCAGGCCTTTTAACCTATTCAGATTACCTATCAATGTTTTGGGGACATTTATTTGTTGTAGTCTTGCTTTAATATGCTTCCATCCTGTTGGTGAGGGTCTGTCCCACTTTTTCACCAGATCATGAACAATATCAACGATATTGGATCCTTGTACCCTTGTTCCTTCAACAATGACCTCGCCTATATCGGCCCACTGTATGATGGGGTCCTCACTCGATAGATTATAAAGACTTAAGCCTTTATTCCTCAATGCATGTGGAAGACTGTTTTTTAACACATGTTCGATATGTTGTGCTCCGTTGTTCTTTGGTTGGTCATCTCTAATGTCGGGCCCATGTCCTGTGTCGCCATGCTCAGCGCTACTTGCGCTGTGCCTAATAACCACGGGGAGCTCTGTAGGATTCTTATAATCTTCGTACTCATGAGGAGATTTCTGCAAAGCCTCTTGGCACAAGATCTTTCTCTCATCAGGTGACTTTTCACTGTTTAATAGGGCTAGCAACTCGCTTTCCATTCTTTTAAGCCTACTTTTACGGGGTTCTAGAGCCGTGTCTGGAATCTTTGAACTTTGCAATGAAGCATACACCTCGTGCTGCGGAATCACAACCACCTTTTTCATTATATTAATCTAGTCAGTAAAGGACCCATAACTGAAAATAAGATGGGTAGGAATGATCCTCCTCTTTGTACAGTAATTCGCTTTTTCTTACCCACAGTTTGACTTTTATGAGCGAGCGCACGTATTATGTTCTTGTAACGTAAGGGAGCCTTCTGAGGGGGTTTCATTAGCACATTACATTTTATAACATTTAGACAGATTTCACAGATGCATTTTAAAAAGACGGAGTCGATATTTTTAACAAACATCTGTTGCAGTGCCCGGGGCAATCGTTGATAGATTTTTATTAATTCACAATATTTCTTCAGCCTATTTATCATTCTGGAAAATACACCGTTTGAGGTTCGATTCGGAATACCGGGTGTCCGAGAATTATCTGTACAAGTTTCGGCTGTTATTAAAAGTCAACCATGAAGTGTAGAAATTCCAGTCTTGCCCCATTTTACAGAGAAACTCATTAAGTTTTTTCTGATAACAAGTTTTGACAAGTTTTTTCTTTTTTGTACGCGGGTGACAGACACTAATGATTTAAAAGCAAGAATCACAGCTGCTATTGAGCGAATTGATGTGATATGCTGCAGCGTACATGGCAACATTTGGATTATCGATTGGATGTTTTGCGAATCACTGATGGTGCACATATCGAATGTAACGTTACTTTAATAAAAGAAACTTTTGAAAATACAGATTCTAAATAATCTTGTTTAAGAATTTTACGTGTTATCAAGAATTTTATTAAAAGATGAAATTGTACAGATAATTTTCGGACACACTGGAATTTCTAAAAAACTTGTCAAAACTTGGTATCAGAAAAAACTTAATGAGATTCTCTGTAAAATGGGACAACACTGGAATTTCTACACTTCATGGTTGACTTTTAATAACAGCCAAAACTTGTACAGATAATTCTCGGACACCCTGTATATTCGTTCTTAGAAGCACCCTAAACGTGTTTCGCGGCGGGTGAAGGTCACAAAGCAAATATCCATAACGCTGGCTTGTGGCTCCAAAAACTCCTTACGCTTATTCGGGAACATTTGATTGGCTAGTACCCCAATTTGTGACACATCTCTACATTGTGCGAATAAGACTAGATATTGTGCATTTAGCGATACATCGCGCATGTATCTATTTTTGAAAAATAGATTCTGATTGATGAAGAATACGCTTATGTTAAGATGGTGGGAGAACACTGTAAATGTCTCGGCAAACGTTTTATCCATTTCCAACATGAGATCTTCAATTACAATAACTGTATGCTCATTACCTTTTAACGAATTAACGTCATATACACCCTTGTGGAACAAAATTTCATCTTGGTACTCGTTGAACACTGACTAATACGTCGAATAGCATCATATTACTTTATGCACAAATTTTGAGAACATCTCCCCCTTATCTTTAATGATTTTAAGCATAAATACAATTTTTCCACATCCTGTAGGGCCAGATATAATACATGTGGAGGGGCTTGTGAACCTGAATTTTTCTACAGATTCCATCTCTAACATCTAACACGTCACACCCCCAAGTGGGTCATTTACAAACTTTACAAATTTTGAGTGCTGCTCTTATATTATATTTTGTTTTCTTCTTCCACAGAGCCGTGAATGACGGCGATGTACAGCACCCCATCATCGACATCACGGACGAACCCGATGACTGTGCAGCTACAGAACCCTTCCCCGCTGATGAACCCTCACCAGCGACACCTGTAGCATGCGACAGTTGAAAGCAGATGCTTGATGAAGAGCCCTCCACGTCAGGTATGAAGCGTGCCAGGATTGCTCCGGTTGTTAGACCCCCAGTAATAGATCCCCAAACCTCAACGTCTTATGACACAACCCTCACAACAGTACCTTCCTCAAATATGCCCCATTATTCAGTTCCGGGTACTTCCTCCACAACAGCTTCTCATACTGTGGAGGATGGTATAACATTCGAGTTGGTGCGCATCGCACCCCCACCCCTGCCCTGACTAGAAATCGGTACGTGGTCAGGGTTGACCCTGGATCCCCGTATACCAACGGATTGCGGCGTGTAGTTGAACGTATTGTGGAGTTTCCCCTTCAGAACCGCGACGAACGTGAAGTCTGAACGAGGTTATCCTTCAGGTTCGGTTCAGATGAGGGGGACGATTTTTGGGTGGTAATATCGTTCAGATGTTTGGCGGCTGTAGATATAGAACATATCTTGGGGCGTATAATGCAAGCCTCTCAAAGTGGTACATCTTTCAGTATTCCGGGTTGCGGATCATAGTGCCACACCTTATACTCTTAATTTCAATTCTCCGGTTATTTACAGAAAGCATTTAAACGTCGATCGTGGTTGTGGTTTTATAGCAATAATTTTAGCTCATATGTTCACTGTGTTAAATATTTGGACGCAAAAAATTTGGTTGCCCATGGTTGTGCAGCGTTCCCGTAAACTGGCTCCAGATTGTAAGCTTGAGTTTGAGTGTAATATGGGTCCTGAAGAACTGAAAAGGGCCGAGCAGGAAATGAATGCACGTATAGTCGTATTTCGAATGGATGATCGTCGTAGGACTGTGTATGTTTTTAAAAGCAGCGTGAGAGATCGTACAAGACCTCTACTTATTTTAGGATTGTCAGGAACATCGTATCTCCCCATCCGTAACATAAGGGCTCTCTACGCCAGTTATGATAAAAGTCGAAAATATGGAAGGCATCATGATTTGTGTAAGGGTTGTCTCGAATTTGCTGATGATATGGTGAAACATTGTAAGGATTGCTACATGGCATGTGAGTAGTGTTTATAAAAGCCCCAACTGTGAAAGTCATGTAGTTGAAATCGACAAGAGGGAATGGAATGTGTGTAGAGGTACATTTTTCAATAATAAATGCTTTGAACACCATAAATCAAATGGCACTTGCAAGAAAATGAGGATTTGTAAGTGCAGTATGTTTCACATGATGGATAATTGGGGGAATTTCAAACATAAATGCGTTGAAATTCACTGTTCTACATGTCATGAAAAATATAAGGCGGATGGAGTGAAGCATGTATGTTATATGAAAGATGCTAAATCTAAAAATAGCCCTTGTATAATCGTGTAATACGATATAGAAACTGACACGAACGCTGAAACCAAAGAGGTCATTCCACATTTACTCGTAAGTCAGACTATCTGTGATGAGTGCATGGAGTTCGTGCCCTGTGAAACTCTTTATATCCTATATTATCAAATTAGCGGACAAGTTAAAAAAAATGACTCTATATTCTTGCCCATAACGGGGCGAAATTTGACACAGTTCCTTTATAAAGAGCTGCTTGAACGCGAGTCGTCTGCGATATTTACAGGTGATCCCTTGAAAAGAGGCAACAAACTAATACAGATGCAGATAAGAGGTAATGTATAGTTTAAAGACACCCTGCTGTTCACACCTTGTAAATTAGCAAAGCTGCCCAAGGTCATGGGCGTGGCCGCTGAAGTTTCAAAAGGGTATTTCCGTTAAACATTCCTCACTAACGAAACTTTGAATTACGTAGTACTACCTCCATCCAAACATTACTTTAACTACACCAACATGAGTGATAGTGAGCGTGAAGATTTTGACTGCTACTACAACAGCTTTAATGAAGCTAATCCATAAAATATAGCCGATGAATGTGAACGTTATTGCGTGAATGACGTACGTGTATTTAGAGTATGCTTTCAAGCCTTTAGAAGGGTGTACATAACCCGTTTCAAATGCGATCCGCTGCAAGTCGCGACCACGATCGCCTCATTATGTTTTACTGTATTCAAGAATAACTTCATGCCTAAAGACACCTCAGCAATCATTCACAGAAACAACCCCCGCAGTTATTGGCACAAGGCTATTTACGGGCTCATACACCTACAGCAACAGACCGGGGTATACATAAAACATGCCCGCAACACGGGTGAAGTACCCGTTAAGGTCAATGGTCGTTTTTTTTGGGTTGACGGCCTAAGTGAGGATCCAGCCACTGGTGAGAAGACTGTGTATTCCTTTAACGGCTGCTGGTGGCATGGATGCCCGCGCGCTGAATGTGCCATCACAGGGGACCTTTATGGAAGATCCCCTGCCGAAAGCCTCGCATGGACCCGTAACAGTGATCAACTTATAGGCTCCCAGTTCACTCACAAAATCGTGTGGGAGCATGAGTAATTGAGTATGATACACGGATGGAAACAGATGCCCAGTACCGTGAAGAAATAAGGGCCATCAAACGTTCAATGATGTTGGACCCCTTCAAATGCGGTGAATGCTTGTTTGGAGGGCGCACAAACCCATTCAAGCTATACTTTCCGCCTACGGAGGGCGTGAAACTCCGCTACTACGACTTCTGCTCTTTATACCCCAACGTGATGAAGAACAATCCGTACCCCGTAGGTGCACCTGAAAAAATGGTGGGTCCCACCATACCAACCATCGAGGAGTTTTCATCTAACTTGAATGAGCGCTACTTTGGACTCTCGTGGACGTGCTCCCCACTCGCGATTTATGGATGCCGATCTTACCCGTCATTATAGATCCCAAGCTCATGTTTCCCCTGTGCCTGGAGTGCGAGGAGGAGAACAACGGTGATTGTGACCATACAACCAAGCAATTTAAGATCAGAGGTGTATATATACAAGCCCTGAGCTGGCCCTAGCCGTCAGCCATGGGTATAGAATATTGAAGATACATGAGGTGTGGAGGTTTCAGAAGCTACCCAACCTTTTCACACCATATATAAAAGCTTTTTTGAAGGATAAGGTCGAAGCATCAGGACATCCGGAGGGGCTGATACCGAAGATGAAAAAACGGCTTATATTCAGCGTTACCGTGCCCATGAAGGTATACAGCTTGACTGACCCAAAATTGTTAAGAATCCTGTCAAGCGCTTTAGTGCAAAGTTGTGTCTAAACAGTCTTTGGGGGAAGTTTGCACAGAATACCGGCAAAGGGAACGTCCATTTGGCACAAAGTTGTAGTGAAGTCTGGGATTATGCCAACGCTCCCGATAAAGAGATAATGGAGATTGTGAATGTAGGTAATACTTACATAATAAAGTACGTCACCGAGCTGGCCACAGATACCTCACGGGTTACAAACATACCGGTAGCCAGTTTCACAACGGCCTACGCCCGCATCAAACTTTGGGGCCTATTGCACTCTTTTGGTTGGACGGAGAGTGCTCTACGCTGACACAGATAACGTGATATTCACAGCGAGGGAAGGTGAATACATGCCCGCTATTGGGGAATTCATCGGGGAGCTAACTGACGACATCAAGGATGAGTATGGTGATGGTGCATACGCAGACTCCTTTGTGTCAACAGGGCAAAAATCCTATGGGGTACGGGTGAGGGTAGGGGATGATACGAAGTATATCGTGAAGGCTAAGGGTATGACGCTTAACCATGCGAACCGTCGAGTCGTTAACTTTGACTCGTTGAAGGATCTAGTGTGCTTGGAAGATGAGGGTGACCAGTTACTCCAACTGACTGTGGGGAGGCACAATTTTCGGGCGCAGAAACTGGGGTGTGTGAAAGAACTTAGGGGCACGAAGGTATGCCGTAACACCTATTGGAAGCGTTACCAGGTGCCTGGTACCTATGATACCGTACCCTTTGGCTACCTTAATCCTTGATTGTATTTATATATATGTGTATTGTTAACGATATGTTTATTTATTACGTATATTTGTTTCAATTAAGGTTTCATTTTCTCCTTTGCTTGCGTGCGTGTGTGTGTGTGTGTACAGTAAAAAGCTAAGCTCCGCCCACTGTAAGATCGGTAACGTGACTTCTAACACTACCTAAGCAAAATTCTCTATCCCTGCGTGCTCAGTTGACTTCTGCACACCCTTGAGCTCAGACATATATTCTCCCGCGTAGAAGAAAAATAGTAATGGCTACCTTTAATATTGCGTGTTCAACGTTTATGAAGTGGAATTCAGCAAAGTGCCAAGATGTGGTGAATACTGAAAAACTCCCTAGGGAGTTCAATACTTTTAAGGCTACATTGAGCCTTGCGAAGGACCAAGATGTTCAAATACTCTACGGCTATTCTGGCGAGGGCATTGTAGGATTTCGTAGTACAAACGATGTATTGAAGTATGTTGTAGACCTAACCTTTATAAAAGTTCACATATAACGCGAAGTAGAAGCAAAACGTTCAGAAGATAAGCAACAGTTATGGGTAGTGTGTCTTTTTGATGAGTGGTATGACAAGCGATATTATGTCATTTTACATCATTACCGACTACTCGTACCCTACGGTTGAGAATGTAAATCTTCTCATCATGGAGAATCTTAAGTATTTTTACCACTATATTAATATATATCATGACTAGGTTTGTAGTGAGGTTGTGGCTAATGGGCTGTGTGAGTTTTTAACAGACTTTAGAGACGAGTATCGCTTGTTAAACAAAAAGGATAAAAATGGGCATATGTTTCTCTCAAATAATGCACCGGATTGTGAAGATATTTAGTTTGTGGAAATGAACGTCTGGTGAGTGATAAAACATTAAAGCCGGTATTGCTTCATGTAGCGGAAAATTCTGTTTGTCCAGGGGCACAAGTGTTCAAACAAGCCTGTACACGCTTCAGCAGTTTATGGTGTGACTCGCTCCCCCTAGCGAGCCGCCCACCTGTGTACCTCACGAAACACACTAGTTCGAACAAACTTGTACACGTTTCATCAGCGTGACTCACTCCGCCCGTCCAGCCGATCCGTCAACCTGAGGCTCATAGTCATCTTAGAGCTTGAACCGAGTAGACGTGCGAATACGATGGAACTTCCTTTGAGAAGCATTCTCAACGCCTCGTACGATGTCTCTGTGACGAAGTCATTGCGATTGTTCAGGCGTGAAACCGGCACCATTAACTATGTACTTGAAACGATTTGCAGGCAAGCAAACTCTGGTAAACGTAATGTTATTTATTTAAGTGTTGAGGAGATGAATAGAGTCTTCATGATAGTTGAGAAGTGGGGAGAGAACCGTTATAAAATACCTGCAGGTGTAAGTACAAAAAGAGAGCAGATTAGTGACGCCCCCTAATATGCCGTTGATTGAACGTTGTGTATAAATAACGAACATCCATGCATTGATATACGACTGATGTTGAAGAATGCATCTGAAATTAACGTTCTTTTCTCTACGCGAAACTGTTTCACTGATAGAAAACACTAAGGATAGTAACGTAATAGAAGTCCCTGATTTTCGTAGGGCCAATTTTGATAGTTTTGCGGATAGGATGATAGTGGACTGGGATAACTTATTTATGGGTAATGACGCAAATATGCATTGGGAAGGGTTTAAAGATAGTTTCTTGAATATAGAAAGGGAGCTTATTCCTTGTAGGCCCAAGCGCGCTAGAAATCATGGTAGGCTGAAGTGGTGGACTAGGGAAATAGGCGAATTCATAAACGAGCGTAACAGAGCGTACAGACTTAATAAGCGCAATAGCACGGTAGCTAACGTTAATAAATATATCGAGCTTTGACGTCAGGTTAAAAGATCAGTTATGAATGCTAAGAGTAATTTAGAGATACTTATAGCTGCGGATAGTAAACATAACACCTAAAAGTTTTTCGATTACGTGAATAATGGTAAGCCGATAAAAGATAATATAGGCCCTCTCGTGGACGCTAATGGCGCTTTGGCTTCCGACGCTCAGGCGATGGCAGGTATTTTTAATAACTTTTTTGCGACAGTTTTTACCGTAGAAGACGTCGATAATGTTCCCGATGTGGACGATATCGTTCCATTTAGCAGTGAGACTATTTTGGATGAAATAACTGTTTACGAGGGTTAGATTGCGCATTATATCGATAGGCTAAAAGTTAGCAATGCTCCAGGCCATGACGCGTTTTATCGTAGACATCTGAAAGATTTGAAAGACGTTATCGTAGGCCCCTTAACGAGGATTTTCAATCAGTCACTCGAAACGGGGATTATTCCTGAAGACTTCAAATTAGCTAACGTCACGCCCATTTTTAAAAAAGGTGACCGCACAGTAGCTAGAAATTATAGGCCCATTAGCTTAACGTCAATTGTCGGTAAACTTTTGGAATCCGTAGTTAGGGATCGTACCATCGATCACTTAGAAAGTCGCGATTTGATTAATAGTAGTCATCATGGGTTTAGACGCCATAGATCTTCTTTAATTTGTTCGAATTTTATAACGAAAGAGTGCGCGAATACGATAGGCATAGAGCGGCTGACGTTATTTATTTAGATTTTAAAAAAGCGTTCGATACAATTCCGCATAGAAGATTAATTGCGAAGGTTAAAGCGCACGGTATACACGGTCAGGTAGCTAACTAGTTAGAGGAATGGCTTCGTGCTAGGAGACAGAGGGTCGTTGTTAATGGTAGTGAATCGGGGTGGTTGGATGTAGGTAGCGGTGTCCCACAGCGTTCAGTGTTAGGCCCATTGCTATTCGTAATTTACATTAACGCCATGGATGTAGGATTGACTAGCAACGTGTCAAAATTCGCGGACGATACTAAAATAGGCGGTAAGGTTGTTAACGAGGACGATAGAAATAGGCTCCAATATGATGTAAATAGGATTATGGAGTGGACGGTTAAGTGGCAGATGCAATTTAACATAGACAAATGTAAAGTCTTGCATATAGGTTCTCATAACAATAATTACACGTACACGATGGATGATAGAAAGTTAGCGAGCGTTGACGAGGAAGTAGATTTAGGCGTACGCGTATCTAAGGATTTAAAAGTTAGGAACCAGTGCCTGGAGTCTTGCGCAAAAGCTAATAGGATGTTAGGCTTCATAGCGCGTAATTTCGAATTTAAATCGAAGAATATTATATTGCCCCTTTACAAGTCCCTAGTCAGGCCTCATTTAGAATATGCCGTTCAGTTTCGGTGCCCGTATTTACGTGAGGATATTGTTAGGTTAGAAAGAGTTCAGCGTCGCCCCACGAAACTAATTCCGTCATTGCGCAACAAGCCTTATGAAGATAGGATTAAAGAGTTAGACTTGCATTCACTCGAAACTAGGAGATTAAGGGGGGAACTTATTGAAGTTTTCAAAATCGTTAATAAAATCGATAACGTAAATTTTGATAACCTGTTCACTTTCGATAATAGCAATACTCGTAATAACGGATTTAAGTTGCGTGGCAGACGTTTCACTTCTAATATCGCTAAAAACTTCTTTACGTTTAAAGTAATTGATAAATGGAATAATCTTCCCGCCCCCGTCGTGAACTCTACCAGCGTTAATGTGCTTAAGAACCGTTTAGATAGGCATTTTAAAAATATTAACGTTGTTTGAAATAAAAAACAATTAGCAACAGGAGCTCTGGGGGTGGTGGTCGAGGATGAGTCTGTTGACGATTAATGCCAGCTTGTGACATGCCAGCGTGTGATATACCAGCAATAAAATTATTAAAAAAAAAATTAGACAAACATGAACGTAGATGTAGCTCGTATCGTAAACTAACCCACTTTTTGTTATACTCTACCTACTTTTTTTTTCCTTTTCTTATCCTCTCTTTACTTGCATGTCTGTAGTTTGCATGATATGAGAGTGAGTTATGAGTGCGTTTGCATGGTTTGTAAGTGTTCTTATTTTACTTCTTTTCATCTTTCATCCCTTTCCTATTCTCTTCGACTATTTTTCCGACTTGTCGGCAGTGGCCAGCAGATGATGATGGGGAGTCTTTCTTTCTCTTTTTCTGAATGAATTTTAACTCAAGAATAATAGGTTTTGCTACTTACTTAACCCCTTATTCTCCTCTTTTAACCCCCTCCTCTTTCCTTTCTCTCGGGCTAACCTTAGAGTGGATCTTAGGGTCTTTGTTAGCCTCAGCTTCTGTAGATCCTCGACAGAATGTTTGAAATCGTCGGATTCCGCAAGCTGAAGCGTATATTACACGCTCGTGTTACGGATATGATTTATTTTGACACGGTTCTTGAATACGCATACACCGCTCTGCTCGACGGATTTATTGAATGTAGGAATGAACAAGGCGAGAATGGTCTAGAGCTGGATGCATATTTAAAAGGTTTAGATTCTTCGAAATATCCTGAACTTTGTTACAAAGCACTTGAGCGCTACAGGGCAGAGCTTGCCTACGCTGTTCACCATGAAGGGCTGTACCTCTATATAATGAATAGCTGTCGTTACAACTTGGAAGATTATTTCAATTGCCGCTATGCAGAGTGAAGAAGAGTTCACGATTAAAATGCTCGAGACAGTAAGAAAAAAACCCTCGATTGGAAAGGAGTGTTTATAAACTTGTATTTAATAAAGATGTTGTGGTTAACAATGACCTCTTTGTGCGTGCTTTTGATTGTATTCTAGCCGTGTTTAAAGATAACTTGCCAACCGAATGTATAGTGGGCACAAAAATAGTATTGAACGATATGAAATCCATTTATGTCGAGTATAGGCATCCGTATAACTTGAACGGTGAAGTGTTGCTTGGACGGTTTTACCGTGTGGTGCAAAATAATAACGATGTGAATGTAGACTCGATTACGTGTGAGTTTAGCGTTGTGCACCGTAGAACATAGAGTATTTTGATGTATATTTATTTATTTAATTGTGATATATATATATATATATATATATATATTATATATATAATATATATTATATATATATTATATATATAATATATATATATATATATATATTTCCTGTACTAATATGCAGTTGATTATATGTTTCGTATATTATTATTTTCAATATATTTAATTATAATCCGTAGAACATAAAGTATTTTGATGTATATTTATTTATTTAATTTATTAATTTATTATATATATATATATATTTATATATATATTTCCTGTACTAATATGCAATTGATTATACGTTTCGTATATTATTATTTTCTATATTTAATTATTTAATATAACTGTATATATATTTTTTTTCCTGTACTAATATTTTGATGGTTATACTACAACGTTTTGTATATTATTGCTTATATATTTCTCGTTCGTATTTCTTATGCTATTATTATTTTTTATCATATATATTCCATTGTATATTTATTTTGATTATATATTCATCGTCCATATTTCTTATGCTATTATTATTTTTTATCATACATATTCCATTGTATATTTATTTTGATATATTCATCGTTCGTATTTCTTATGCTATTATTATTTTTGATAATATATACTCCATTGTATATTTATATATTTATTTTCTATGTATTTCTGATTCCATTACTTCGTCTAAATAAACAGAATGATGTAATGGTGTTTTATTTAATTCTTTTGGTTGCACACGGCATTTAATTATATCAATTGGCTGGCTTCTAAAACGGATTTCTAAACCAACTGTAAAGAATATATGCATTAATTAAATAAATAGCGCTATCTGGCAACTCAACCTGCACACATGAACAAGCCATTTACGCCTTCTAAGCCAACTGGCTGTTTAATTCAGAATATGTGCTTTAGTTAAATAAAAAGCGCAATCTGGCAACTCAACCTGTACACCTGAACAAGCCATTTACGCCTTCTAAGTCAACTGGTTGGTTAAGCCAAAATATATGCTTTAATTAAATAAATAGCGCAATCTGGCAGCTCAGCCTTCTAAGCCAACTGGCGGATTAAGCCAGAATATATGCTTCAATTAAATAAATTGCGCAATCTGGCAACTCAGCCAGATAAGCCAACTGGCTGATTAGGAACATTTTAAGACAACGGCCGCTCGGCTGAAGTCTTAATATGCGCTTGGCTCCTGCCAGGCGAACACCTCTCCTCCTGTTTTCTCTTTCCTTCTCCTCTCTCTTTCTCTTGGGGATAACTCCGCCTCCAAGTTGCATAACCCCGTGTTGCTCTTGCAACATTCCCCTCTCCCCCTTTGCTGCATAACATCTTGCAATATTCCCCTCTCCCCTTTTGTTGCATAACATCTTGCAACATTCCCTTCCCCCTTTGTAGCATAACTTATGCACCATTTCCTTTGCAACATTGATCAACATTTTTTAATTGCATTGCACTCTCATTTTGCACCCATACTACTCAGACCTATTGATCAAAAGCCTGGCGTCTTAACCTCTAAGCTACTCAGTTGGGTTAATCCGCCCATATAGAATTAATATTTGTTGTTTTAGTTTCAAGGGTGCAAAAGTATATTTTTTCATTTTCTTCTGAATATAAATTTATAAATGCAAATATAAAAATTTTCTCTAAGAAAAGTTATTTATTAAAATTGTAATGTAAACCAAAACTATAAATAGCCAATATGTCAGTCACTCTTGTCGCTCAGCGTGGCAAGGCAAGAAAACTATTTTATACGTTCCGTGGTGAAAGATCTGAAGGAGAGCGGTTCGAATACTGTAAAAGTGAAAGTTTTCATTTATTTGTCTACATACACTACTAAAATTAATATTTCCCGAACAAAAACTAAATTTACAGAATATTCGTGAATTCAGTCTCTTTTCACGATTAAAATAACGGATTTATGAATGAAATATTTGGGAAAAATGTGAAATACGAAACCGATTACACATTTGTGATACATGTACTTTCATTCACCCCAAAATATAACGCATATGCAATCATATTAATCTGCAATCGAGTTTTTCTTAATCCGGATTTGGATTCTGAGGGAATGTAGGTAATTTCGATTATCACTCTTAGAGGAGCGTGCCCCAACAACTATTGATAATCCGCGCCCGCCTCTGATCGTGGTTCGATCGATCATTAGAAGCCCCAGTCTTGCGCGATTCAAGTAGGGGGTGGTGACTTGGTGAAGTATTCCCCGATAAAATAGTAGACAAACGGAGTATAAGAGGCTCAATCTAAAACTCAAGAAACCTCAAGTACTTCGCACTAAACCACACCCAGGAGAATTAAATACTGAATATTCGAAGGTGGTAAGTAGGGACAAAGAAATAGCCCTAATTCCTGATCGAGTCCCCGTTGATCTTGGACTCTGACAAATACCTCAGACAAGGGTACCACCCAAAAGTATAAACTTACAATTAATAAAATAAGAAAAAGTAATTACATGGTAAAATATTAAGGAACTTCAAAGGTAAAGAACTCGTTAAGAAATCTTGTGAAATCTCGACAAGCAAAATATATCTTTAAAGGGTCTTTTAAATTAACCACCTCAACGAAGGGAGGAGGCACGCAATATATGATAAATCCCGCGGTAAATACTGCAGCGTAAGTTACCGTCTGCTACAAAAGTTAACTCCAACAAATAAGTCAATAAGATAACCAACAGATCTCCAATTTCTGGCTATATAAAGATCGTGGAGTGATCTTAATAATGGTAAACTCTAATTCAGTGGTGCACAAACTTTTTTGATGTGAGGGCCAAGCGAAGAAAATAACTAAATGTATTAGCCTACTTACTTTCCATCTCCCTTCACAGAAAACGTTATTGGGTCACTTTTATATTCTAACTTTTTCATTGAGTTGAAAAGACCCGTGGGGCCACTGAAAAGACCCGTGGGGGACACATTTGGCCCGCGGGCCAGGGTTTGTGCATCACTGCTCTAATTCGATATGAGTTGAAACTAAATTTGGGTCTTTTCCGTTTGGAGCCCACCACCAGATTCTTTTGAAAATAGCACCAGTACTCCAGTAGTGCATTTTGACCCTCTGAATATGAAAATAACATTCTTTTTTTTTTGAGAAATGCGAGCATTTTGCATAATAGGGAATAAAAATTAAAAATAGATTACGTGATATATATATATATATATATATATATATATATATATATATATATTAACATTAAAATTGACCAACAGGTTAGGTTAACTGAATACCCGGTTAGTCAACTGAATGTGAATGCCGGGTTAGGTTAATTGAATACCGGGTTAGGTCAACTGTACGCCCTCGACGATTAGTTAGGTTGTTGTGATATTTTCGTTAGTTTGTAATTATTTTTGTAATATTCCAGTCTTCCATTCTGTTCCTTTAAAAGTGTCACGAATGTATGTAGCCTAGGTCTTTGCGCGAACTAAGAATAAGATGGACTATAGCCTACATCCAATTTTCAACGCAAATTATCGTCAAATTTTTGAAGAATAGACAAATTAAATGGTCCAAAATTCAAACGTTAAAGGGCTGTAACGTTTTTATTATTCATTTATCGGAAAAAATTATATATTTTTTAAATCAGCGTAAAAAAGTACACATGATGGTAATTAATTTTAATTCTAGTGGTGGGCACAAAACGGAAAAGATCCCTAAGTTTCATTAAAGGTGTAGACACTTTAAAGTTTTAAGGGAAGTAAGAAACTTTTTAAATTTAGCCCAAACCTTATACCCAACCTAAAATTCAAAATTGGGAAAACGCGAAGGTTCTAACGAAATCAATCATTTAAGAGCAAAAGAAGTTATCTACACGAAGGGGAAGAAGAGGTATAGAGGCTAAGTTTCAACCTTTTTTGATTGTTAACCACTGACTACGCTTATCGCACGGTTTCAGACGCATGGCAGCGTGATTTACGTTGCCGGTTTCCATTGCGGTGTTCAGCAAGCCTGCAAACTATATGGTAAAAATGTATATGGGCGAGCGGCCAACCCTGATAACAGGGCATATTTTTTGAGTTTAATACCCCCTTCGGTCAGAAATGTACAACATGTTCTAAAATGATCTGTACCATCTGGACATATACGTTTTGCATGTTGTCCTCCATTCTGAGTGTGCTAAGGTAGTAAACTAAGCCATTAACTTCAGCTTTCAATTCACGTATTACAACTGAAATCTTTGAAGACAATGAACAGTGAAGACAAGGTTTATTTCCCATGAAGTTATACATTTCCTGAAAGCTCTAGTACTACACTATATCAATTTATCTATAAAAATATTCTCTTACATGATATATTTTATTTTTTGCCTAAAAACTTATTGTTAGACCCAAAAAATATCACCTAAAATACAGGTGTTTCAAAAAATTGATTAATATGAGTTACACGAAACTAATTTCGAGTATAATAATTCAGGTATTTTGATACTCCAAGCATTAATACACTATGTTCAACAAAATGAATGCCATATTAAAATGTTGAATCACCATACAAAGTACTGTGCCTACATGGGTTAATAATGGAGACCTCTGTTCGCATGCCAGCAGAAAGGTTTATCGTTCGGTTATGAAAAACAGGCAAATGTTGGCATGATTACAATACATATATAATGATGTTGCACTTGAAAATAAAGTTTGAATTGTTAACTGTGTGAAAGGACCGATATTGAGATTTGAATATAACACAAAATCAACTAAATCAACTAAAATCAATTAAACCAACTAAATTTTAACAATTCTTATCTTTATGAAGCAAACTACTAAATAACTTTAAAGCAGAAATTATTACTTAAAATTGGAATCTTTCTACGAAAAGTCTCAACTTGTTTTTCAATTACATAATTGCATGTAAGTCAGTGCATACTGTATTCGGTGACTCTCGCAATATCAATTCAATGCGTTATTAGCAGTGTACCCCATACTGGAGAATAATTCACGTTGTAACAGCATATATGAAACGTATAATAAATTATTAATGCACAATGCTATAATATGGTTATTCATCTAGCTCATCCAGCAGTGGTTTGTGATGGGTTTGTTCATTCATGCAGTCCTCAGTAGCCTTACAGACGCATTCCTCTGTGCATGCCATATCATTCGTTGCACAACTGCAGTTCTTACTACATTGTCTGCGTCCACGGCATGAGCACAGAAGCTCATCTAATACTTCTGCAGTTATTGGTCCATCAAATAACTTCAACTTTAATTCATCACCCTCTCTTTGCCACCCATTTCCATCTGGTGAAGACATATCTGGTTCAGCAACGTGAGTCAACATCCAAATGCGGGTCAGAAATGATGCTCTCTTAAAGTGTTGAAGAAAGCTAGGTTCTGATGGGGGTAGTTTGTGTAATGGTACATTCTTGTCAGCAAGGCGGACTCTCAGAAGATTCAAGTCATTGTGTTCTTCTTCATATACATCCTTTGGATCGTATAGAGCAGCAACAAACTGTCGGGCTGCATGTTCGCCCTCAACTGTGTTGTCAGTACCCAAACTACCAAGGAGTGGAATCGAACCTTTCTTCTCCAATGACTCCATGGTTTTCCACATTTTCTTTTTTCCTATGCCACAGAATGATGAGACGCTATCACAGCCTGTCAAAGCATGCATGGCGGGAAGTAGACTAGGAACCACAGGACTTAATTCACCGCATATGCTGTGAACAGGAATATGACGATGGAGATCAGCAGTAACGGTCACCTTTCCTGTTTCTACCCAGAAAGATGATGTACTTCGCATCTGAAGAAAATAGTGCACAGCTAGCACGAGGACATCTGTGTCAGGTGACTTGACAACTATGCTTCCTTGGATATTGGCAGCAGAAAATTCCTCATCTGCCTTCATAGCATGGAAAAGTATCTTTGTATCTGCCTCTTCATGTGAGCAAAACAGATCTTCCACTGGTGTCACGCCTTGGCTAGAAATACAGACCGCTTTTTTTCCACCACTGAACCCACATGCAAGGTAGCTCTTATGTTCATGGTGTGCGGCACGTTCCGGTGTTCTTGGTGCATGTTCAGTTATGTAGTTGCACAAGAAGTCAGTCATTGCTGTTCCTGAAATACAACACGGCCATGGAATGAAATGTTCCCTTTCCATCAATGGTTGCACAGTTGATATAAATATTGTCGTCACCTTCTTGAATCAGCTTTCCTCCATGTTGTTGTGAGGCTAAGCCATGTGGTATGTATATGCGATCTTGTATTCTTTTAAGCTCATCTTTTCCTAGGGCAGTTAAAAAAAGTCGAAGATGATCATAGCTTATGGTGAAACCATGGACATGGAGAGTGTCTATTATATCTCGTTTTCCATTATCATGATGGAGTTGCGCTGCAAGTCCTAGATGAAGGGGGGTTATAATATCGCTGTCACTGCTATGAATAACACTTTCTGCAAGAGCTAAGACTCTGCGTTGTAATTTTTCTGCTGGCTGGTAATTTGAATCACACGAGTCAAATGTCTCTTTGCTCAGCAACCAGAGAAACGCCTTCTGCAAAAGTGCTGGAACAAATTCTTCAGATGTTCTGAGGCCGATTTCAGCAGCTGTGTAGTACTCAGTTGGCTTTTCAATTTGTGCTTTTTCTTGTCTAAGCATACCAATGGCAGAATGAAGTAAGCTTTCTGAATTCACTGGGACATTTGAGTGTTCTTCAGCAGAACCAAGTGTCATCTCATTAGAGTTGAAATCTTCCTTCAGTTGAGCAAAGGCTCTGACAGCATCTCCTAAGCTGACACTGCTACTGACAACAATGCTTGACTTGGACTGTCCTCGCTGGGCATGAATAACAATGTTATCACCATAATGCTTCATGAGACGGCGCTGAAGTTTTTCTGCACGGTATGCTTGGATATCAATGTGGTCAGGTAACAGCTGTTGGAATTTGTCTAGCAGGGTTTTCAATATATAAGCTTTTCCTTCTTGTAGATTAAAATCTATTTCTCCTACTAGTGTCATAAATGCCTTCTCGTATATGTTCTCTCCTTCTTCCATTTTCCGTGAAGCACTGATGTTATGTTTGTTTGCATAGCTTGCCATGCAGGATTTATGGTAAACAGCATCAGCTGCAATGAGGTCTTTTTCAATTTTGGCAAGCATTGAAATGTCCTTCCGAGCTTGTGCTGCTTGATAGAGATTACTCTGACACGTAGTTGTTTGTACCTTATGTATGCTGTCCCTCTTTCGCGCGTTGCATATTAAACACTGAAAAATCTGTAAGCTTGGATGTTTGAGCTCGTGTGCGAACACTTTGTTCTTCAGTACCATCTGATGCAGAATCATGCGTGCTACATTTTGTACTAACATGAGAAATGTTTTTCTTACTTGTAAATGATTGATAACAGCAACAGCTACGATGATATATAACAGACATACTATGTAATTTTGTAAGGTCATCAAACTCAGATTAAAGTCTTTGTAAAAGGTCATCGTGCCGTAACAATGTTGACAATAATGTTTCAATACCCACTTTTGTGGGTACAACCAGCTTTTCTTTGTGACTCTGCTGACATATAACGCATTTCTCCCAAATTGTTGACAGCCTCTGTTTCTTCGCCTGAACAAATTTTAATGGACTTGAGTCAGGTTCTGCCATGCTTGATGATAATCGTCTGAAATAAAAATAACAATAATTAAACTGTGGTTTTCAACAAATACCACACATTTGCACAATATTTGTCACAGCACACATTTGTCTTATTCTAATATTGTCATAATAAAAGGAGGAAGTAAATTTAAAACTGAGCCTAACCTATAACAATACATGATTGTATTACGTTTTACTATAATGTGATAATTCAATTGTGTATCTAGATAGTAAACACTTATAATAAACAGTATAGGTTGATTAGTTAACAGTATTTCAGTTCGAAACTAAAACACATTATCATCTGAATAAAGTTTCAGGTATTTTCTAGGTGTTTGTTTATATTGGCGTTTCCATGGCAACTGCACATCAAAAACTGAGGACAACACTTAAAAATGTGTTAACTGAACACTAAGGACTAATAAAAAACATATTACAACTCTCTGTACGAGGGAGGAATTAAAAATGTTTAAATCGTGGTCTGGCCGCTCGCCTAATACATATATATACATATGCAGATACTGTACATACACAAACCTGTCCAAATAATTTTGGACAGGGAATAAGATGCTGCTAGGACTTCCATGTTAGAATGCTTACTAAAATTTTATAGGTTTTCGACTTTAAAATTAGTCAGTTGACGCAAAACTAAAGTATTTGAAAAAAAGGCGGAATCTACTGGACGAAATGTGAATTAAGTTTCCATTCGGGAAACATTCATTTACACTGTTCATATTAGACGTGGCGAGTACGAGGGGGTGAACTCGCCAAACCAGTTTTGAGATAGACGCTTTAAAAATTTGTGATTATTGTATACGAGGGGCACTTAACGGAAATACACGCATTGAAAATAACTACATTTTGAGCGCACAAGCGGAGCATTTGGCTGTACCAAATTTCTGTGGATGGGGGATGAGTTGAACTATTCATTTTTGGAACAATCGCAAAATCGACGATGTGGTGAGTTCGCCCCTGGTCCTCGCGACGCCTCATATGTTAATCCACATTCTACAGCAAATTATCATTAGATAATTACAACTTAATAGAAAATATAATATAATATGAATTTTTGGTTTTACCTGGTTGGGATTCGAACCTCTGTCTCTGAGTCTATAATTTTTGTGGGCCATGACTTCATCCAGTTGTCCACGGTGATGACGCGACGAAGGAAGAACACAATTTTGTATACGCTTTTGTATTGTTTTTGGATTTACATTAATCGGAGTTTTTTGCACAATATAAAGGATACCCAAAAGATTGCTAAAATATAATCGGGAAATAAGTATTACGTATTGGAGTTTTCTTTCAAAAATTATATATGTATCTGCTGAATAGTGCCCGCATAAACTTCAGACCTCAAACATGATCATGAAAATCAAAA
>JAJOZX010000173.1:1377500-1465000 GCA_023014485.1 Bathynomus jamesi
ATAATTTTTTATTATTTTTACTTCTCTGTTTATTGTATATATATGTATGTATGTATGTGTGTATGTACAGTGCCCGCGAAAAGTATCCGATCACTCAAGAAAATACAATATTTTCCCTTGATATTCAGAGACACGTAATTCACTTTCTATTTGTTCTAGCGACATCTGGTAACTTTGAGGTTGCTCGCTGATATGAGAGCTATCCAACGCATTCTCAAATTAGTGTTCTGGTAGCCTTCGTTGCGGGTGGCTGTGTCTCAAATTTGTCAGATTTCACTGTTTGTGTAAATTTCTTGATTTTTTTTTTTTTACAGAAAGTGGTGTAAATAAAATTTATATATAATGTGTGCTAAAAAACAACTTAAGAGTGATTGTCGAGGTGCTATTGTTGCTTTGCATGCATGTGGGAAATCACAGAGACAGATAGCTAAGGAATTAAACATATCCCAAAGTACCGTTAATTTATGGGTTTCACGGGCTAAGAACAATGGTGGCCTAACCACGCCAGTCCCTAAAAAACGATCTGGCAGACCGAGAAAAACAAATTCGCGAACAGACAAACTTATGAAACGTTTAGTATTGAAAAACCCCACAATAACTGCGAAAGAAATAAATTTAATATGAATAATTTGTTATCTGGTGTTTCTGAACGAACTATCCAGGAGCGGCTCCAAAAAGAACTCGGATTACCATCTCGCCATGCTGCTAAGAAACCGTTCATTAATGAAAAAATGCGTAAAAAACGTGTCGCATTTTGTAAAAAATACATTCATTGGACTGTTGATGACTGGAAGAAGGTTTTATTTAGCGATAAGTCGACATTTTTGACATTCAGAAGTTGTCCAAAAAGGTTCGCCGGCCTATTGGCTCAAATAGGATGGACCCTAAATACACCCTAAAGACAATGAAACACCCTCCAAGTGTGATGGTTTGGGGTTGTTTCGGTTACTATGGGCGTGGAAACTTATATTTCTTCCGAAGAACACAACTATGAATGGTGCACGGTATTTAGCAATGCTACAGGATAAACTTCCAATGGCAATGGCAATCCAAAGGACAAAAACATACATGCATGGGTGCACCATGTCACAGGGCCAAAATAGTGACAAAATGGATTACTGACAATAAATTTGATATTTTGGATTGGCCTGGTAATAGTCGAGATCTCAATCCGATAGAAAATCTGTGGCTAATAATAAAAAATAAGGTTGAATGCCACGACACTGGCTCAGTCGAAAAATTACAAGAGGCCATCAAAAAGGTATGGTGCAAGGAAATATCAGTGGAAGTTTGTCAAAACTTGATTAAATCCATGCCAAAACGTCTAGAACAAGTCATCCAACAAAGGACAGATGACAAAATACTATATAAGGTTAGTATACATTTAAACATTGTTTAGTAAAAAATACAAATTTCAAGGGTGATCGGATACTTTTCGCGGGCACTGTATTTGTATATATAGATATGTATGTATATATATATATATATGTATGTGTGTGTGTGTGTGTATGTATGTTATTTATTTTTTCTTTTTTTCTTTCTTTAACCTATATATAGGCTTAACCTTTTTATGTACTTCAGTGTTCCTGAGGATGTCATTAGACGAAAGCGCTTGAGCACCATTTTGTGTTTCCTTTCCTTCGTGGTTTTATTCATCATAAATATTTTTCACGTGTTACCTTCGTGAAATAATTTTCATATATATATATATATATATATATATATATATATATAATAATATAATACTATATATATAATATATATATATTTTTTTTTATTTGATTGCTTAACCGCCGATTCGTACCTAGAGTGTACATATGTCGGCGAGACAGAGGGTGGGTAGTGTCGCTGGGATGGGAGTGTGAGACTGAGGGGATGAGAAGGTTCAGTTATTGAATATGTGGGAGGGGGAGTATGAATTTAGATGCGGTGAAGTAGTTGAGAGTGGGTGAGGTATGAGAAAATCGCTTCCGCTGAGAAGTGGGGGCCTTCGGCGAGTATGGACTGGAGACGTTCGGACGTGGGGATGCGGGACAGGTAGTGGAAACAGCTGTGGCGGAGGTCAAACATATTCGGGCATTCGACCAGGAGGTGGACGACGGTGATGGGGTAGGGCGGGTCATACTATGCATTTTTTTAAAATCAATGGAGAGGGGTGTTCAAATGACATATTTTGGTGTATAGAACACAATTCTGAAGAAAATATTTAATTCTGATAACCCTAACCTACATCATTTTGCAGTTGATTATTATTAAATTGTTGATTATTTTACTATTGTAGTTACCCCAGAATATGTCTTCTCACGTTTTCTATCATGGCTGCTCACGTTATCTCTCATAGAGCATTGTTCTAACTAATTCATATAAACACATATAATGTAATTCATATAATAATAATAATATTTAAATACTCAAATAAAAAGGTGTGCCATTCCACTTAATTGTAATTATCATACAGTTTGGTATATGAAATATTTTGACGGTTTTCTGGCGCGCATAAGGCCATTTTCTGAGCCACCTTTCTCAGAGGCTAGAATGTAACGTTTCAGAACATTCTAAAACGTTTTGTGAAATATTTGAAGTGACTCATGATTTATGAAGCTATTTTACCACCTCGGCTTGCAGTGAGGGGATAGATTTAGTGATTATCTACTGATATTTTTTTTGTTACTGTTCACATGTGAGTATTATTCTGTTATATTTTAGAAAAAGCTATTTCTACGCATATTATAGTGATACATTGAGCAAAATTTAATTAACAATTTTGATTTGAGCTAAAATTAGGTGGTTCATTTTCAGTACAACTGAGCAGTATGAGGCCTATTTCAATGTTCTAAAGAATATTTTTAGGATGTTTCTTTAGTTTTTTAGAGTACATGAACAAATTTGCATTACAGACAACAGATAAATTAGCATTTTATAACATTTTTAAACCAAAAAAGCATAATGTGTTTAGCATTTGCAGATAAATTTGTTCTTGCCCATTTCAGCTCTTTTTTTAACCAAGAATTTTGCGCTGAAAAGAGTTAATACCTGTCTGTAGTGGATACTTAACTGTTGTATTATTGTTTTTATTTCAGTGTGAACTCATTAAGAAAATGGCTCAAGTCAGAACAAGGACGAAATCAAGTTCTCATCTGAGTAATCTTGTTGGCACTGGCCGGGAGCTGTTGGTGTCTGAACTGCCAACTGTGAGGGATATCCTGAGGTATGGCATCTACCTGAGGAAGCAAAGTGAAGATGACAGGAAGATCTGCTTGGTATGCCCACAGTGAAGTCATCCTCCAAACACTACTCTGCTCTGAGGATCAGAAGGAGAGGATTGAAGGGGTGGAGAGAATCCTGGCCATCAGGGGAGAGGGGGACCCGGACACTCAGCTGGGGGACTCCTCTGTTCGGAGCAGAAGGACACTTGACATCAATTGTGATGCTTCCAGCATCGGTGACTTGATCAGCTGGTCAGAAGGTGTGTCAGAGCCACCTCTCACCTGCTCTCTAAGCACCTCAGAGGTGAAAAACTTCATCAACACCCCCATGGAGGTGCGCAACTGGCCTTGCCACACACAAAGCATTGAGAGGGTTGTTAAAATGGTGACTGAGGCTTCTGCTAAGTACTTCTCACAGGAAAAGAGGGATGGAGGGATCAGGGCTCAGGAGACCAGCAGGAAGCTGATGTCCAAGTCTGAGTCAAAGCAGGATTTGTGCAACCTGGCAAAGTTCAAGATGTCAGGAGAATGATCTTTGTAATTATATCCAGTGATATACATGCAGTTCACCTATTAATAAATATATGTAAAGTTGATTTGGCCTTGTCAATATAAATGATTTACCTTATATCTTTTAATATATTATAAAGGGGTTCAAAAGGGTAAAATTGGCAATTTAGAAATACAAAATGATGTAGGTTAGAGTTATCCTATCCAAAAAAGAAGCTCATATTTGAATTCCCCATGTAAAAACACATAATTTAGATACCCCTGATGGTAGGATTTCCTTCAGATTCATGTTGTCACCTGAGTACGACCCGCCCTAGACTGATGGGGGTATGGCCGAGTGGGTGAGGGGGGTTAAATTTTTCAAGGGAGAGCAGTGCGCTTTGAGAATCTCAGTAGATGACATAGGAGTTGGTGGAGTGGGTGCTTATAATGTCGAGGGCTTCCAGAATAGCGAAGAGTTCTGCTGAAAAGACAGAGGCCTCACGGGGAAGGGGAACGGCTCTAGAGAGCGGCTGGATCACGATCACCGCTGAGGCAGCCGCACCATTCTCTGATCGGGAACCATTCGTATAGATGGGGACAGCGTCCAGGTGTCGGGTTACGTGTTCCTGGAAGAGTGACTTGTATACTGTAGCGGTCGTAGTAGCTTTCGGCAGGGAACATAAGTCCCTGCAAAACTTGATAGGGGTGAGGAGCCAGGGAGGATGGACATGATATGAGATGGAGTGACTGAGGGAGGGGGACATGTTGGAAAGGTCCAGGAAAGAGCGGACCGCTTCAGTGAAGTGCCAGCTCTGTCCCTGGGGTGGAGGTTCTGAGATTGCTGCGCACAGAAGTGACGAGGGTAGCCACTGCGCGTGAATGTAGGTCCGCATGAGGAGCAGACCCCGTCGGTGGGTGAGAGGGCGGTAGTTACATTCTGCTTGGAGGCTGAAAGCTGGAGAGGAGCGGAAGGCACCGGTGGAGATTTGGAGGCCCCTATTAAGTACCGGGTCCAAGATTCGGAGGGAAGTGCTGGAGGCAGATCCGTAAACAACACTTCCATAATCCAGCTTTGACCGGACCATGGAAATGTAAAGACGGAGGAGAGACCTTCGGTCAGCGCCGCACTTGGTGTGGGAAAGGTGGTCTAGGAGAGCGAGGGGACGCTAGAGTGCGTGTTTCAGGTGCCTGAGGTGGGGAACCCAGTTGAGGTGTCGATCAAAGGTCATGCCCAAGAACCGCGCGGTGGGCACCACTTCGAGGGTCTCGCCGTATAGCGTGACCGAGGGGGCAGGTATGGCTGTGGATCTTCTGCTGAAAACCATACTTTTGGTTTTAGAGATGGATAGGCGGAAACCAACTGATGTCGCCCACCTCTCCACCCGATGGATGGCGAGCTGAATTTGTCGTTGGACGACGGGCAGTTCCCGCCCCGCGAACCATATCGCAAAGTCGTCTGCGTAGATGGAGAAACGGACAGTGGGTGGAAGGGATGTTGTTACGGTGTTCATTACCATTGCAAAGCATATGACACTGAGGATGCTCCCTTGTGGGACCCCGTCCTCTTGTTCAAAGGTGTCAGAGAGGACTGATCCCACCCGTACTTGAAAGGTCCGAGAGGCGAGGAAGCCCTTGATGAAGGTCGGCAGGGCTCCGACGAAACCAAAATTTTGGAGCTCACTGAGAATTATACGTCGATGGGTGGTGTCGTAGGCCTTCTGGATGTCGAAGAAAGTGGACAGGACAAACTGTCCCCTATTGAAGGCGTTCTGTATATCTCGGCTGAGGAGCAGGAGGGGGTCTGTAGTGGAGCGGAACTGTCTAAAGCCAGACTGGGCAGCCAGGAAAGAGTCCGTGTTTTCAAAGAGAAAAGAGAGTCGCGCGGCGATCATTTTCTCGAGGATTTTACAGGCACAGCACGTTAATGCGATTGGTCTATAATTAGTGGGGTCAAGGGGGTCTTTGGTGGGTTTGGGGATTGGTATTACATGGGCCTCTTTCCACCGAGAGGGGAAAGTTCCCTCGATCCATATACCTTTGTAGAGATCTAGTAGGAACAGTTGCATAGTAGGATGGATGAGTTGTACTGTATCATACAGTAGGGGATGCCGTTCGGGGCAGGGGAAGGAGACCGTCTAGAGGCCAGTGCCGCCTGTAGCTCTCGCATGGTGAACAGCCGATTGTAGGAGTTGTCGAGGGATGGTGAGTAGTTCTTGTTAGGGGCCAGCGCGTGGGGGCTGTCTGTGGAGGAGACGACAGCGAAGGTAGATGCTAGAAGATTCGCCACCGACCTAGGTTCATAGAGAAGCCCGTCATTAGTTCGGAGTACGGGAGATCGGGAGGGGGCGTGTTGTCTCTCAACACTCCGTACCTTCTTCCAGATGGTCCCAATGGTGTGGAGGAGGTGATACCTGACACAAAGGTACGCCAGGAAGTTCGGCGCGCTTTCTTCATCGCACGGCGAGCAACGGCTCTCGCCCGCTGCATCTCCATGCGATGGGTAGGGGTTCGCGTACGATAAAATCGTCGGGTAGCCCTCTTCTTGGCACGAGTGACTTCTGCGCACTCTGGGTTCCACCAGGGTACTCGTCGGGCTCGGGAGTAGGCAGAAGATCGTGCAATGCTGGTGCTTGCAGCTGCGACAAGTCGCCTCAAGTACGCAATGCATTCATCAGAGGATGGAAAGTGGGCCGTCGTACAACGTGTAGAAGTGTTGTTCTGAAAATGTGGCCAATTAGCTCTGGCCGTTATCCACTTCTCCGGTACCCAGTGGCGGATAGCCCTATAGGCTGCACAGGCTGAAGCCTAAGGCCCGGATGTCTTAGGGGCCCGCCAAAAATATGTGTATAAGTAAAAAAAAACAATCAAACAAAAGTATTTATTTCGGAAAATGAGATACATAAAAATTGAAATACATATATAATAATAGAAATATTTAAAATTGTAATTTGCGACATTTTTTGCCTGCGAATTCATTAATAATATCCTGACAGTCAATTTTATGCAAATGCTCTCACTCGATGTGCATCAATTATGATATTTGTAGCCTAGCCACAAGTCACAGCGTTGTAAACACGTTCAACCACGTTCACACTTGTTTTGTGCGCTATTATGCATTACTCCCTCAATGAAAATTAAATTTTTATAGTATATGAATAAAAGGGCCCGATCATACATACTAAGCCTAAGGCCCAGAAAATGTTAATCCGCCCCTGCCGGTACCCGAACGGTCTGATCACGCCGATTTAGTGTGAGGCAAACAGGGAAGTGGTCACTGCCACAGTCATCCCGAAGCACTTGCCAGGTGAAGTCCAGGACGCCGTCCGTCGAGATGAACGATAGATCTATACAGGACGGGGGTGCATCTGATGGCATGGTAGTATGTGGGAGAGCCGTCGTTGAGGCACTTGAAGGAGAGTTCAGCTATGAGGGTAATCAGGGTCGGAGCCACAAAAGTGGAGGTCGTATCAACCCACAAGGGGTGGCGACTATTGAAATTGCCCAAGAGTAGGAAGGGCCTGGAGAGTTGTTGAACAACCTCAACCAGGTCATCACGGGAAACTTGGGAGTGAGCGGGAAGGTAGATCGAGCAGACTGTGTATTGCTTGTCCAGGAAAATCCAGGCAGCAACCACCTGTAACGGGGATCTAATAGGGAGGTTGTGAAAGGGGACTGTACGGTGGACGAGGATGGCAGCCCCCCCCCTTCGCTTGCAGGTACGAGACGGAGAGTAGTGCTAGAATATCCGGTATGGTAGGGCATCGGTCTGGTCACCAGGATTAGCTCCTGGAGACAGACACAAACCGGACGAGCAGAGGCAATCAGGGAATTTAGGCCTTCGTAATTTGCGAAGATCCCCCTACAGTTCCATTGTAGGATCGTCTCTTTCGGAGGGTTCATTGTTGGATGAAGGAGAAGTGGAGAGGGTGAAGGTGCTAGGAAGTTAGACTGTGGATGGAGATCTAGGTCCATGATTGCGGGGGCTAAGTTGGGGGCTTGTCAAGTCACCTGCCGTTCACCAAGGAGGGAATCGGCTGACCTGCCAACCCCTTCGGGGACTGTGGGGCCGAGTAGACCGAACTGGATTGGTGACGTGAATCGCGGCAGCCCGGGGACCGTCGCGGGTTCAGAGGGCAAGGAGTCTCTTGGCAGGGTTCAGTGGTCATGTAACGGGGGAGGGTTCCGTTGTCCAAATTGACACCTCCCTGTTTGTGGTTTCCCGGGACACCCGGGGTGACGACAGGGGGTACCAGTAAAACCGGGCGGGTGGGGGAGAGGACAAAGTCTGGGTGGCCGATGAGGGAAGAGCCGGAGGTATGAGAGGGGCCGGTTCAGTGGGGGTACAAGGGGATGAGCCAGGGTGCTCCAGTGGTGGGTTGGAGAAGATGGCACCAGGGGGTAAGGGTGGATCCATGATGCTCGAGGGTGCGGCCGAGGGTAATGTGGTCACACCATGTAGGCGTGCCAGTGCGTGTCCACTGGATCCTCGGATGTGGGGTGACCTGCCCCTTGTCTCGCCCGAGGTGGTGGCTCGTGCACGTCAGCAACGACTGTCACTTTCTGCAGGAGTGAGTACAAGGGTGAGAGGGTCATCGTAGGCGAGGTTAACGGGGTAGGTGCTAGAGTTCTCCTTTTAGATTTAGGAAAAGAGAAGGGGGCTTGTTGGATGGTTGGTGAGTCGTGAGACTCAATCCGGCGTCTCCGCTCGCTGATTTACCCCGGGCGCTAGGTTTGGGTATCTTCTCGGAGTGCGGTGAAAACGGGGTCCCTGGGAGTCGGGAACCGAGAGTCCCGATTCAAGAGGTCTGGGGAAGTGTGTAGCTTTGGAGATTCATGGTGGGTAGGCGTGGTAGGGGGACAGGTGGCTTTCGGGCACGGCGTGGGCCCGATCGGAAAGGGGGTTTGAGTGGCGGATCCGGACGATGAGTCGAGGGAACTGAGCCGAAGGCTGCAGCATAAGACACCCCCGGCCTTACCTCCCGACTCCGCACCCTGTCTCGCACCTCTCGGAGACTGATGAAGTCCGCCACCCGCAGGGCCCGGACCTCCTTCTCAAACTTAAAATAAAAACATTCAAGAAAAACGAAGAAGGATGTGTGCCGGCGCAGTTTGAGCATTTAGGCGAGTTGGGACATCGTTCTGGGTGGAGGATGTCTCTGCATGCACTTAAAGCAACGGGTCGGGTCTGGAATGTATGGGCGGACCGAGAACTCGCATGTCGCGCGGTCTCCCATGCCCCACACAACACGACTGGGAAGGACTAAGGTGTTGACCGTGAGAAGAAGGCGCGGGGTAGGGGAGGAGGTACCTCCTTGATGAGACGTGAATCGATGAACCTTAATGACACCCTGGGGTGTGAGGTTTTCTAACAACTCGTTCTCGGGTATCATCAATAAACGGGTAGCGAAGATAGTGTCCTGACTCTGGTTCAGGCGAGGGTAAGGGGAAACGGTCACCGAGCATCCGAGGACTTCTGTGAGGGGGAGTAGGGCATTCGTTTCTACCACTGTTTGCGATTTTATAAGGAGGGAACCGTCCTTCTGTGGTCGGACGTCATAACGGCTAGAGTTGCTGCGCGTGCAGATCGCCTGAAGTGTCCTTTCAGAGTTGGACGGTAGAGACCCAGAAGTAGGGCGAATAACTAAAATTTTGTGAATACTGGGTAGGGATAGGGAAGCTGTTGGTTCGAAATGGACTGAGACATCTAGTGGTCGATAGGACGGACGTGGGCACCGACTTCCCCGTCCGTCACGGGGCTTTCTCCGTGGAGAGGCGGGTCGATGGCGGGTGAGAGGCCACAAATTTCCAAACTTTGCACATGTACACCCTTTTATTCTTTGGCGTGACAGTCACGTGTCTAGTTGTGTGTTGTGTTTTGTTTTGTTTTGTGTCGCCAAATTACACATTTTATTCTTTTAGGTCATTTACATCAACCCACTCATCGATCATCATGCCTCGAAAGTGTAAAAATCATCCCGACAATTTCTGTTACGTGTGCGGCTTGTTCGCGACTAAATCACAACGGCGTACAATCACGATGGATCTTCGGAAAACTTACCGGTTATACTTCGACTGTCCACTAGGCGACCAAGATAAGCCGTGGGCGCCACATGTTATCTATACCGCTTGTTCGAATGGATTTTGTGACTGGTTGAACCAAAGGAAAAAGTCGATGCTGTTCGCTATACCCATGATATGGAGGGAGCCGAGGGACCATCATGGCGATTGTTACTTTTGCAATGTTAACATAACTGGATTCTCCGTGAAGAACGAGCATAACATCGTCTATCCGAACGTAGACTCCGCGATCAGACCGATCCCTCACGATGACACGATGCCAATTCCGGTACCTCCACAGCATGGACTCGATTCTTTAGAAGACGAAAGGGAATCCGACGAAGGTGCGATTGGCGGAGTTGCGAGGCCTTCGGCCGATCTTGACTACACACCTGACGAAGAGCAATCGGAGCCGGAGAGGCTTACCCAAAACGAGTTGAATGACCTCATTAGAGACCTAGCCCTCTCCAAATAGAAATCAGAACTTCTCTCCCCCAGACTCAAGCAGAAACACTTACTTGAGAAGAACGTCCGAGTGTGTTACTATCGAAAACGAAACCATGATTTGGCGACATTCTTTACAGTAGACGGTCCGCTCTGCTATTGCCATGATATCAATGGACTTTTCGAGAATTTGTCATAGGTACACACACCATCTGAGTGGCACCTTTTCATTCATTCCTCACAGCGAAGCATGAAAGCGGTTCTCCTGTATAACGAGAACTTAAAGCCGTCCATCCCGATCGCCCACTCTAAAGGAGACGTACGATAACATGAGTATACTACTTGAAGCAATCCAATACAGCACTCAGCAATGGAATATCTGTGGTGATCTCAAAGTCATTGGTATGTTAATGGGCATGCAAGGAGGGTTCACGAAATACTGTTGTTTCCTTTGCCTATGGGACAGTCGTGCTACCACGGATCATTACATCAGACGTGACTGGCATCAAAGAAGCACATACGAACCAGGAACGGGCAGTGTCCTGTGTGTTCCTTTAGTTGATCCAAAGAAGATTTTCCTGCCACCTCTTCACATTAAGCTCGGCTTAATGAAAAATTTTGTGAAAGCGATGGGTAGGACGAATTCGAGAGGGTTTCGGTACCTTGTTGAGAAATTTGCAAACATCAGTGCCGCGAAATTGAAGGGGGGGAATGTTTGTGGGGCCCCAAATCAGGGAGGTTCTGCAGGATGAAGTCTTTGAAGAAAGCCTCAATGCCTTAAAAGTTAAAACTAAAAGCATGGCAGGCTTTCAAATGGATTTGAGGAAACTTCTTCGGTAACCACAAGTCTCCCGCATACAAAGATGGAGTTCAGAAACTGCTCGATGCATATCAAGAAATGGGCTGTCGCATGTCCTTCAAAATACATTTTTTACATTCGCATCTAGATTTCTTTCCCGAAAACCTTTGCGCGGTGAGTGACGAACAGGGCGAACTCTTCCATCAAGACATCCAGTTAGTGAAAAATCGCTACCAAGGTTTCTGGAACGAAAGTATGCTGGCAGACTACTGCTGGATGTTGTACCTCGACGATCCGGACAAGGTTTACAAAAGAAAACCGTACTCGCAACGTTTTTAGGTTGGTGTATATTTCTGGTGTTAATTTCAGCACAATTTATCGTACTTTTACGATAAATTGTGCTGAAATTAACACCAGTCATATTTCGATAACTAGATGTACTGGAGGAAAACCGAAAACAGATTTCGAAATCAGCGTACAAAACTGGTCTAGAAAAATGTATACATCTTTGATGAGAGAAAAAAGTTCGATTTTGTCGACCAGTGTATTTACACATCACTTATGTTGGATTTGATTTCGTCTTGTCTGTTCCATTTTCTTTTTTCACATTTTTTACTCGATTTCCTTTCACTGATTCACCATGTTGGATTTCATTTATAATTTCTGTCTCCTGTTGGAGAGTCAAATAGTATGGGTCAGTCGAGGTAGATAGTTGCCATGGAAATGAAGGAAAAAGGAGGGGGGAGTGAAAAGTGGAAAAGAAAAAGGGAAGAGAACAAAATTTTAATTATAATCGTGTAAATAAAGGGTATGATAAGTGTAAACGATGATTGATAAGTTCAAACAGTGGGCTTGATAAAGGGGATGGCGTAAAATAAGAAGAATGGTCATAAAAAAAATAAAAAATAAAAATAAAATATAAAATAAATATAATGAATACTGTATAATTATACAGGGTGTTCGGAAAGTCACTGTGCACTTATATAATCGAGATCGTCCACTCACGCTTGATGACCTGAAAACTGCAATAACTGCGTACATAAGGTTCATTTCAAAAGAAGAACTGACAAAGGTGTTTCAAAATAAAATAAGACGGGTCCAGGCCTATATTGCTGTTAAAGGACATCACTTTCAACACCTTGTATAAGTTCTGATGGTCCCATCCATAACCTCTATCATATATGCAATGTTATACTATTGTATGCTATTAAATAAATATAAGTGCACAGTGACTTTCCGAACACCCTGTATATATATATATGTATATATATATATATATATATATATATATATATATATATATATATATATATATATGATGAATAAAACCACGAAGGAAAGGAAACACAGAATGGTGCTCAAGCGCTTTCGTCTAATGACATCCTCAGGAACACTGAAGTACATAAAGAGTTACAGCCTATATATAGGTTACAGAAAAAAAAAATATATATATATATATATATATATACAATAAACGGAGAAACAAAATTAAAGGATTGTGGGAGGGGCACACAAATTTATAAGGAAAAACTATCGATTTTTAGCACAAGATTAAATGAATTGTTTCCAACCAATGTTATAGATAAAAAAAAAATATACAAATTTATACTGGAAATCTGCCCGGGTTTTAGCACTGCTCTTTTTGTATATAAAAATTGAAAAATTATCGATTTTTAGCACAAGATTAAATGAATTGTTTCCAACCAATGTTATAGATAAAAAAAATATATATATATATATATACAAATTTATACTGGTAATCTGCCCGGGTCTTAGCACTCTGCCCTTTTTGTATATAAAAATTGAAAAATAAAAGTTATTAGGGTGGCATACAAGTTTACCAAAGATTTAGCATTCTACCCTTCTTATCTAAATCTGTTCTGAAGGAATTCAAAACAACAGGATCGAGTTGAAAAAGACCTTTGCTTATTGAAGTTATTTGTAAGTTGGATAATGGCAGACTCAAGAATATTTATATTAACAATGTTGCTAGAGTGAAATAAAACTGAAGCATTATTCCAATCAATACAGTGGGATAACTCTGACAAATGGACAAAAAGGGCACTGGACAACTGTCCTGTTCTAACGGAATATTGATGCTGTTTTATACGTGTGTGCAAATCCTTTCCCGTCTGACCTATGTAAAAGGAATCACATTGTTTACAACCAATTTTATAGATAATGCCTGAATTATTGGTAGGGCTATTTTTTACTATGATATTTTTCACAATATTGTTATATGAAAATACTACATTAATATCCAAAAGTTTAAGTATATTAGCAATGCCTAAAAAGCCGGGGAAAAATGGAAGTACTAAAATATTTTTTGACAAAGTACGAGTGTTATTATTGACACGATAGAAAGTTCGTTTTGCCTTGTTGAGACAAGATTCCATAAACGCAGATGGATAACACAGATCACTTCCAATACCGATGTAAATTTGGAAACCGGACATACAAATGAGTGTAATACATAAATCTTACTCCAATAATAGTATAATATTATATAACACACAAATACAACATACCTGTATAAAGATAATCTGGTCAGGATATGGCAAGGCATACGCGCGAACAGAAGGCAGCATCACCTCCTCCATGATCTCTATATATTGATCTGCCGTAAACCTCCCTTGGATCTCAGTCAGCTCTCCTAGTCCTTGTAGGTGTATCCATCCCCACACATTCGACGTCACGTGCCCACTCCGTGCCATTTCGTAAATATTTTGGAGGGCATAGCTCGTATTGTCCTATCGCCAACACTGAAGACGGCCGTGAGTTGAAGACGCAAACGTCTTCTCGTTAGAGAAGATAACTCTGCTCCAGTACGCGAGATCATCATTTATATGCTGGCGAGCAAACGAGAGCCTGGCCTGACGATGTCGTTCCTCGATCCTCTCCTTTTTGGCAGGAGTACGGTGGTGATATCCTGCTTCATGCAACCGTCTCCTTACGGTGTCCACTGACACGCCCATATGTAGTGTCTCCCGGACGGCGACTGCGGTCTTCTTCTGGGGTGGTCTTTCTTGGTGCCCCACACTTAGGACGATCTAGCAGATTCCCACTTTCCTGCCACCTCTGCACCCAGCGTCAAACAGTAGGCTTCGAAATGCCCAGTCAGCTACAGAGAGGCCTGGCTTCCCGCATACCAATTATCGGGCCTCGCTGTGCAATTTTATTTTGAGCTGGATTCATTTTCAGTGTCGGTGTTCGTCATACAGTGTACAAACATGGTATAAGCATAGATCATGCCAGCAACCATGTCATCACCTCGGTTTGGCCCATCAACGTTATTTCACAAACATTAGTATAATATTGTATAAGTCTATAAATATATATACTCTAACCCAGGTTAATTTCGCGGCAGCAAATTTTCGCTCTTTCATATCCTTGGACGAGTTCGCGGCATCATAATTTCGCGGTCAACAGTTGCTAGTTACAATCTTACAGATTAAAATGATGTCATGAATGACGGCATTTATTTTGGACTGTGATTAGTCGAGGTTGAGGTCGTATATCAAAGCAAGTTTTACCTCTTGGTATGCGGATAAAGTTTTAGCAGCACTCAACGTAAATGAATCTCTCGGTAAGATAGATTTGAAGCTCTCCACACTGAAACGAGGGGGACCATACGGAAGGGTTTGGAAATTAGCAGCATTCATGGCATTCTTGTTGTACAGTAATAATACAGTATAATTTAAAATGTTTTTACTGCTTTTACTTTACAATGTTTTATTACAATATACTGAATTTACTTTTCAAATAAAGTATTTTAATGATCTAAGTTTTAATTTCTTACTATCTGCCAAAGATTAGTTTAAATTGTCAAATTTTCGCCTGCTGGCGAAAATTTGACATTCATTAGTATATAAGAAGTTCTATTGTAGTAGCTGGTCATATAGGTTTGCATTAGTCATAATAGAACTCCAAACCTTGGATTTGGAGTTCATATAAAGGCGAGGAACTTTATATATGTGGGCAACTGTACATACAACAATTATAATCATATCAAGATATTATTTTTTTCTTTAGTATAGTGAACTCACAAATAATGGTGGAAATAGATATATGCTCATTACTTTGTATTATGCAAGCAATTCTTTTGGTAAAATAATAACCCGCTTAATGTTAATTTTTGTTCCTACTTTATAATTAGGGGTGATAATTTCATGGTCTTTCATTTTTAAACATATAGATTCAAAAGCGTGCTCAAGTACATGTTCATTTATGAGTGCTACTTCATTTAAATACAGCGTGTACACTATCAGATAAAAGCGAGCGCGTTTATTCTCTTTCCATTAGATTTTTTAAATTGATAAAGTTTATAACGGTTTATAAGTTCATGTGAAGGTACAAGTTTTGCGGATGAACGGTGAAAGCGAGGGAAAATTTGTAACGTTCTAAACCGATTTTCAAAGTGAGTGGTACTTCTCGGGGGAAGTGTCTTCCAAATATTCAGCAAGTTTCAAGCCATTCGTTCCTTCCTTATCTTTATTCTTCATAAAATCGTCGATTAACAGCGTCTTGGCATTCCAGAGAATAGTGTCAAAAAAATGCATATCATCAACTCGAGCGTTTAATAATGGTTTCAGGTTGAGTAAGGCAGCTATTTCAATAGTCTATCGAGGATGAAGCGGTAACGTGTAGATACTAGTCCGTTATTAATTGTTTATATCGTAAATTTTTAGATTACTTTTCCACATATATCATATATCAACGCAGGGTTGTTCCGTATCACGGTTAACAGTTAACATCCAAAAAATACAGTATGAGGGAGTGTCATTAACCGTCACTCTTGTGGCACTCGCGGGAGTTGGTATTTTATAATTCTCATCTGACCACTTCTCAACCAGTATAAAGGTTTTCGCCTTCTCACCAGCACTCAAGTAAATAACATTACGTTTGGCGGAGTCTGAACGTTCATAGTTTGTCGAGAACATAATTAATATCTACGTTTAAACATTCTTACTGATTTGAAAAGAGTCACGTCGTATAGAGCGTTAAGGATACTACTTTGCGTTAGCCCCATTTTCTTCGTTTCTTGGTGGTGGTGCTGCTGTTGTGAGAAGGTGTCTGAATAGCACATCACGAAGCTCCAAGCTCAGGTGCTGGTGTGAGGCTGGATGCATGTTTCAGATTATGAGTCTGACCTTGTGGTGAGTCGTGTGCCTTGGGTTCGAGATGCCGCTTGTTGTGGAATTGGTTAAACGAACGCGATAGACGAATCATGAAAGGATATGCACCAACATGAAAAATATAGTTTCCCCTTTGGAGGATAAAAGGTACTCGTTACCAAATTCTATTAAAAAGTTATACAAGCCTTTAGCTATGATCTCACGAGTCACCTCATCATCATGGTATACGGTACTGTAGTGTTAAAAATATTTTAAATTATCCATAATCACTAGGTTCACTTTTTTGTTGGGGGGCGTAATCGGTGAGGTGTAACATGATGTAATACTCCTTGTAGTACCATTTGTCAACGAGCTTCATAATCCAGTCTCTGTTTTTCTTCAATGAGCGTCGATTCCCTCACCTCACACTGGCTATATTCTTTAACGCAATTTAAATTGGATACATACTCCAATATGTATCCAATTTATTATGTATCCAATTTAATATCCATTACGAATCCCTGTGATGATTTCGTTAAAAAATTCGTAAAGCACTTGAATATCCTGTGACGCCATCCTTGCGTGAATTAAGGACGCTTTAAAAACTTTGAAAGATATGTGAAAGGATGGCCGAGGAATATTTACCACATCTTCAGATTTCACAGAGCACCATTTTACAAAATTGTTGCACGCAATATCAGAGGTATCCATCGCTGTGAAAAAGTTAAATTTGTCCGAGGAGTATAACAAGAAGTTATTAGAAGTAAAACTTCATCAGCTGAGTACGTGTCGACGTCAACAATGGTTTCGAACGACTAACGAGAATAAACACAGCGTAATGATGATGTTACCAGTTTTCTGAACTGAGCTTATACATTGTGTCCAGAGAGGAAAACCTAATGAAGCGCTGCTATTCGTGCAGGCACCATACAGTGGGCGGAGTCTAAACATCATACTCAGACGGGAATGTCACACACACACACACACACACACACAGACACACATACACATTCATTCATTCATTCAAAGATTAAGAGAAAATGATACACACAGTTTAAAAGCGTAAAATAATTTACTTAAGGTACACGAGTTAAATAAATACAAGTTAATAAACATTCGACACTAATAAAAACAAGTAAATAACAATTAAAAAACAATTAAAAAAGTGTCATAGAAACCAGTAGTTGGTAACGCTTCCTGTAGGTGTTCCGGCACACCTTCGTCCCTGTAAGCTCTTTTATACCCCGAATTTTTTTTAACTAAAAATTTATGCATTCCCACAAAGATTTGAGGAGGTGCCCCATCGTCACCATCTTCTTCAGAATCCTCTAGGTAAACAAGGCTCTTAAGAGATGCAAAGTTCACGATTTCCCGGTTTACCCGGTTTAAAGTAATCCCCTTAGCTTTCACAATGTATTTTAATTCGTCCCCGACTTTGATACATACACCAAAGGTTTTTGGTCCGGATGATACAAACGAGTCTGCATAAGCATTGTCCACATACTCTGGAGGAGATTATAGACACTAATCGAACAGGGAAGTACTCCAGGGGAAATGTTAGGCAGGAGACAAGGAGTGCTGGAACTCCCGTTTCTCCTGTTACTGTACTCCTTAAGTGTTTTTTTCCGTGTCTCATCTACCCCGTGAGCAGTCCAGCATGCTCTCAAACACACACTTCTCCCTCTATTCCTCACTATAAATACGTGCATCTTACACACTACATAATATTTTCAAAATTAAAAACAAAAATGGCATCATTGAGCCTTGGAGACCTTGTTTTTAACTCTCTCCTTCTTCTGCGGAAGGGTCACTTTTTCGGGTACTCGCCTTTAGCCCCTTCCTTCTTACATAAAAAAAATACTCATCCTTGATCTCTTCAGTCAGCCCGCCGAGAAACGCACCTATATTTGGCATATATTTACCTTCCCTGGTCATAAATACCACACTCTTGGTGTCGGCGTTTATACCAGGCATCCCAGAGGATGCAACAACCCCCAAAGGTTGATGAGGCCGTATGGAGTTGTAAGACTTGTTGCATAGCTGTTTGTCACATGGGATGTGTCTGCAGCCAACTCAGACCAATTGTATCGTATTATATACGTATTACCTTCCTGTACAACTTGAAGGACCTCCTTGTCGTCAGCTTTTGCGTAGTTCCATACTTCGTCAAAACTACAAGCTATTGTATTTGCATGTTCCCCTTGTCAGTGTTCTGCACAAACTTACCCCAAAGACCCTTCAAACAAAGTTTTGCACTCACGCGCTTGCTAGAACTTCGAGCAGTGTGTTCCCGCTCAAGTTGTACCCCTTCACGCGGTCCACGGTAACATTAAATATAGGCCTTTTTTTCATCATCAGCTTCAACACCTCATGGATACCCTGATGTTTCAACTTTATCCTTCACGAAAGTGTGGATATAAGGCATAAAGAGGTTGTCGGGCTTCTGTAACTTCCACATCTCTTTTCCTGACAAAGCTGAAATCTTCGCTCTAACTTTCGCCTTCAACTCAACTCTGGATGATTCCGGTGTCATTCGTTCATCTCCTCCTCCCTTTGACCTTATTATGTCTGAAATTAGATTCTCTTCTGAAGATGTTCTTTCTGTCCTATCTGGGCTCAACTCTAGAAAGGTGTAGGAATCCTGTAGGTGTAGGTGTTCCTCCTGTTGTTTTCAAGAACTGTTCTTTTGTACTGATACCCTGCCAGGGAAACGCTTTCGTCTCTGTCTTTCATCTGGTGCTTTTCCTTTCTGCTCGAAATTTGCTTTCAATCAGACTGTCCCAAAGAATGGTAACCGCTCTCAACCCTCCAACTATCGTCCAATTGCTTTGATTTCTTGCCTTTCTAAAGTTTTTTAATCTATCCTTAATAGGAAGATTCTTAAACAACTCTCTTTTCACAATCTTCTTTCAGATCGTCAGTATGGGTTCCGCAAGGACGTTCTACTGGCGATCTTCTTACATATCTCTCTAACTCTTGGTTACAAGTCTTACGAAGACAGGATTAAAGAGTTAGACTTGCATTCACTTGCGGCTAGGAGATTAAGGGGGGAGCTTATTGAAGTTTTCAAAATCGTTAATAAAATCGATGACGTAAATTTTGACAAATTGTTCATTTTCGATAATAGCAATACGCGTAATAACGGATTTAAATTACGTGGTAGACGTTTCATTACTAATATCGTTATAAACTTTTTTACGTTTAAAGTAATTGATAAATGGAATAATTTCCCGCGTCCGTCGTGAACTCTACCAGCGTTAATATGTTTAAGAACCGTTTAGATAGGCATTTTAAAAATATTAACGTCGTTTAAAATAATAAAATAATTAGTAACAGGAGCTCGGGGTGACAGTCGAGGTTTGAGTCTGTTGACAATTGATGCCAGCTTGTGACATGCCAGCGTGTGATATGCCAGCGATAAATTTAGGGTATATTAAAAAAAAATGAGACTAACGCGAACTTAGATGTAGTTCGTAGCGTAAACTAATCCACTTTTTGTTATACTCTTCATACTTTTTTATTTTTCTCATCCTCTCTTTACTTGCATGTCTGTAATTTGCATGGTATGACAGTGTTTCTTTGAGTTAAGACTGTGTTTGCATGGTTTGTAAGAGTTCTTATTTTACTTCTTTTCATCTTCACCCCTTCCTATTCTCTTCGACTATTTTCCCGACTTGTTGGTAGTGGCCGGCGGATGATGATGGTGAGTCTTTCTCGCTCTTTTTCTGAATGAATGTTAACCCACGAGTGATAGGTTTTGCTACTTACTTAACCCCTTACTCTCTTCTTTTAACTCCCTATTCTCTTCTTTTAACTCCCTATTCTCTTCTTTTAACCCCCTACTCTCTTCTTTCTCTCGGGCTAACCTTAGAGTGGATCTTAGGGTCTTTGTTAGCCTTAGCTTCTGTAGATCTGTAGATCTTCCTTTCGGGATTTCGGTGAAACTTTCCCATTGCACTAGACATATCAAACGCTTCTGATAGAGTCTGGCACAAATCTTTAATTTCCAAACTGCCTTCCTTTGGTTTCTATCCCTCTATCTGCGCCTTCCTCTCTAATTTCCTTTCTGGCCGATCTGTAGCTACTGTTGTTGATGGCTACTTTTCTTCTCCAAAAGTTATTAACAGTGGTGTTCCTCAGGGTTCTATCCTGTCACCCACTCTTTTCCTTTTATTTATTAATGCGCTATTAAGTCTCACTTCCTGTCCTCTCTACTTCTATGGCGAAGATTCCACTCTTCACTTCACCCGTTTCTCAAACCGTCCTTCTCAACAGTCACTCAATGATTCGCGTAGGACGGCTATGGTACACCTGACCTCTGATTTTTCTGCCATATCTGATTGGGGCAGAGAAAACCTTATGGCTTTCTATACCTCAAAAACTCAATTCCTCCATCTATTTACTCGTCACAATCTTCCGCACGACTATCCCTTTACCTTTAACAATACATAATGCAATCCTTCCTCTTCTCTTAACATTCTTGTCGTTTTCTTTTCTAGTGATCGTTCCTGGAATGATCACATATACTCTCTTTCCAAAACAGATTCTAAGAGGTTAGGTGTGCTGTACCGCCTCCGCAGTTTCTTCACCCCCCCACTCAGTTGCTCTCTCTATACAGGGGTCTTGTCCACTCTTGTATGGAGTATGCTTCTCATGTATGAGGTAGATCAACCCACACAACCCGACTTGACCGGGTGGAATCAAAGGCTTTTTGTTTCAGCAATTCCCCGCCTCTTACTGACTGCCTTCAATCCCTCTTTCTTCGCTGTATTGTTGCCTCACTCTCTCTTTAATATCGCTATTATAAGGGATATTGCTCTTCTGAACTCTCTAAATGCATGCCTCCTCCTTTGAGGAGGGCACGCACCACCAGACTTTCTACACATTCTCATTCCTTTTCTGTCCAACTATGTAACGCAACGGTTGATCGGTATTTTCAATCTTTCATCTACACAACAGGTGAACCCTGGAACAATCTTCCTCAATCCATCTTTTCTCCTGTCTGTGACCGATAATCTTTCAAACGCAGAGTGTCGAGGCAGTTCGAAAACCCTTGACTTTGATTTTGGCCCTTCTTTTTCTTCTATGGCGGGGGACGATTTTGCGAGCGTTCGCCCTTGCCCCTCTCTTTCTTATCCAAAATAAATATTGTGTGCTGATGTGCTTCTACTTAATCCTTAGTCATTTTTAATATACAGTGGACCCCCTAGTTACGAAGAGTTCGACTAACGAAATTTCGACATACGAGGCGACCTCAATGTTAAAATCTGGTTCGAGTTCCGAGAAAATTTGCGACCTACGACTGGCAAGCGAGAACATTATCATGTCGGATGACTCCCCCTCTAAGCAGTGACCCGTCCCTGCTGTTTCCGGCCTGACCTCAGATGACGACTATGCATGGATTTGGATTTTCGACACGGATTTTTACTTAGTACCGTACACCAACTTTAGCTCAAGGTAGGGTAATTACTGCACACAAATTATTTTATTAATTTTTATTAAATAATATATACACTGTACTGTACACATATTATGTATTTTATTAATTTTTATTAAATATACATACAGTATATGCATATTTATTAAGAAATAGGGAGGAAATTTGGGATTTGGAACGGATTAGGCCATTTACATGTTAAACACGGTCCGACATACGAAATTTTCTACTAACGAGCGTTTGACTGGAACGGATTGTCCTCGTAACTCGGGGGTCCACTGTATGTATATATATATATATATATATATATATATATATATATATATATATATATATATATATATATATATAATATGTAATACGTTTTAATAATATGGTTAACTGCTGATTTATGACATTCCTTTTAAGGTATCCGACTATAAGTTACATAAAAGATGAATGGAAAGAAATCACTAAATCCTACATATGATTTGAAACGTCGTAGAATGGTTAGATGCATGCATATTTGGAAATTTTTTTACCTGATAAACGGTGGCCGCTGTAGTCCATAGTATTACGTCACACACACACACACACACACACACACACATATATATATATATATATATATATCAGGGCTCGAAATAAACTTTTTCCCTCACCCGCCAACTGGGCGGGTACTCAGTAAAATCTACCCGCCCGGAAAAAATCCACCCGAAATTTATCATACTTCCACATCTCAATTATTCTGAAAAGGAATAATAAAATTATTAGAAAAATGAAAAAAATATCAGAACCAAAGTGAAAAATAACTGAGAATCACATACAGACTTAATTAAAAATGAGAATTACAAACATTAGTTTTTTATAGTATACTGTAGTGTAGTATTTAATAATCAGTCTTTCAAAATCTACCCGCCAACCAGGTGTATAACTTAGAATTTGTAACCGCCCTACCTGAAATCTACCCCCCATTGGGGGATGGGCGGGTGTTAATTTCGAGCCCTGATATATATATATATATATATATATATACCGTGTGTCCGAGAATTATCTGTACAATTTTTGGCTGTTATTAAAAGTCAACCATGAAGTGTAGAAATTCCAGTGTTGTCCCATTTTACAGAGAATCTCATTAAGTTTTTTTTGATACCACGTTTTGACAAGTTTTTTAGAAATGTACGCGGGTGACAGACATTGATGATTTAAAAGCAAGAATCACAGCTGCTATTGAGCGAATTGATGTGGATATGCTGCAGTGTACATGGCAACATTTGGAGTATCGATTGGATGTTTTGCGAATCACTAATGGTGCACATATCGAATGTTTGTAACAACGTTACTATAATAAAAGAAACTTTTGAAAATACAGATTCTAAATAATCTTGTTCAAGAATTTTACGTGTGTTATCAAGAATTTTATTAAAAGATGAAATTGTACAGATAATGTTCGGACACACTGGAATTTCTAAAAAACTTGTCACAACTTGGTATCAGAAAAACCTTAATGAGATTCTCTGTAAAATGGGACAAGACTGGAATTTCTACACTTCATGGTTGACTTTTAATAACAGCCAAAAACTGTACAGATAATTCTCGGACACCCGGTATATATATATACAGGGTGGGGCACGGGAACCAAGTGTTTTTGGAATAATCAGGAAAATGATATTTATTTTTGTAAAGAAAATATATTGGTAGAACAACATTCGTAAGAACATAGCATTTCATGTCATAATAATCATGTACCGAAAATTATATCTGGCATATGATGTCCTTGGCCGTCGACGCATTGTTGAAGGCGTTTACGAAAATTGGCCTCCACTCTTCCCAGCAGGTCTCTGTTGATTTGGATGATTTGTTGACGGATCGCTTCCTTCAATGCATCTAATGTACGGGGCTTGTCCTCGTAGACACGTGACTTGAGGTACCCCCATAGAAAGAAGTCACATGTGGACAAGTCAGGGGACCGAGGGGGCCATGCAATGTCACCAAATCTCGAAATGAGATGGTTGGGAAACAGGTGGCGAAGAACAGCCATTGACGCTCTGGCGGTGTGTGGCGTGGCCCCATCTTGCTGAAACCACAAATGTCGACGAGCAATACGCCTTCTTCGTAACTCAGGGATGAAAAAGGTGTTCACCATCTCAATGTAACGCCCAGATGTTATGGTAACGGTAACCCCATTTTGTTCGAAGAAATAGGGACCGATGACGCCAAACTTTCCCACCGCGCACCAAACTGTAACCTTAGGGCTATGCAACGGTTTTTCATGGAGTTGTCGCGGATTTTCAGCAGCCCAATACCGACAGTTTTGATTGTTGACGGCCCCATTAAGGTGGAAATGGGCTTCATCACTCATTACCACCATCATGTTTTCATTCTGCTCATAAAGTGCAAGCATTTCCTGTGCAAAATTCAGTCGTTGGGGGCAATCGTTTACATTCAATTCCTGCACCATCGCTAACTTGTATGGGTGAAAATGTAATTCTTCATGCAAAATCCGTCTAACAGTACGATTGCTGATTCCGAGTGCAGCTGAATGTCTCCGAGCAGAGCGGCCTGGGCTTTGCAACATCGCTTGTCTGACCCTTTCAACGTTCTCTGGAGTACGCACAGTGCGTTGCGGCCCCTTCGGTTTTGTTTTCATTATTGAGCCTCCTGTTCGAAGATTGTTAACCCAACGTAAGATTGTGTCACGAGCGGGAACAGAGTCATTTCGATGAATGTTGAATCTGCGGCGAAACGCACGCTGAACTGCTGTCACTGACTCGCCACTCCTAACAAAATGATCATACGCGAACATGCGGTGTTCTAACGTCCACTGCTCCATGATGGCACCTGAAAGATAAAGGTGAGTGTTAGTTAAAGTTAAATGCTATGAACCCAGGAATGGAATGCTACCTACCGCACGCCCCTCCCATTCCTAATGGCCGATTACTAGCTATTCAAAAAACACTTGATTCCCGTGCCCCACCCTGTATATATACATTTCAACTGCAAACAACACAGTATAATTAACGTAAAGAACGACGCTTGTATAGAAGAACACCGCGCAAGATGAGGAGGGAGAACGAACAAATGAAAAAATGAGGTAACCACCCGGGAATCGAACCCGAGATCTTCCGATTGCCGGTCAGATATGATAACCACTACACCATGGGCCTCACTCGATCAGAAGTCGTAATTCTCCTACATACGCGCAGAAACCAATGCCCCGAGGGGGCACCTCCCGCATGCCGCACATATATGCCTCATTTTTTCATTTGTTCGTTCTCCCTCCTCATCTTGCGCGGAATGTTCTTCTATACAAGCGTCGTTCTTTACGTTAATTATACTGTGTGTTGTTTGCAGTTGAAATGTATATATGTGCGGCATGCGGGAGGTGCCCCCTCGGGGCATTGGTTTCTGCGCGTATGTAGGAGAATTACGACTTCTGATTGAGTGAGGCCCATGGTGTAGTGGTTATCATATCTGACCGGCAATCGGAAGATCCCGGGTTCGATTCCCGGGTGGTTACCTCATTTTTTCATTTGTTCGTTCTCCCTCCTCATCTTGCGCGGTATGTTCTTCTATACAAGCGTCGTTCTTTACGTTAATTATACTGTATGTTGTTTGCAGTTGAAATGTATATATGTGCGGCATGCGGGAGGTGCCCCCTCGGGGCATTGGTTTCTGCGCGTATGTAGGAGAATTACGACTTCTGATCGAGTGAGGCCCATGGTGTAGTGGTTATCATATCTGACCGGCAAACTGAAGATCCCGGGTTCGATTCCCGGGTGGTTACCTCCTTTTTTCATTTGTTCGTTCTCCCTCCTCATCTTGCGCGGAATGTTCTTCTATACAAGCTTCGTTCTTTACGTTAATATATATATATATACCGGGTGAACCAAAAGTAGGTGGACAGTAAATGATAACGTTTATTTTGAGAATACATATACAATTATATTTAATTTTTTTGTATACTATAATACAAAATAATAAAAAAAATTAACTTATACCAATACAATACAAAAGCACTGAAAATTTTATCAACGCAGGTGCTCAAATTGCTGTCCATCACAATTTACACAGCTTTGAAGTCTACCTTTGACACTTCGACAAACATTTTTGCACAAGTTTCTTTGTGCATTAATTTCTTGAAATGCATCTCTGATGTAATTTTGCAAATCACCAACACTTCGTGGTTTTCGACTATAAACTTTGTCCTTGAGTACTCCCCAAAAGAAAAAATCCATTGGGGTAAAGTCAGGTGAACGTGCAAGCCATTCAATTGGACCTCTTCGGCCGATCCATTTCTCGGAAAATGTTTCATCAAGATACTCACGGACTGCTCTTGAATAATGTGGAGGGGCCCCATCTTGTTGGAAATAGAGGTCATGTGAATTAGGCTGTTGTTGTAAGTGTGGAACAACTTCATTCATTAGAATTTCGAGATACTTATCACCTGTGACTGTTCCATCAACAAAAATTGGTCCTAAAACACCAGAACTTGAAATACCACCCCAAATAGTGACACCAGGCTGGTTTAGTTGCTGCTCTAATGTTAAATGCATGTTCTCACTATACCAGTAAACACAATTATGTCGGTTAACATAACCTGATAATTTGAAAGAAGCCTCATCGGTCCACACAAAGTTATCTAAAATTATTGGATTTCCTTCAATTTCGTTCAGCATGATCTCACTAAATTGCAGCCGCCTGTCTGGGTCATCCTCCAATAAGCCATGAATTAGCCGTGGACGATAAGCTTTCAACCCAATAGATTTCAGAATTCGTATAATAGAGGTTTGTGAAATGTACAGTTCTGCTGAGGCTCTTCTGGTGGACTTTTTGGGACTGTGAACAAATGCTTCGGCAACAAGTTGCTTATTGTCCTCTGTGCAAACTGTTTTGGGTCGACCAGTTCTTGGGGCATTAAGAATTGAGCCAGTGGCATCAAATTTGTCACGAATGCGGTAAATGGTTTGTCTCTTTAGGGCTTGAGTACCAAATGTTTCAACCCATTTTGTTCTAACAGTTTCAGTATTTTGAGATTTCCAATACTCTTTTAACACCCATTTTCTGGCATCAGTATTTAGATTATTTGCCATTATGGGTTCTCTGAACTATCTGAAAAGATAAAAGATTAAATTTAAATAAATTTAGTTATAATATTTAATATAATATAACAAACACCATAGTTATAATGAACACCATAGTTATAATATAATATAACACAAACCCTATTCAACCTACTGTCCACCTACTTTTGGTTCACCCGGTATATATATATATATATATATATATCAAAGCTATTGACTTCTCCTTCGGGAAACGGAGCTTACACTTGCAGATGAAAAGAAGGACCAACACACTAGCAAACATTTCCGTTTATTTTTTTTTATACTTCAGACGTTTCGACAAATCTTTTCTCATCATCAGTGAATTATAAATCTTAAAACTGTTTTAGTTTTGGATTGAAGTTCCAAATTTAATAATTTATGTTGCCATGATTTATATAGTTTGAAGTTATGGAGGCGTTTATTATAGAGTTTAAATTTAAGAAACTTAGGCACAATATTATAACTTTTGCACTTAGACAAGAAATCCTCATCACAAATAGCCTTATTAAGTTTCAAATAGAATTTTTTCACATTGTCTGTAACAGTTCAATGTTGATCGGCCATATCTCTGGGTTAATATCAAAGCTACTGACTTCTTCTTCAGGAAACGGAGTTTACAGATGAAAAGAAGGACCAACACAATAGCAAACATTTTCGTTTATTTTTTTTTTTTAAATACTTCAGACGCTTCGACAAATCTTTTGTCATCATCAGTGAATTATAAATCTTAAAACTGTTTTAGTTTTCGATTGAAGTTCCAAATTTAATAATTTATGTTGCCATAATTTATATAGTTTGGAGTTATGGAGGCGTTTATTATAGTTTAAATTTAAGAAACTTAGGCACAATATTATAACTTTTGCACTTAGATGATGACAAAAGATTTGTCGAAACGTCTGAAGTATAAAAAAAAGTTAAAAAAATAAACGAAAATGTTTGCTATTGTGTTGGTCCTTCTTTTCATCTGTAAGCTCCGTTTCCTGAAGAAGTCAATAGCTTTGATATTAACCCAGAGATATGGCCGATCAACATTGAACTGTTACAGACAATGTGAAAAAAGTCTATTTGAAACTTAATAAGGCTATTTGTGATGAAGATTTCTTGTCTATGTGCAAAAGTTATAATACTGTGCCTAAGTTTCTTTGATTTAAACTAGTAGTATGGGCACAAAATGGGAGAGTGCAATGCAATTGCAAATGTTGATCAATTTTGCAAAGGAAATGTTGCATTAGTTATGCAACAAAGGGAGGGGAAATGTTGCAAGTTGTTATGCAACAAGGGGAAATGTAGCAAGCTGTTATGCAACAAGGGGAGGGGGAATGTTGCAATGCAAGATGTTATGCAAAGGGGGAGGGGGATATTGCAAGAGCAACAAGGGGTTATGCAACTTGGAGGCGGAGTTATCCCCAAGAGAAAGAGAGAGGAGAAGGAGATCGAGGAGGAGAAGTGTTCGCCTCGAAGGAGCCAAGCGCATATTAAGACTTCAGCCGAAAGGCCGATGTCTTAATATGTTGCTAATCAGCCAGTTGTCTTATCTTGGAGTTGCCAGATTGCGCTATTTATTTAATTAAAGCATATATTTTGGCTTAATCCGTCAGTTGGCTTAGAAGGCTTCTTAGAAGGCATAAATGGCCTGTATATATTAATAACCTTCGAACGAATTAAAAACGCACACAAACGCACATACACTCACCAACTGTACGCCCATAAAGCCCCTATTATCACACACGCACAGACACACACACACACACACATATATATATATATATATATATAAACTGATTGATGCATGCAAAGCCCCAATAGCAAAATATATACGAGCACAACTACCACACAAAAAAAGCATCACATCACCAACAATCGTCTAAGTATAGACTTTTAGGAGCTACGACTTTTATGAACTCATCCCATCAACACCCCGTAACCGATATGAGGGCTACAACCAAGCGTCGAAACTTAGACTATTGGTGGTGAAGCACCACAACCACCGCTTTACTTACCAGCTCCTCAAAAAAAGCATCACATCACCAACAATCGTCTAAGTATAGATTTCTAGGAGCTCATCCCATCAACAGCACATGGTGAGATGAGGGCTACGACTTTTAGTAGCTCATCCCATCAACACCACGTAACAGATATGAGGACTACAACTAAGCGTCCAAACTTAGACGATTGGTGGTGAAACTATTACACAACAACCCACCAACCACCTCCACCACCGCCTTACTTACCAACTCTTGGTAGACCGACAAGGTCTCTAAATACGACACAATAGACAGAGCTATTAAACATAAACAAATATGTTTATGGAACCAAGTAAAAAAGAGGCAACGCCAATAGTTTTTCAATTGAGCTTCTCGTGGTCTAACGAGACCTATTTCACATTTGGTGGGGCGAGCTTTTAAACAAAAAATCAAATAAGAAACTAAGTTTAATACAAATACAAATTTTCATCATAATACGCAATGTTATCCTTAAACTATAACATGAAAAGCATTAATATGATTTTTAAAACAAAATAGAAATTAAATTAGGGGTAACTTATTAATTTGTCCTCTTTTAGCCAATTATTGTGTTTCAATATAAATTTATCTTTAAGACACAATTTTATCCTTAAACTATAACATAAAAAGCATTAATATGATTTTAAAACAATATAGATTCTATTTCGGGGTAACTTATTCATTTTTCCTCTTTTGGCCAATTATTTTGTTTCAATATAAATTTATCTTTAAGACACCAATATTTCTTTAAGCCTTATTACACAAAATATTAATATGATTTTAAAAACCAAATAGATAGTGTCTCGGGGTAACTTATTCATTTTTCCTTATTTACTTGCAGCCCTGCCGCGACATTGCTGCATTATTTTTTAATATAATTAAAACCAGCATTCACGATCATATTAAATCTTACTATTGAAGATATCCTGAAATAATGATGCAAAATTATCTTAAAAGGTATAATAGATTGTTCAAAGTATCTTAAACTTTGATGCAAAAAAGCAATAATATAACTAGATTTTAAGTTCTAGCTGGCTTACCCCAATAAATAACGTTTTCTAAACGTATTTATAAAAAAATGGAATTGATGGCATAACTCATATAATTGGACCTTCTACAATTCAATAATTGGATTTAACATGATTTAATGCATTATATTTATTGTAATTTTAAGCCAGCTTTTGGGACATTAAATTAAATTTTTACAGTGCAATTCACGAATTAAAAAAGGCCTTGAGGATTCTAATTCTAATACAGCGTGTTGTTACAAAAACATATAAAAACGTAGAAGATTCGATTCTATCCACACGCCACAGATTTCACGGGGCAGCCAGCCCTATAGGCAGAGCTCAGGACCTCTGTTTGGCCGCTATGCAGGCCTACGCGTCAATCCCGGCCCAAAATTCACTGATAGCCAATAGGAAGCTAGCGTTTGTGTATTGTGGGTTGGTCACAAGCCCACTTTATAAAAGGGAGCACTTTCATCTCAGAGCCTCAGTTCATTGATTTTTCTTGTTTATTGTTTTTGAAATACCAACAATGAGCCAGCTGTACGACTCCCCCGATCTGTTTGAAGCTCAAGATTTTTATGCTCACGCAACGCGTCTAATTTTCAGCGCTGCAGATCGGGATGAATTTTTATCTACCCAGATTGTTACGGAAAATTGTGACGAAATGCAAGAACCGTTCAATAAAGAAGATATTAAAATGTAAGTAACTATATTCTGCGGCTCATTCAGAGTTAACTTATAAGTGCCTAACCTAGCCTTATTCTGAGTTTTCCTACAAAGAAAAATTAATCCCAGGACTCTTTCTCGTTTATAATAATATAACCTAACCGGGACATAATATATATATATATATCGGCCAGGACTCTTTCTCGTTTATAATAATATAACCTAACCGGGACATTTTATATATATATATATATATATATATATATCGGCCAGGACTTTTTCTCGTTTATAACAATATAACCTAACCGTAAACGGCCGCAATAAACGCGTTTTGAAAAATATTTTTAATTATTCTGTTTCTTTCGGGTTATTTCGGCATATATATATATATATATATTGGTGTGTTTTTATTTGTACATTTCTTGTACAGGTAGGATTTTAGAAATGTTAAAAACTTACAGTAGAAATATTAAAAACTACTAAGATTTGTCTGCGGATTCGAGACCCGTTGCAGGCAGACGGAGCATAGCACACCCAGCTAATCTTACTTTCGAAAGCTGTCAGGATATCTGTTTGTGCTTACAATTTGCTGTTAGCCTAACGTAGCTTTATTTTAGTTAATTTATAAAAAGCCGTAATAAAGCGAAGTGAACTGCTATCTGTCAAGAGGGCTGTTTTTTGTTGTTTAACTAATTAAAAGCATGGCACCCCCGTCAAGTACTTGCAGTCGCTGTGAAGGGAAATTTGCTGCTTACGCGTTTACAATGGCTAATAATAATGATCAGTTAGTTTGCAGGTGGTGCTCAAGGATGGAAGTGCTGAGGAACGAGTTAGAACGTGAGAGGGAGGCCAGGGTGAGACTTGAAGAAAGCGTGATGCTCCTGACGGGAAAATTAGAATCCCTTGAGACTCCAGTTACGACCCCTCCTGCCTCAGTTTCTATTAATAATATAAATAGTACTAATAGCCCTCTCTCTTCCCCTAGTTCCCAACCCTTCGTTCGAGTGCGAAATGGAGCCCCATTGAGAAAAGCAAAGACTTGTCTACCAGTAATAACAAGCAATAAGTTTTCTGTTTTAGGGTTCGAAGATACTGATGAACCGGAAATACGACTCGTTGGTGATTCCATTGTTCGAGGGCAGCTCGAGGAATTCTGTGGGAGAAACCCTCGTCGTAGGCGCCGTTACTGCTACCATGGTGCAAGGGTGGAGGATATAACTAATAATGTTGACCATTTTACAGACAGTACCGCCGAGGACACAACGTATGTTATTCATGTCGGTACTAATAACGTTTTAAATTCTAGATTGGAAGAACTGCTGGCTAGGTACAGGGACTTATTAGAGCGACTAAAGGAGAAAACTAATAAGATTGTTTTAACAGGTATACTTCCTCGAATTATCCAACGTAACGATTTCTACAGCAAGGCGACCTATATTAACAATAACCTAAAGTCTCTTTGCCAACAGGAAGGAGTGCATTTTGCAAATTTTTGGAACAGTTTCTACGGCAGGAGGGACTTGTTCTTCGAAGATGGACTTCATCTTAATGACGTTGGAGCTGCGCGTTTAGGAAGACTATTTCATAATACTGTCTCTTCTTTTCAGGCTGCCGTAACTCGAACGGTCCCAGCGTAAATTCCACTTATTTCCCCTGCGCTCGCGAAGGTGTCATAATTACAAACAATTTGAAGGTTCTATCCTTAAATGCTCGTAGCCTACGAAATAAAATAAATGAATTTTTTTCTTTAATTGCTTGTAAACACTATGACTTAATTGCGATAAACGAATCGTGGCTTAGCACTGAAACACGTGACTTTGTATGGGAGTATCAAATTAAAGGTTATAGACTTTTTGTTAAAAACAGAATAGGTAGGCGAGGAGGCGGTGTTATGTTGTATATCAAAGATAATATTGCGAACGTTATAGAAGTAAAGCACTCAATTCCAGAACCGATAGATTCGACTATAGCAGAACTTAAATTAAACGACTTCAAACTTCTTGTTGCGGTTATATATAGGCCCCCTAATCAAACAGCTGATACAGACGAAGCGTTATATCGTGAACTAAAGAGAATCATCGGTAGTGAGCAGGCTTTAGTTATGGGTGGCTTTAATTGCGCCAACGTGAATTACGATACAATGCAGGGAGACGCGGAAGGTAATCGTTTAGTTAATTTTCTCGAGGATAGCTTTCTTATTCAAAAGTTTGGGGAACCGACGAGGTTGGACAGTATTTTAGATTTAGTAATAACTACGGATGATAGGCTAATTACTGATCTTCAAGTAATAGAACCGTTAAGCAATAGCGATCACAATATGGTAGAGTTTGTCCTCTCAGTAAGTCATTCGAAACCAACTAACTCGACTAAAATTCCTAACTTCCAGCACGCATACTTTTGTAAATTTCGAAATAAATTGTCACACGTCAAATGGGAAAACGTGATGGGGAACTCCAACGCAAAACTAATGTGGGAATCGTTCGAAACAGTATTTAGGACTATAAATGAGGAATGTGTACCGTACAAAATTAAGCGTGCGAAAGTAAACAACAAGCCCTTGTGGTTTACTTCTAGAGTACGAAACATTATAAAGAGTAGAGATAGGGCTTATAGGCAACATAAGTGCAATAAAGACAATTTGTTGTTACGAAACAACTACATATCTCTAAGGCGTGAAGCGAAAAGTGTAATAAAAAAGTCCAAGCGCGAATTTGAAATCTCCATAGCTCGTGACGGTAAAGAAAACCCCAAGCGATTCTTTCAATACGTCAATAATAGAAATCCAGTAAAAAGTGTCTTGGGTCCATTGAAAAATGTAAATGGAGATCTAGTCTCTGTAAACAAGGAAATGGCTACCTTGCTAAACAAATTTTTTACGTCAGTTTTTACTATAGAAGATGTAACGAATATCCCTACGGTCATAGACATAATACCTTTTGATAATGGTAATATTTTGGATAATATTGTCGTTAGTGAAGGGGAAGTAATGCGCTATATTGATAAAATGAAAACGCGTAAATCACCGGGTCCGGATTCCATATATCCCATACAACTAAAAGAATTTAAAGATAGCATTGTTGTGCCGCTAACAAAGATTTTTAATGCGTCTATTTCTGAGGGGTGCGTACCAGATAATTTCAAGTTAGCAAACGTAACACCTATCTTTAAGAAAGGCGATAAAGGTGCGGCGGGAAATTATAGGCCAATCAGTTTAACTACTTAAGCTACTTGAATCAATAATTAGGGATCGTATAGTCGAACACTTAGCAGTGCATAATCTGGTTAGAAACACGCAGCACGGTTTTAGGCGAAACAAATCTTGCTTAACTAATCTTTTAGAATTTTTCCAAAGCGTGGTTGACGTTTACGATAGACATCGGGCGGCTGATGTAGTGTACTTAGATTTTCAAAAAGCGTTTGACACCGTGCCGCACAAAAGACTCATTGAAAAAACTAAGGCTCATGAAATCAGGGGTGTAGTAATAAATTGGCTAGAAGAGTGGTTGCGAGGCAGGAAACAGAGGTTGGTCGTTGATGGAGCGGAGTCGTGTTGGGCTAATGTAGCGAGTGGCGTTCCTCAGGGTTCTGTATTGGGCCCCTTGCTTTTTCTTATATATATTAACGATTTAGATGTCGGCCTAGTCAGCCTAGTCAGTACAGTTTCAAAGTTTGCGGATGACACGAAGCTGGGTGGTAGGGCGATTAATGACGAAGATAGAGGTAAAATTCAGGAAGATCTGAATAAAATCGTTGATTGGTCAGTCACATGGCAAATGAGATTTAACGTGGATAAGTGCAAAATTTTGCATATAGGTTCGCGTAACGGTAATTTTGCGTATAGTATGTCAGGGAAAGATTTAACAAGCGTAGAGCAGGAAAAAGATTTAGGAGTTATAGTCACTGGGGATTTAAAAGTAGCGAAACAAAGTACAGCAGCGGTCAATAAGGCGAACAAAGTGTTAGGTTTTATAGCTCGAAATTTTGAGTACAAATCGCGCGATATTATAGTTCCTCTTTATAAATCATTAGTTATACCCCATTTGGAGCACGCGGTCCAATTTTGGAATCCGCATATGCGCAAAGATATAGACAAAATCGAAAGAGTTCAAAGACGAGCAACTAAGATGATTCCGTCTCTTAGGTCAAAGTCGTACGAGGATAGGCTTAAGGGGTTAAAATTGACTACACTCGAGACTAGGAGGTTAAGGGGTGATCTAATCCAGGTTTTCAAAATTATGAATGGGTTTGGTAACGTAGATAGAGATAGCTTTTTCGAAATATCTCAATATAATAGAACTAGAAATAACGGGTGTAAGTTGACAAGTAGAAGGTTCGAGACAGCAGTTGCGAAAAACTTTTTTACGCATAGAACAGTAAATAGCTGGAATAGTTTGCCGGTAGAAGTAATTAGTAGCACGTCTATAAACATGTTTAAAAATCGATTAGACGCGCATGTTGATAGAAAGGGTATAGTTTAAGGTAGTAAAATTAAGCCTTTGTGGGGATAGATCCCACAGCTCAACACAAGTGTTGTGGGATATAGGGAGGCAGCGTCTTGGGTTAGGGGATACTCTCTGTCCTTACACACCCCATTTAAAGAGATTCCTCTGCCGAGCGGTGCCCCCCATAGTACTGTGAGGTATTGAAAAACTCATGATCTTCACTTGCCCCACAAACACCTTTAAATGGGAAACCCATAATGGGTGCACACACATTTCTACATTCCTGTACAGTCTTTACAGCCACACCTACACTTTTCCTCGTAAGTGTATATATTGTAATGTATATGGTTGTAAATTTTGACTTGGTCCGCAATCGATATGGACCGTGACTTCATGAATACCGTAATGAAATTGACTGGATTCTTTGGATCTGATATATTTGCATGTCGGTTATAAATAGATATAGAGTGTAACATATTTGTGGATAGTAGTTTATTATGACTTGATCCTCTGGATCGAGAGATTCTATCCTTAGTTTTAAATCGATAATTAATTATTTTTAAATTGATAATTATTTAGTTTCGTAAAAATTCGTCGTTGCCAATTTACCGGCAGTTTTACATGAATTTCTTATGTTCTTGTGGTTCGGAACCCACGTAAAATTGTAGGTCCCCTCCGCCACCACGGAGGACATACACAATACACGATTACGAACACAGTTAGGTAGACCAGCCATGAGTGGATCCTAGGGTCTTTGTTGGTCTGAAACATTATAACATTATAACATTATATATATATATATATATATATATGAAAATTATTTCACGAAGGTAACACGTGAAAAATATTTATGATGAATAAAACCACGAAGGAAAGGAAACACAAAATGGTGCTCAAGCGCTTTCGTCTAATGACATCCTCAGGAACACTCGTCATTAGACGAAAGCGCTTGAGCACCATTTTGTGTTTCCTTTCCTTCGTGGTTTTATTCATCATATATATATATATATATATATATATATATGTTCCTATGTGTATATTTTGGATGAAAACCAATAGGTTTTTATTTATTGTCCACTCTCATTAGAAATATTAAAAACTATTAAGAATTGCATGAGGGCTCGAGTCCCGTTGCAGGCAGACGATGTCTTAGCACTCAAAAACTATCAGGATATCTGCTTATGGTTACAATTTGCTGTTAGTTTAATCTAGCTTTATTCTGAATTTTTCTACAACGTAAAAAGTTAATCCCATTATGTTTTTAATTATTGTCTGTTTTCATCGTGATTTTTTAGGCATATATATATATATATATATATATATAATATATATATATATATATATATATATACATATATATATATTAATATATATATATATATATATATATATATATATATACATATATATATATATATAATATATATATATACAGGGTGTTTGAAAACTTTCTGTACAAATTGTAATGGGGGATAGGCAACACCAAGACAAACCCTTTTCGTCTATAAGTGTATGTCCGCTGACGTCACCATTCGGCGCGAGAGGGCGCCGCTGCAATTGGCTCAAAGGTGAAGTGGGCTAGGCTCGCGCTTGCCGCGGGCATTCTTAAATGAGACGTAGTACGCGTAACATGGAGCGCTTCACGACTGCTGAGATGGCTGACATGCATATGGTGTATGGGGCTGCCAATGGAAACGGAAGAGCTGCTGTGAGGTTGTACCGACAGCGCTTCCCAAACAGACGTGTGCCAAACCACCAAACGTTTGCGCATTTGCATCGGCGAGTGCGAGAAACTGGAACATTCCATGCAAACATGCATGACACTGGTCGGGAGAGAAACGTGGGCACTCCTGACATCGAGTCGGGCAGGCAGCAGGTACGGCCCAATCAACTTGCCATGGACGATACCCGCCCAATCATTGACGGCGAACCGTTCTTGATGAGCATGCACCCGTGTAGCATGTGGATTTGCGTGCGCCCACACGTGAGAATTGTGCATGTTAAACACACCCTCACGTGTGAAACAGGCCTCATCTGAGAACAGCACATAAGCCGGAAAATTAGGCTGCACCGCTGTCTGCTGCAGAAACCAGCGTGCGAATTCCACACGAAGAGGGTAATCCCGAGGTTGTAATGCCTGGACTCTCTGACGATGAAACGGATGTAACTGCTGCTCGTGCAACACTCTCCAGACCAGGTCGTGGTTCACACCGAGGATACGTGCAACACCTCGCGTGTTTGCGCTTGGATTGTCCTCAAATCGCCGTAGGATTTCTTCTTCTATGTCAGGAGTGCGCACGTTTCTCTCCCGACCAGTGTCATGCATGTTTGCATGGAATGTTCCAGTTTCTTGCACTCGCCGATGCAAATGCGCAAATGTTTGGTGGTTTGGCACACGTCTGTTTGGGAAGCGCTGTCGGTACAACCTCACAGCAGCTCTTCCGTTTCCATTGGCAGCCCCATACACCATATGCATGTCAGCCATCTCAGCAGTCGTGAAGCGCTCCATGTTACGCGTATACGTCCGATTTAAGAATGCCCGCGGCAAGCGCGAGTCTAGCCCACTTCACCTTTTAGCCAATTGCAGCGGCGCCCTCTCGCGCCGAATGGTGACGTCAGCGGACATACACTTATAGACGAAAAGGGTTTGTCTTGGTGTTGCCTATCCCCCATTACAATTTGTACAGAAAGTTTTCAAACACCCTGTGTATATATATATATATATATATATATATGGTGGAGCTTTAATAACATTTTTCTCGATAATTCAGCACCGCAGTAGGATTTTTAATTTACCAAAACTTTTAAGAATTATCTGCTTTTTTATTATAATTTTTAAATTCGTGGCGTTTTCTCTTATTGTAGCTCTTTATTTTTACGTAACCTTATAGGACCAATGCGGAACTTGATCGTGTTAGAGCTACTTTTGATGAAAGGGGAATAAATGATATGGATGCTTCTCCGCACAGCCAACCAGTCACCTGAATACAGAAGTCGAGGTATTGGCTCACATCCGGCCCAGCGAGTGCCAGGTCATCGAGGAACTAATGTAAGTATTTTTTAGGTTAAGAACAAGACACATTGTATTTTCATATGTTAAATGGTAGAAAACATGTACAAAGCGGAACAAGTGTACGTTAAATAAGTCTTAATGGCTACATTTTACAGTTAGAAATGTATATACAGCTTTACACAATATAGATATACGCATTTACACAATGCAGCGGGTGCTAACTAAGGCTTCTCCTTATATGCAGCTTTCTTCATCCCGGGAAATCCCGGGAATTCCCGAAAAAATGAAGCCAATTCCCGGGATTCCGGGAAATCCAGGAAATGGTTGTATATTTAAGAGAACGGTAATTTATTTTATTGTTCAGTGATAAAATACCCTTTTAGAATTTGGATAACCAATTACTTATGCCTAGATGACCACTTTTGTATTGTAATACTTGAATTGAGTTTACCAATCAGTGGTAGCTATTTATCATTTATTAAACATAATATTTATCATGCGTACTCAGGAAATAAGAATGGTTTCATGTATTATGATGATTTAGTGAGTGACATTAGTATGCCTTTTTATTTTTGATGTAAAAAGAACACTGAAAATTATATCTTTCTCCACAATTTTTTTAAACCCATTTTTTCTTCTTTTTTGATTCAGAGTTTATTATAAAAGTAGCTAAACTGACTAAAATGAAGAAAATGAGCATTTTTATGCATTTTCTTCCCTAAAAATAGCCCATAAAATGAAAATAATTATTTAGCATATTTTTACCATAAAATGGAAACAGGTTTACATAATTTTAGGCGATTTAGCACAATTTAGCAGCAGGTTTAACATAATTTGGCTAAAAATTTCTGGAAACACTGCAAGAAAGTTGCCAGAACTATTTGACAAAAAGTAGCCCAGCTTTGGAAAAAAAAAGTAGTAAAATTGAAATTCAATATCAAAATTCAAAACAAATAATATTAAATTCAAAACATCGTACGAAAGTCAAAATTATCGTAATTATGCGATAATTATCGTACGTCCGGCAACGCTGTCTGTGAGTCAGTAAGAAGTTGCATGCAAGATGAGTTGCCTGCGATCGCTAGATAATATACTGAGACTCGGTTCCTTGCATTATCCGCAGCGCGAGCGACATTCCCTCGGCCAGTTTTTGGCATACGGGCCCACTTTTAGATTGCTCTAAGTTGCTAATGCTAGTATGTGTTCATTTAAGAAAGCAGAAAAGTAGAATAAAATGTGGTAAATATTATGCAGTTTTCTTTAATTCTACCCAAGAGCCTTCTAATAACAAAGAAAAACAAATAAATAAATTAAAAATAAATTAAGTCATTTTAAAATTCTGGAATTTCCCAAAATATTTGTCCAATTCCTGGGATTTTCAAATCCAATAAAAACAGCCGGGATCTGTCTGCATACACTTTTATCGTTCATCTCTGTGTCGAACAAATCGAATAATTTAAAAAAAAATTATAGATCCCTTCCCACGTGGCATGTGCAGGAGAAATGAAAGGCAATACAGGCGTCACGTTTCGCTATAATATCCTTGAAAGCGATACGGGTTCCACAATCTCAGGTACATGTAATTGTACGATAAACTGCACAACCACAGAATCATTCCACGGCTGAGTGCCGAGTGAGTCAAAAGAGTACAATCGTTCCCTATTTTTAAAATAGATTGCAAACCAATGAATCCCCTCACCCCCACAATGTCGGTGTTAACGATAATCCCGTACCAGTTTCCGTACTTGGCAGCTTCATAATTTCATTCTCAGCAAACACACCGATAAATTTTGAGCGTGTGAAACGGTCACTTTTCATTACTCTCTGGAGTGTATTCGCGTCCATTTTAAAAGTCTGTGACCACGTTCCTGAAACGATCAACTTCTATTAGTGCCTGTGATTCGAGTAAACTAGCACACTTATAGGCGCATCTATAGGCTTGGCAAATTCCAACCTGACTGAGATATTCCTACCTGCTGTGGACTTAAAAGCGTATTTGCGCCAGCAGACAAGTCAAACGTAATATCAAATGAATAAATGTTAAATTCTTCGAAAATTCCTTCTGCGTTACACAAAACCCAAGTTCGTCACAGGCGCTTGTATTATGAGCCAGACTACTATATGCTCTCGCGCAGAGCGGGAACACAGTGTCTGATGAGTAGTACGTAATCATAGTCCTTCCCAAAGCGATGCCATTTACGTATAGAGTAATATTTTTAAGGCAGAAATTCTGGAACTTAAAGGCACTCTTTCTATATTTTCCATTCGTCGAGGCGTTGTCCAGCATTCCAATTAATATCCTTCTAGGTAGGACTCCAAGGGCCACGTTTTCTAGTTGCTTCGAGGTCAACCCGGCGGGCACCGTGTATAGTTTGATTTGTACCCTGTTAATTGGGTATTTTACTGTGGCGTGTATTAAGTCTTTTTCAATTTCTATTTGTTTTGGCAAACTTAATTTCACTCGGCGTATACGCAAATACGTCTCCATGATGTCAATCACAAAGGGTTTCGCGCCCTCTTCTTGATCAGACCACAGATTTATGCAGATCTCAGGAATCGTGCGGGTAAGCTTCAACTTCATATCCACCCCGTTCATAAGCAGTTTCTCCTGGAATGTGAAATCTGTATGAAGACGTCTAAAACATTCGTATATCTTTTTTTAGAATTTTTAAATTTATCCTTTATACCATTTTCATCTTTCGTATGGGAATGTCCCTCGGCGGTTAAAAAGGTGTCCTTCGCTTCTTTTGAAAAGTTGAGGACATTTTCCAGATAGACTCGTAGGTGGTAGTACCCCGTTCCTGCCGAGATGTTAACCTGGTTTAAATACACCTCACACTGGCTGAATATGGAGTGTAAAGAGTTGGTTTCAGGGTATGCAGAGTAACTATCATCGCAGTCCGTTCCATCAGAATGGGCTATACGCAATTTAGCGTACATGTGCATGCAGCTCGGGTCCAAAAAAGAAGGGTAAGAGCTGGGTATCACGAATTCTATAGGGGCACTCGGCGAACTAATTGTGTTTAATGGGTTAATTGTAATAAAGTCGCTAAGCTCAATAGAGACCTGAGTAGGGGGCATATCAAAGGGGGACAGTTCCTATTTACAGAATTGTGAACTACACGGATGGATGAAACGCGCCATGACGAGTCAGAAATAGTACCACCTCCTTCGACAAGTATTAGTCAGCCTATGATTCATGAGAGTAGTGTCCTCAGCTTATATCAGTTAAAAAAATTATCAGCCATAGGTTTCATACGCTTAGGGCACTTCTTTTTTTATTTCCCTTTACGTTTAGCGCCACGTGATGGTAACCCCTTCTTCCTGGCAGATCTCTTCTTTATGCCACCACACATTTTTCTCTATGCATCTTTGATGATTTCGTCCCGTGTACGTTTTAAGTGTTTTTGTAGGGATTCTTTAGGCTTAGTTCCGCCCATTATGTCTTCTGCCGCGTTAAAACCTGTTTGTAACGCCTTCCGCCCTAGGTACCTGGCACCCCTCTTCAACAGTGGGACAGTGGTGCGTAGTATGGATGAAAATATGGTTCCAAGTCCACTCCCACGCTGGTTTCTCACTCCTCGGGAGAGTGTGAATGGCCTTCGAGTCATTAAAATGGCGAAAATGTAGTTTCACTGTTAAGCTCCCATCACCGAATGGGAAATTTTTTCCCTCAATCGTTCTTATATACATATATCGAAATGTTGGTTAAGAGATTAGTCGCAACATTCACATAATGGTGCTTATCATATGTGATGCTCAAACTTTTCCCTCTATGGTTGGGGATGTGTGCAATGCGCAACAGGCGCGCCTGGGTGTCCCCAACAAATTGATGTTCCACGATATTGCTGTAAATATAGCACATGTCTGGGGGCGGAGAGCTTTCTCCCAATTTCTCCATCTTCAATTGATATATTAAGCTGGACAAGTCATGCTGTGCCTCGTAAAAGGTATCTCTTTGGAGAGCTGCGCTATATCGGCCCTCGGCCACAATTGTGAACAGCTCTTTATCTTTAATAGTTCTACTAAGCGTTGACTTTAACTTCAATGTGCATGCAGGCGTGTCTATGTTTACGACTTCAAAAAGTAAATCGTTTGTCAGGTACGACTTTTCAAGACTCTTGTTTAACCTCGTCACAATGTCCATGGCTGTATCATAATGCTCGATTCCTTGCGATACATTTGTGCTATAGTACCGTTCTTCACCGAACAGGACTGAACGCATAGTATTGTCTAAGGTTATGCCTAATTTTTCGCACTCATCGATTCTTCTAAGGATCAGAAATATGATTTGCTCATTTTCAACAGTTAAAAATTTGGAGACTAACTGGAGTTCACATAAGCCCACATCATACGAATCACGCTCCAATTCATTGGGTCCGTGGAGTTCTGTAACAAAGTAGTCGAGGGTGTTGTTAGGATGTACAGACAGAGAAGAAGAGGACGGGAGTGTGACATAGAAGTGGCTAGGCGCAATGTTGCATACTAATTAAGCTTCATTATTGTAGCAGCTTTTATATAGTTGTTGAAGCTTTCCGGGTAACCCAGCCATTTCCCCAGGTACACTTTTCTCTTTCCTGAACCTTTGCTACCTAAAATTTTTTCAATTTTAAACACTTTTTCATAAATTAAATGTCACTTTCTGCAACTCCTCGCGGTAAAAGCCTCCAGCGATCTCTTCCCCATTCAAATATTTAATATAATACATCATTATCTCGCCTTTAGGTCTCATAGCACGAACTTTAAAAATCTCACGTGTCTATCCTTGCTCAAATCCCTTCGCGAATTTATTTCCCGAACGTGATAGCCTTACATAATCATTGATTTTGAAATGTGTAGAGTGTAGTGGCGGTGCTCCATCTCTTCTCACCTCTGGCAGCGCACCTCTTTTTTAAACTTCGTTAGGCGTTGTGCCAATCGTACGGTGGTGTGAACGGTTGTCTGATGAAGCCAATGACCCGAGATCGTTTATATATCTGTATGTGTTTTTATGTGTAAAATAGTGATGCATGCCCTCCTTTATGGTAAGTTGAACTCTTTTAGCTAAAGAGGCCTTATGTATAGAACTGCTAGTGTAGTAACTGATATTAAACTCTGTCAGCATGTTCTGAAAAGCGCGACCTATAAATCTTTCCCCATATCCGTATAAAAATATCCAGGAACCCTTTCTTCTTTTAACATCAACGTTTTGGTCGCTTTAGCAACTGTTTCAAGCGATTTATTCTTCAGTGGAATTAGCCACAGATATCTAGAGAATACATCTATTATGAATAGGATGTAGCGGTATCCGTCATTATATTCTGGATATCTTTGCATGTCTGTTAAATCCGCTTGCCAAATAGAGTCAATCGAATCCGCGGTTGTCTTGGCCGTTTTAAACCTTTTTCTCACCGGTTTATGAAGTGTATAAGCATCCTGTTCCCGCAAAAACCGCTCAACATCTTTTTTCCTTACACCGTAAACACCTCTGACCAGTCTGTTAACGCCACCATAGGAGGTGGGGTTAGAAATGTCATAATAGCGTTTAGTTAATATATTAGCCATTTGAGTATTTAGGAGACACGTGGATAAGGTTGGCCGTTTGTTCTCTTCTTTCTCCTCTTCAGAAACGCTGCTGCTGGGGGCGATGGCATACTCAGTTGTGACACATGCGAGACTTGATCCAGGTCTTTTAACCTATTCAGATTACCTATCAATGTTTTGGGGACATTATTTGTTGTAGTCTTGCTGTAATATGCTTCCATCCTGTTGGTGAGGGTCTGTCCCACTTTCTCACCAGATCATGAACAATATCAACGATATTGGATCCTTGTACCCAAATCCTTCAACAATGACCTCGCCTGTATCGGCCCACTCTATGATGGGGTCCTCACTCAATAGATTATAAAGATAACCCTTTAAGCCCTGAATTTTTTGTAGGGTTAAGTTATGAATGCTTTTATTTGAAACGTTAGCAATTTGTACCTTCAGTCCTTAAAGGGTTAAGCCTTTATTCCTCAATGTATGTGGGAGGCTGTTTTTAGCACATGTTTGATGTGTTGTGTTCCCTTATTCTTTGGTTGGTCATCTCTAACGTCGGGGCCAGGTCCTGTGTCGCCATGCTCAGCACTACTCGCGCTGTGCCTAATAACCACGGGGAGCTCTGTAGGATTCTCATAATCTTCGTACTCATGAAGAAATTTCTGCAAAGCCTCTTGGTACAAGATCTTTTTCTCATCAGGTGACTTTTCACTGTTTAATAGGGCTAGCAACTCGCTTTCCATTCTTTTAAGCCTACTTTTACAGGGTTCTAGAGCCGTGTCTGGAATCTTTGAACTTTGCAATGAAGCATACACCTCGTGCGGAATCACAACCACCTTCTTCATTATATTAATCTACCCAATAAAGGACCCAAAACTGAAAATAAGATGGGTAGGAATGATCCTCCTCTTTGTATAATAATTCGCTTTTTCTTACCCACAGTTTGACTTGTATGAGCTAGCGCTGGTATTATGTTCTTGTAACGACGTAAGCGAGCCTTCTGAGAGGGTTTCATTGGCACATTACATCTTATAACATTAAGAGAGATTTCACAGATGCATTTTAAAAAGTCAGAGTCGATATTTTTAACAAACATCTGTTGCAGTGCCCGGGGCAATCGTTGATAGATTTTTATTAATTCACCATATTTCTTCAGCCTATTTGTCATTCTGGAATATACACCGTTTCAGGTTCGCTTGGGAATATATTCGTTCTTAGAAGCACTCTAAACGTGTTTCGCGGGTGAAGGTCACAAAGCAAATATCCATAACGCTGATTTGTGGCCTCTTTATAAACCTCCAAAAACTCCTTACGCTGATTCGGGAACATTTGATTGGCTAATACCCCAATTTGTGACACATCTCTACGTTGTGCGAATAAGACTAGATATTTTGTATTTAGCGACACATCGCGCATGTATCTATTTTTGAAAAATAGATTCTGGTTCATGAAAAATACGCTTATGTTAAGATGGGAGAACACTGTAAATGTCTCGGCAAACGTTTTATCCATTTCCAACATGAGATCGTCAGTAACTGTTTTTCCACATCCTGTAGGGTCAGATATAATACATGTGGAGGGGCTTGTGAACCTGAGTTTTTCTACAGATTCCATCTCTAACACGTCACATCCTTAAGTGGGTCAATTACATTTACAAACTATTACAAATTTTGAGTGCTGTTCCTTATATTTTGTTTTCTTCTTCCACAGAACCGTGAATGACGACGATGTACAGCACCCCATCATCGATATCACAGACGAGCCCGATGACTGTGCAGCTACAGAACCCTCCCCCGCCGACGAGCCCTCACCAGCGACACCTGTAGCATGCGACAGTTCAAAGCGGAAGCATGATGAATAACCCTCCACGTCAGGTATAAAGCTTGCCAGGATTGCTCCGGTTGTTAGATTCCCAGTAACAGATCCCCAACCCTCAACGTCTTACAACACAACCCCCACAATAGTATGTTCCTCAAATATGCCCCGTTGTTCAGTTCCTGGTACTTCCTCCACAACAGCTTCTCATGCTTTGGAGGATGGTATAACATTCGAGTTGGTGCGCATCGCTACCCCCACCCCTGCCCTGACTAGAAATCGGTACGTGGTCAGGGTTGACCCTGGGTCCCTGTATACCAACGGACTGCGGCGCGTAGTTGAACGTATTGTGGAGTTTGCCCTTCAGAACCGCGACGAACGTGAAGTCCGGACGAGGTTATCCTTCAGGTTCGGGTCAGATGAGGGGACGATTTTTGGGTGGTAATACCGTTCAGACGTTTGGCGGCTGTAGATATAGACTATATCTTGGGGCGTATAATGCAAGCCTCTCAAAGTGGTACATCCTTCAATATGGACAACTTCATGGTAGATATTGACAGAGTATTCCGGGTTGCGGGTCATAGTGCCACACCTTATACTCTTAATTTCAATTCTCCGGTTATTTACAGAAAGCATTTAAACGTCGATCGTGGTTGTGGTTTTATAGCAATAATTTTAGCTCATATGTTCACTGTGCTAAATACTTGGACGCAAAAAATTTGGTTGCCCACGGTTGTGCAGCGTGCCCGTAAACTGGCTTCAGATTGTAAGCTTGAGTTTGAGTGTAATATGGGTCCTGAAGAACTGAGAAGGGCCGAGCAGGAAATGAATGCACGTATAGTCGTATTTGGAATGGATGATCGTCGTAGGACTGTGTATGTTTTTAAAAGCAGCGTGAGAGATCGTACAAGACCTCTACTTATTTTAGGATTGTCAGGAACATCGTATCTCCCCATCCGTAACATAAGGGCTCTCTACGCCAGTTATGATAAAAGTCGAAAATATGGAAGGCATCATGATTTGTGTAAGGGTTGTCTCGAGTTTGCTGATGATATGGTGAAACATTGTAAGGATTGCTACATGGTATGTGAGCAGTGTAAAAGCCCCAAATGTGAAAGTCAGGTAGTTGAAATCGAGAAGAGGGAATGTAATGTGTGTAGACGTACATTTTTCAATAATAAATGCTTTGCTCCATAAATCAAATGGCACTTGCAGGAAAATGAGGATTTGTAAGTGCGGTATGTTTCACATGATGGATAATTGGGGGAATTTCAAACATAAATGCGATGAAATTCACTGTTCTACATGTCATGAAAAATATAAGGCGGATGGAGTGAAGCATGTATGTTATATGAAAGATGCTAAACCTAAAAATAGCCCTTGTATAACCGTGTACTACGATATAGAAACTTACACGAACGCTGAAACCAAAGAGGTATTCCACATTTACTCGTAAGTCAGACTATCTGTGATGAGTGCATGGAGCTCGAGTGTGATGAGTGCCACAAATGTGGAAAACGGACAAACGTTTTAAAACGAATGCACACGACAGCCCTGTGAAACTCTTTGTATCCTATATTGTCAAATTAGCGGACAAGTTCAAAAAAAACTCTGTATATTCTTGCCCATAACGGGGCGAAATTTGACACACAGTTCCTTTATAAGGAGCTGCTTGAACACGAGTCGTCTGCGATATTTACAGGTGATCCCTTGAAAAGAGGCAACAAACTAATACAGATGCAGATAAGAGGTAATGTACAGTTTAAAGACACCCTGCTGTTCACACCTTGTAAATTAGCAAAGCTCCAAGGTCATGGGCGTAGCCGCTGAAGTTTCAAAAGGTATTTCCCTTACACATTCCTCACTAACGAAACTTTGAATTACGTAGGACTACCTCCACCCAAACATTACTTTAACTACACCAACATGAGTGATAGTGAGCGTGAAGATTTTGACCGCTACTACAACAGTTTTAATGAAGCTAATCCATACAATATAGCCGATGAATGTGAACGTTATTGCGTGAATGACGTACGTGTACTTAGAGTATGCTTTCAAGCCTTTAGAAGGATGTACATAACCCGTTTCAAATGCGATCCGCTGCAAGTCGCGACCACGATCGCCTCATTATGTTTTACAGTGTTCAAGAATAACTTCATGCCTAAAGACACCTTAGCAATCATTCACAGAAACAACCCCCGCAGTTATGGGCACAAGGCTATTTACTGGCTCATACACCTACAGCAGCAGACCGGGGTATACATAAAACATGCCCGCAACACGGGTGAAGTACCCGTTAAGGTCAATGGTCGTGTTTTTGGGTTGACGGCCTAAGTGAGGATCCAGCCACTGGTGAGAAGACTGTGTATTCCTTTAACGGCTGCGTGGCATGGATGCCCGCGCGCTGAATGTGCCGTCACAGGGGACCTTTATGGAAGATCCCCCGCCGACAGCCTCGCATGGACCCGTAACCGTGATCAACTTATAGGCTCCCAGTTCACTCACAAAATCGTGTGGGAGCATGAGTATGATGCACGGATGGAAACAGATGCCCAGTACCGTGAAGAAATAAGGACCATCAAACGTTCAATGGTGTTGGATGCGGTGACAGCTTGTTTGGAGGGCGCACAAACCCATTCAAGCTATACTTTCCGCCTACGGAGGGCGTGAAACTCCACTACTACGACTTCTGCTCTTTATACCCCTACGTGATGAAGAACAATCCGTACCCCGTAGGTGCACTGAAAAAATGGTGGGTCCCACCATACCAACCATCGAGGAGTTTTCAGCTAACTTGAATGAGCGCTACTTTGGACTCTCTTTCGTAGACGTGCTCCCCCTCGCGATTTATGGATGCCGATCTTACCCGTCGTTATAGATCACAAGCTCATGTTTCCCCTGTGCGTGAAGTGCGCAGAAGAGAACAACGGTGATTGTGACCATACAACCACCAGCGTAAGATCAGAGGTGTATATACAAGCCCTGAGCTGGCCCTAGCCGTTCGCCATGGGTATAGAATATGAAGATACATGAGGTGTGGAGGTTTCAGAAGCTACCCAACCTTTTCAACCATATATAAACGCTTTTTGAAGGATAAGGTAGGCATCAGGATATCCGCGGGGTTGATACCGAAGATGAAAAAACGGCTTATATTCAGCGTTACCGTGCCCATGAAGGTATACAGCTTGACCGATCCCAAATTGTTAAGAATCCTGGCAAGCGCTTTAGTGCAAAGTTGTGTCTAAACAGTCTTTGGGGAAATTTGCACAGAATACCGGCAAAGGGAACGTCCATTTGGCACAAAGTTATAGTGAAGTCTGGGATTATGCCAACGCTCCCGATAAAGAGGTTATGGAGATCGTGAATGTAGGTAATACTTACATAATAAAGTACAACATCACCGAACTGGCCACAGATACCTCACGGGTTACAAACATACCTGTAGCCAGTTTCACAACGGCCTACGCCCGCATCAAACTTTGGGGCCTATTGCACTCTCTTGGACGGAGGGTGCTGTACGCTGACACAGATAGCGTGATATTCACAGCGAGGGAAGGTGAATACATGCCGCTATTGGGGATTCCTCGGAGAGCTAACTGACGAGATCAAGGATGAGTATGGTGATGGTGCATACGCAGACTCGTTTGTGTCAACAGGGCCAAAAACCTATGGGGTACGGGTGAGGGTAGGGGATGATATGAAGTATATCGTGAAGGCTAAGGGTATCACGCTTAACCATGCGAACCGTCGAGTCGTTAACTTTGACTCGTTGAAGGACTAGTGTGCTTGGAAGATGAGGGTGACCAGCTACCCCAACTGACTGTGGGGACGCACAATTTTCGGGCGCAGAAACTGGGGTTGTGAAGGAACTTAGGGGCACGAAGGTATGCCGTAACACCTATAGGAAGCGTTACCAGGTGCCTGGTACCTATGATACCGTACCCTTTGGCTACCTTAATCCTTGATTGTATATATATATATATATATATATGTGTATTGATATGTTTATTTATCACGTATATTTGTTCTAATTAAGGTTTCATTTTCTCCTTTGCGTGTGTGTGTGTATAGTAAAAAGCTAAGTTCCGCCCACTGTAAGGTCGGCAACGTGAGTCCTGCCACTACCTGAGCATATCTCTATCCCTGCGTGCTCAGTTGACCTCTGCATACCCTTGAGCTCAGACGTGTATTCTCTCGCGTAGAAGAAAAATAGTAATGGCTACCTTTAATATTGCGTGTTGAACATTTATGAAGTGGTATTCGGCAAAGTGCCAAGATGTGGTGGATACTGAAAAACTACCTATTGCCCCTCCTTTGATACTTTTAAGGCTACATTCAGCTGTGCGAAGAATCAAGATGTTCAAATACTCTACGGCTATTCTGGCGAGGGTATTGCATAAACACCTTTCACGGAGGTTGACCCAAGTTGAAACTCAGCGAAATTCAAAGAGTTGGTAGACACACACATCACAGATACCCAATTACAGAAAACATGCTCACACACTTGCCTGCCTTGTAAATATGTCCTAAGAGTAGCGTAGAAAAATATTTTATAGAAACTTACAATTTCATAATGAGCAAAAATAAACTTAAAAAGAATATATGGCATGGACTAGGTGAGGTAGAATTGCGTTTCTCCTGTCACGATTCCTGTTTTTCTCTTTTTCTCTTGGCTGGAAGGAAGTGACGGGTGAGAGCATGGTGTGGAAAATCTAATTATCTGATTTCTGTTCTTAATTCCTATTTCCACCCCTTTCCCGTAGGAGCATTTTCATCACTTTGCCGGTGTGATGGCTTTGCGCGTACATGGGTGTAGACATGGGGAGTTCAGCCTTTACCTCTCTGTTAATCCTTTTGGAAATAGCCTAAAGTGGGTTATGGGGTCTTTGTTAAACCGATACTTCGGTAAATAGAGTTGTAAATATTTTGTATAAAATCAAAACCATATGTTCAAGGTTTTTTTTGACGATACCAAGTGGTTGATATACAGTCGGTACAAGTACAGGGTGTGTGTGTATAAAGTAAAGAGACAAATCCGATTTGAACTGGTTTAAACTATTTTCAACTTGTTTTTTAACTCGTAAAAGCATTTTCAACACCTCTTATAAACCTTACTATGGAATATACAGTTGTTATAAAGTAAATGTAATAAATATTACTTGTCCATGTTCACTTGTGTTAATATAATTCAAATCAGATTTGTCTCTTCACTTGCGTTACTTTATACACACCCGCTATATTATTGGTTAGTATCTACTGTTAGTACCTACAGTAGTGATACTGATACTATTAGTATCTACTGTACGATCTCTATGCGTTCATAACGTAATTGTAAAGCTAGCTTATATATTCTCTTCTTTCCTGTAAAATTTCCTTGGTCAACGTAGTTTTTCAACCTTTTTCCGTACCCGCCTCTGGCAGGGAGGGAGCCGAAGTGGGAGGAGAGAGCCTTATGCATTTCTATCCAGCTTTCTACTACTGCTAAAACAGTTAAAAAATTAACCAGTTTAATAACAGGTAGCTCCTCGAGTGGACTAAAAGGTCTTTGAGGCTTCCTCTTGTCCTTGTAATTCCTTCTCTCTCTCTCTCTCTCTCGCTCTCTCTCTCTCTCTCTCTCTCTCTCTCTCTCTCTCTCTGTTGAAAATATTTAAGTTACTGTTTTGAAGTACTTCTTGCTTTTCTGTTTTTTCTTTCAAGATAAAAGCACTCATAGTTTTAGAATAATTTACATAATACGCTCATCTGCAACATATGGATATGTCTGTCTCATGCACATTTCGGCAGTTGGAACTATAAACTTTCTACATTCTTCAGGCAGATGTTGTTTTTATTTAATTTTAAACTTTTAAACAGCTCCGACCTTTAGACAATTTCTTTCATTTATTTATCATTCCTTTACTTTTCGTAATTTCGTTTGTTCTTACTTTTCTTCGATTGGAGATGAACGAAAAGATGTGGCATTTAAAGTGAAAATTTGCCTCTTCTTCTATCCTTCCCTGTTTTGTGTCAAGCAAAAATTCTGAATGCCATTTTTTAAGGGAAACTTTTTACGTTGAGATACTTATTTCTTTAACTACAATTTCGCTTTATTACAGCTCGACTGTACGAATATTTTTGCCTTATGATAAACATACTGAATTCAAATTTGTAGTATACGTAAACAGCATATATATATATATATATATATATATATACACACACCTTGGTTACCTTGGTTTTGCTTCTACCCGAATTGTCCATTCTGACGAAGGTCAAGCTTATCACTCCGCCTTAGACCTACAGTTTAACGTGGAATCCGAACCACGCCCCACCAGTAGTCCAGCGTCTTAACCACTAGCCAACCCAGGGTACCCATTTATTTACCAACGAAATTTTTTTATTGTATAGAAGGATGAACAGTTGGGCTTTGCTGCGTGCCGCTTGCCTTCACTGGGTTTCAATCCCGGAGCCGATGGATTCGTAGTCAACGACGCTAACCACTGCACCACCGAGGCGCATATACAGTATACACACACACACACTGTGTGTATATATATAAATATATATATATATATATATATATATATATATATATAATATATATATATATATATATATATATATATATATGTGGCACTTAAAGATATATATATATATCATGCACCTTATGATAAAAATACTGAGTTCAAATTTGTAGTATACGTAAACAGTATATAATATATATATATTAGGGTGGCCCCTATTTTTCAACTTTTGAAATTACTTGCTCCCAACCCCTAATCTTCTTCCAATATATAAAAAGGTGCTCTGTGCAAAATTTTAGCTCAATTGGGCTATATTAAGGTGGCCCCCCAAAGGCCCTAAAGTTTCAAAATTCACCGATAATTGGTATTTCTAATATAAAACCTTTATAATTCATTTGCAAAATTTGTTTGGGAAAATAATCACAAAGCATAATCGAAAGTGAATTTTATTTACAACAAATAATTACGCCGCTTATATAGGCCGCAGGCGCAGAACTTTCTAGAACCTTCCAGAAGCGGTTTTTTACGCACTTATGATACTTTTCAATTTCCGTAAATATCTCGTCCAATTTTGGTTTTAAGTAAATAATGGTTATAACTAAATTTATTGTAAATTGAATTCTCTTTCGATCATATTCTATATTTCTTTCGAATAAAACACTGTAAAGAAGATAAAAACGGTTTTATATGAAAAAATATCAATATTGTTAAAATCTGAAACTTTAGGGCCTTTGGGGGCCATCTTAATATTGTCTGATTGAGCTGAAATTTTACACAGAGCATTTTTACATGGATTAGAACAACTTTGGAGGTTGGGAGATGAAAAATATTTCATTTCAGAAAACCACATACAACTAAGGGCCACCCTAATATATATATATATATATATATATATATATTAGTATGGTGGCAAAATGGTTGAGTGCAGAGCAATTGCATAACGTTGCATAATGTTGCAAGAGTGCCACCCCACCCCCGTTGGTGGCACCCCCACCCCCTTTGTTGCAAGGCACCCCACTCCTTTTTTGCAAAGCACCCACCCCCCACCCCCTTTTGTTGCCAACTCCAAAATGGGGGTTGCAAGGGGTATGCAACTTGGAGTTATCCCCCAAGCTGAACCCCCCAAAGGGGAGTGCCAACCCTTTGTTGCCAACCCCAAAATGGGGTTGCAAGGGGTATGCAACTTGGAGTTATCCCCCAAGCTGAACCCCCGAAAGGGGCATACCTAACGTAAGGGGGGCCTCTTTGGGGGAGAAGGTGGGACGGCCTCACCCCCCAAAGGGGCAGAGAGAGAGAGAGAGAGGAAGAGGAGAGGACCCAGAGGAGGGGGTTCTTCGCCTGACAGCTGTCAGACGCATATGAGGTCTTCAGCCACCCCGCCGCTCTCTTATAGGCCCTTAATCAGCCAGTTGGCTGAGTTGCCAGTTTGCGCTATATATTAAATTATTCCATATATTAATGTTGACTTAGAAGGCTGAGGATTGCGCTATGCATTTAATTTATTCCTTATATTAATCAGCCAGTTGGCTGAGTTGCCAGATTCGTTATTCATTAAATTAATCCATATATTGATCAGCCAGTTGGCTTAGAAGGTTGAGTTGTCAGTTTTCGCCATGTATTTAATTATTCGTATATTCTTCTGTCATCTGGCTTAGAAAGTTGAGCTGACAACTTCGCTACTTATTTATTTAAAGCATATATTCCAGTTGGCTTAGAAGACCGATTTGACAAATAACAATTAATTAAATATGCAGAAAACCGAAACCAAACAAATGATATAATCGTGTTCAAGGAATAAATAAAACACCAATACAACATTCTGTTTATTTTAGCTGAATTAATGGATATACAATGGACATATATATGGTCAAATAATAGAACGGAAAATATATAATCATACAAAGCACAGTATTAACAAAATATTAGTACGGGGAAATATATAGTTATATTAATTATATATAATCATACAAAACATAGTATTAACAAAATATTACTACAGGAAAATATAGTTATATTATCAAATATTAGTACAGGAAAAATAGTTATATTATCAAATATTAGTCCAGGAAAAAATATACAAAACGTATAATCATATTATTACAGGAAAAATATATATTGTATTTACGTTCTACGGTGCAAAACGCTAAATTCGCATATGATAGAGGCTATATCCACATCGCCATTACTTTGTACGATGTGGTAAAACCGTCCAAGCATCACTTCACCGTTTAACTGATGCGGCGGTCTATACTCGATATAAATGGATTTCATATCGTTCAATACTATTTTTGTACCCACTTTACACTCGGCGGGCAAGTTATCTTTGAGCACAGCTAGAACACAATCAAAAGCACGCACAAAAATGTCATCGTTAACTACAACATTAAATACAAGTTTATAATCATGCCTTTCCAATCGGGTGTTTTTCTTAACGTCCCGAACTTTTCAATCGTGAATTTTTCTTCACTCGGCATAACGGGATTGGAAATATTCTACCAAATCGTAACGACACCTATCCACTACAGAGAGGTAGAGCTCTTCAGGGTGAACAGTGTAGGCGAGCTCAGCTCTGTACCTCTCAAGTGCTTTGTACCAAAGCTCAGGATATTTCGAAGAATCTAAACCTTTTAAATATGCATCCAGATCTAGACCGTTCTCCCCTGTTCATTCCTACATCCAACAAATCCGTCGAGCAGAGCGGTGTAAGCGTATTCAAGTACCGTGACAAAATAGATCATATCCGTAACACGCGCATCTAATATAGGCTTCAGCTTACGGAATCCGACTATCTCAAACATTCTGTCGAGGATGAAACGGTTTCGTGTAGGAACAAGAACGTCATTATCAGCTGTGTTCTTCCACATCAGTCGTATATTAATGCATGGCTGTTCGTTATTTATAAACAACGTGCAAACAACGGCAAATGAGGGGGCGTGACTAATCGTCTCTCTTCTTGTACCTACGTCAGCTGGTATTTATAACGGTCCTCAGCCCACATCTCAACTACCACGAAAATTTTGTGCATCTCCTCAAGACTTAAATAAATAACGTTACGTTTGCTTGCATGCCTGCAGATCGTTTCAAGCACACAGTTAATGGTGCCGGTTTCTCGCCTGAACACGCGCAATGACTTCGTCACGGAGACGTCGTACGATGCGTTGTGAATGCTTCTCAAAGGGAGTTCCATCGTATTCGCACGTTCACACGGTTCGAGATGACTATGGCACGTCCACTCGGTGCAAGCTCTGAGATGACTATGAGTCACAGGAGGCAGGCAGGCAGGATCGGCTCGACGGGCGGGGTGAATCATCCTGATGAAACGAACGTGAATGGGTTTGTCCGAACTCGTATGCTCCGGGAGGAGTGAGTCACACCATAATCTAATGAAACGTGTACGGCGCTGATCGAATGGTTGTATCCCATTATATTGGGCAGATGTTTTGAGAAATTTTCCGATACAAGAATTAATTTCGGTTTTAATGTTTTATCACCACCACTTCCCCGAATACGCACCAAACATTTTCCTTCAGGGTAATTTTCACGAACTAAACACATTTTTTAAATGTTTTATCTCTCCTAAACATCTTTACAAACTGGGGCGCTATTAGAGAGAAACATATGTTCATATTTATCCTTTTTGTTTAACAGGCGATACTCATCTCTAAAATCTGTTAAAAACTCACACAAACCTTTAGCCACAACCTCACTACAAACCTCATCATGATATATATTAATGTAGTAGTAAAAATACTTAAGATTGTCCATGATGACAAGATTTACATTTCAGCCGTAGGGTACGAGTAATCGGCATGGTGTAACATGATATAATACCGCTTATTGCAACACTCATCCACAAGACTCACTACCCATAACTGTTGTTTACCTTCTGAGCGTGTTGCTTCTTCTACCACGCGGTATATGTGAGCCTTTCTAAAGCTTAGTTCTATAACATACTTCAGTACATCGTCTGTACTGCGAAATCCTACAACCCCCTCGCCAGAATATCCGTAGAGTATTTGAATAGCCTGACCCTTCGCACGATTCAATGCAGCCTTAAAAGAGGCAAAGGAGGCGGGAATAGGGAGTTTTTCAGTATCCACTACATTTACGCACTTAGCAGAATACCACTTCATAAAGGTTGAACACGCGATATTAAAGGTAGCCATTACTATTTTCTTCTATGCGAGAGAATACACGTCTGAGCTCAAGGGTATACAGAGGTCAACTGAGCACGTAGGGAAACCCAGGTTGCGGCATGACTCACGCTGCCGGTCTTACAGCGGGCGGGGCTTAGCTTTTTACTGTACACACACACACACACACACACACACACACACACACACAAAGTAAAACGCTAGTTGAAACATGATTTATTTAATCATCGAAATATTCAAGGTGTATATACATTAGGGTGGTACACAACAGCGTTTATTGGAATTTTAAATTCGGTCACATCTGCCCTTATTCTATTCCCCCACAAGAATAAACGTGCCAATTACGTGCCAATTATCTTTGCTCTAGGACCTTTTTATGCACTCGCTCAAAATTAAACAATTTGAATAATGACTTGACAATTTATGACTATATATATATATATATATATATATATATATAATATTAATATATTATGAAATTATAACAGCGGAACAAATAATGCACCCAGTTGAAGATCTTTAGGTCTTCTTGAGACCAGTTTTAGTCGGTTCTTTGAATTCCTTGCGGTGCTGAGCGATTGCGGGGAGAAGGTACTGCTTTTGCGCTTCATCCTTCGTGATTGTGCTGTTGAAAGCCTTAATGAGCGCAACTCTTCTTTCTGCGCAATCGTTAACCACTGCCATCTTCTCTACACGTTCCTTCATTCCTTGGTAAGCTGGATCTGTGTTCCAATCATTTGGTGTCTTGGACAGGAATGATTGCGCCTGTTCACTTCCGTGCGGCATGACGAGGTTCAAGAAGATTGCTGAACGTTTGGTGGCATAGAATTCCAAGGGATTGCTCGAGGAGAACGTTTTTCCGTCCACGCGCTTGAGTCCTTTTCTTTTTTCGGGAACAGCTACGATGTTTGAGCAATCCTCTCCTTCGTGGACGCGTGAACTCGAGGATCAAAGAGTGCCAAGGGGATTAAGTGCTCAGAAATGAACCACAAATGGCGCTTCATCGCGGCAAATGCCGCGTCGTTCGTCTTTCCTGGGTGAGCTTTCAGCTGGCGCAAAAAAGTGAGGTCATTCAATGGAGCCATGTATGCAACACTGGCCTCGTTCCAGTAGCGGCCGTAAAGGAGCGTGATAAACAGGCTTAGTTCCTCGATGTTCCGTTTCTCGGTCTGAAGCAAGGTGAATTGATCTCTGAATAGGAACACCTTGAGCGTGTAAATGGCCTTGGCCATCCATCGCGCATGGTGCATGGCTCCGGGGCTTCGAATTCTCACAGGACCGTCAAGCTTCCCTCCCAAGAAAAGGAGGCAGAGAAGCATCAGTTCATCATAGTCGTCCCGCTGGCTCTTCTTCTTGACAGTCTCCTTGTAGTAGGAGACCATTTCCTTCCTCTGCTCTGCTGTTTCAATGAACAGGCTGTCGGGTGCACTCTCGAACTTGCTGCGATCAATGAAAACCCAGTGCTGCTTGAAGCGCTTGAATAGGCCAATTTCAGGTCCACTGGATGTTCCGAAACAAGCACCGAAGGCCGCAGCAAGGACGACTTCTACCACGTGGTGTCGGCAAGCGATCCACACCAGATCAATACCCAACTCCTTTTCAATGAGAGTACAAGCTCCAGCATGAAGTCCCGTGTTGGACGCAGTTGTATCAAAAACAAGACCTCGAACGTTGCCCCTCAAAGACCAGTCGTCCACAAGCTTCAGGCACGCCTGAGCCTGAGATGCTCCAGTTGCAGCAGCTACCATTGGAACTCCAAGGAGTTTCTCTTCCCCGTTACCGGTTACAAGCACAGCCACACGGTCCACCACCTCTAACCCATGGGAGATATCTGTAAGCAGCTTACTATCCCAGTGCAAGAGAAGGGGCTCATGGGTCTTGAAAGTGGCCTGATCTTCGCGGCACACCGCTTGACGTGTACATTGTCTCACGCGACGAATGGTGCTGCGTGAGATTGACACTTCGTCCAAGTTTTGCCCCAGCGATTTAATAGTTGCTGCGATCACTGCCATTCCTTTCCTGTCACTGATGTTGTGGCGATCCAAGGCTAAGGAAATGTCAGGCATGATCACAGACTTCAATCGCTTAGGAGTGGAACGTTTTCGTGCTGACTCCTTAAAAACTACAGTATCTGAATCTGATGATTCAGATGTGCTTGAACTAGAAGCCTCCACTTCTCCCTGGGACCATCTAGCATCCGCCTCGCGCTTGGCCTTCTCCTCTCGGTTCATCTCCGCCTCACACCGAATCCTCTTCCTCGTTTGTTGGTCAGCCATTTTCTTGTCAATCGGGCCAAAGCTGGAGGAAGTGGGATTATCGAGCTGAGCGACAAGGAAGTTCTTGTCCTCCTCATTCATCATGGTCTCGAGGGCGTCATGACGTGAAAGATCGAACACATCGTCAAGGTCTCCGCGAAATATGTCCTCCTTCATTCTGTAGGATGGGAAATTCTTTGTGCGGTTCTTCTTCAGCCCCTTGTATTGCTCGTACAGTTTCAGGAGCTTCTTCTCGGCGTATCTGGTATCCGTCATTGGAACGTTTGCTTTTGTCCAAAACGGGATCAAAGCCTCAATGGTCATCACCGCACTGTTATATTCTGTCTTCCTCTCCTCCAGATGGTGGAACATGAATTTCCGGAGGACTTGAAGCTTGGTAGGGAGTCCTGCCCTAGTTAACTTCTCCTCCGCCTTCCCTAGTAACCACACCTCACTGCTAGACCGTGTTTTTGATTGCTTCGGCGGCATTTCTACACATTCCTACAAAAGAAAACGCCAAATTTAGTCATACTATTGTAATCAGTCATTAGTGAGACACGTCATGCATGATTGAGCGACCTCTTAACGACACCGTAGACCAACCATACTTCACACAGTTATTCACACTAAGTGTAGGAACAAAAGCACTAATGACCCAAAAGTGAAATCTCAGACGCTAAATTTTCCCTATGTTTGTGAACCACCCTAATATACATATTTACAAATACGTGTAATAATTAAGTTAGCAATAGACATCAAAGATTATGGTATCCGAAGGGCACGGTGTCATAGGTACCAGGCACCTGGTAGCGTTTCCTGTAGGTGTTACGGCATACCTTTGTACCCCTAAGTTCATTCACGCCCCCCAGCTTCTGCGCCCAAAAATTGTGGGTACCTACAGTCAGTTGGGGCGGCCAACCACACTCATCATCATCTTCCAAACACACTAGCTCCTTCAGCGAATCAAAGTTGACGACCCGCCGATTCGCTTGGTTAAGCTTGATACCCTTAGCCTTCACGATATACTTCGTTTCATCCCCTATCCTCACCCGTACCTCATAGGTTTTTGGCCCTGTTGACACAAACGAGTCGGCGTATGCGTTGTCCCCATACTCATCCTTGATCTCGTCAGTTAGCTCACCGAGGAACTCCCCAATAGCAGGCATGTATTCACCCCTCCTCGCTGTGAATATCACGCTCTCTGTATCGGCATACAAAACCCGCCGCCCAAGAGAATGCAATAGGCCCCAAAGTTTGATGCGCGCGTAGGCTGTTGTGAAGCTGGCTACAGGAATGTTTGTAACCCGTGAGGTATCTGTGGCCAATTCAGTATTGTTGTACTTTATTATGTAAGTATTGCCGACATTCACAATCTCCATGACCTCTTTATCGGGTGCGTTGGCGTAATCCCAGACTTCACTATAACTTTGCGCCAAATGAACGTTCCCTTTACCGGTATTCTGTGCAAATTTTCCCAAAAGACTGTTTAGGCACAATTTTGCACTAAGGCGCTTGCCAGGATTCTTTACAATTTGAGTACGATCAAGTTGTATACCTTCGTGGTCACGGTAACGCTGAATGTAAGACGTTTTTTCATCTTCGGTTTCAACCCCTCGGGGATATCCTGACGCCTCAACCTTGTCCTTCAAAAACGCGTTTATATATGGTGTGAAAAGGTTGGGTAGCTTCTGAAACCTCCACACTTCATGTATCTTCATTATTCTATACCCAGGCGAACGGCTAGGGCCAGCTCAGGGCTTGTGTACACACCTCTGATCTTACGCTGGTGAGGTGTATGGCCACAATCACCATTGTTCTCTTCTGCACACTTCACGCACAGGGGAAACATGAGTTTGTGATCTATAACGACGGGTAGGTAAGATCGGCATCCATAAATCGCGAGGGGGGAACACGTCTACGAAAGAAAGGCCGAAATAGTACCCATTCAAATTTCTTGAGAACTCTTTAATGGAGGGTAGGTTAGGACCCACTATTTTTTCAGGGGCATCTACGGGGTACGGATTGTTCTTCATCACGTAGGGGTATAAAGAACAGAAATCGTAGTAGTGGAGCTTCACGCCATCCGTAGGTGGAAAGTATAGCTTGAAGGGATTTGTACCCCCACCGAACAAGCTATCACCGCATTTGAGAGGATCCAGTACCATTGAACGTTTCATCGTGTTTATTTCTTCATGATACTTCTCATCGAGCTCCATCCAGGCATCATACTCATTACTCATGCTCCCACATGACTTTGTGAGTGAACTGGGACCCTATAAGTTCATCACGGGTGCGCGTCCACGCAATACAGTCGGCAGGAGATCTACCGTGGATATCTCCTGCGATTCCGCACTCAGGACGGGGGCATCCATGCCACCAGCAACCGTTAAAGGAATACACAGTCTTCTCGCCAGTGACACGGTTTTCACTTAGACCATCAACCCAAAAAGCCCAACCATTAACCTTAATGGGAACTTCACCCGTGTTGCGGGCATGCTTTACGTATACACCTGTCTGCTGCTGTAGGTGTATGAGCCAGTAAATAGCCTTGTGCCCATAACTGCGGGGGTTGTTTCTGTGGATAATGGCTAAGGTGCCTTTAGGCATGAAGTTATTCTTGAACACCGTAAAACTTAATGAGGCGATGGTGGTTGCGACTTGCAGCGGATCGCATTTGAAACGACATATGTACATCCTTCTAGAGGCCTGGAAACATACTCTTAGCACGCGCACATCATTCACGCAATATCGTTCACATTCATCAGCCATATTATAACGATTACGTTCATTAAAGCTGTTGTAGTATCGATCAAAATCTTCACGTTCATCTGCGCTCATACAGTCATAGTTAAAGTAATGTTTGGGTGGAGGTAGTCCTACATAATTTAAAGTTTCACTAGTGAGGAATGTGTAAGGGAAGTATCCTTTTGAAACCTCAGCTGCTACGCCCATCACCTTGGGTAGCTTTGCTAATTTACAAGGTGTGAATAATAAAGTGTCTTTAAATTGTACATTACCTCTTATTTGCATCTGTATTAATTTGTTGCCTCTTTTCAGTGGATCACATGTAAATATCTCAGAGGACTCGTGCTCAAGCTGCTCCTTATATAGGAACTGTGTGTCAAATTTTGCCCCGTTATGGGCGAGAATATACCCAGTCATTTTTTTTACCTTGTCCGCTAACTTGACAATATAGGACACAAAGAGTTTTACAGGGCTATCGTGGACATTCGTTTTAAAAACGTTTGTCCGTTTACCACATTTGTTACACTCATCACACTCGATCTCCATACACTCATCACAGATAGTCTGACTCACAAGTAAATGTGGAATGACCTCTGGTTTCAGCGTTCGTGTATGTTTCTATATCGTAGTACACAGTTACACAAGGGTTGTTTTTAGGCTTGGCATCTTTCGTATGACATACATGCTTTACACCATCCGCCTTATATTTCTCATGGCATGTAGAGCTGTGAATTTCGTCACATTTGTGCTTGAACTCGCCGCTACCATTCAAGGTGTGAAACATACCACATTCACAGGTTCTCATTTTCCTGCACGTACCAATTGATTTATGGAACTCAAAACAGCTATTATCGAAAAATGTGCGTCTACACGCATTACAATCCCTATTCTCAGCTTCAACTACACGGCTTTCACATTTGGGGCTTTTACACTGCTCATATACCATGTGGCAATCTTTACAATGTTTCACTATATCATCCGCAAACTCGAGACACCCCTTACACAAATCATGATGTCGTCCATATTTTCGACTTTTATCATAACTCGCGTAAAGGTCCCTTATATTTCGGATGGGGAGATATGTTGTACCCGACAATCCTAAAATAAGTAGGGGTCTTGTACGATCTCTCACACTGCTTTTAAAAACATACACAGTTCTACGACGATCATCCATACCAAATACAACTATACGAACATTCATTTCCTGTTCTACCATTCTCAGTTCTTCAGGGCCCATATTACAATCAAACTCAAGTTCACAGTCTTCAGCTAGTTTACGGGCACGCTCCACTACCGTAGGCAGCCAAATGTTTTTGGCCCGTGTATTTAGTACAGTAAACATATGAGCTAAGACTACTGCTATAAAGCCGCAACCACGATCGATGTTTATATGCCGTCTAAAAATAGCCTGAGAATTGAAGTTAAGAGTATATGGTGTGGCACTATGATCCGCAACACGGAATACACGGTCAATATTTACCGTGAAGTTGTCCATATTGAAGGCTATACTACTTTGGGAGGCCTGCATTATACGACCTAATGTATACTCTACATCTTCAGCAGCCAAACGCCTGAATGGCACTACTACCCAAAAATCATCTACATCACCATCATCTGACCCGAATCCGATGGTCATCCTCGTCCTGACTTCACGCTCCTCGCGGTTCTGAAGGGTAAACTCTACAATAAGTTCTACAACGCGACGTAGTCCGTGTTCAATACCGTTGCTATACATGGATCTAGGATCAACCCTGACTATATACCGATTTCTAGTGAAGGCTGGGGTTGGGGTTGCGGTGCGCACCAACTCGAATGTTATACCCTCCTCAACAGAACGGGGAGCAGCTGTGGAGGATGAATAAGGGGGTATATTTGGGGAAGACGCTGTTGTGGGGTTGGTTGCGTAAGACGTTGAGGGTAGGGGATCTATTACTATAGCATCAACAGAACGGGGAGCAGCTGTGGAGGATGAACAAGGGGGAATATTGGCGGAATAATCTACTGTGGGGGTTGTTGCGTAAGACGTTGATGGCTGGGGTTCTATTACCGGTGTTCCAACAACCCTGGATCTCTTTATACCCAACGTGGAGGATTCGTCATCGCACCTCCGCTTTGAGGAGGTGGGTACTGTACTGTAGATGCACAGTCAACGGGTTCATCCGTAATATCGATGATGGGGTGCTATACATCGTCGTCATTCACGGTTCTGTGGAAGAAAAAAAAATATAAGGAGCAACACTCGTTATTTGTAATATTTTGTAAATGAACCACTTAGGGGTGTGACGTGTTAGAAATGGAATCTGTAGAAAAATTCAGGTTCATGAGCCCATCCACATCTATTATATCTGGACGTACAGGTTGTGGTAAAACGGTGTTTATGCTTAATATCATTAAAGAAAAGGGGGAAATGTTCTCAAAATTTGTGCATAAAATTATATGGTGCTATTCGACATACCCATCAGTGTTCAACGAATACCAAGATGAGGTTTTGTTTCACAAGGGGATCTATGACGTTAATTCGTTAAAGGGAAATGAACATACAGTCATCGTAATTGACGATCTCATGTTGGAGATGGATAAAACGTTTGCCGAGACATTTACAGTATTCGCCCACCACCTTAACATGAGCGTGTTCTTCATCAATCAGAATCTATTTTTCAAAAATAGATACATGCGCGATGTGTCACTAAATACGCAGTATCTAGTCTTATTCGCGCAACGAAGAGATGTGTCACAAATTGGGGTATTAGCCAGTCAAATTTTTTTCCGAATCAGCGTAAGGAGTTTTTGGAGGTTTATAAAGGGGCCAGAAACCAAAGTTATGGATATTTGCTTTGAGACCTTCACCCGCGAAACACGTTTAGGGTGCTTCTAAGAACGAATATATTTCCAAGCGAACCTGAAACCGTGTATATTCCAGAATGACGAATAGACTAAAGAAATACCGCGAATTAATAAAAATGTATCAACGCCTGCCTCGAGCATTGCAGCAGATGTTTGTTAAAAATATCGACTCGGACTTTTTAAAATGCGTCTGTGAATTCTGCCTTAATGTTATAAAATGTAATGTTCCAAAGAAATCCTCTCAGAAGACTCGCTTACGTCGTTACAAGAACATAATACGGACGTTCTACCATAAAAGTCAGACTGTGGGTAAGAGAAAGCATATTATTGTACAAAGAGGCGGTTCGTTCCTGCCCATCTTATTTTCAATTTTGGGACCTTTACTGACGATTAATATAATGAAGAAGGTGGTTGTGATCCCGCACGAGGTGTATGCTTCATTACAAAGGAGTCCAGATGCGGTTCTAGAACCCCGTAAAAGTAGGCTTAAAAGAATGGAAAGTGAGTTGCTAACCTTATTAAACAGTGAAATGGCACCTGATGAGAAAAGGATCTTGTACCAAGAGGCTTTGCAGAAATTTCTTCATAAGTACGAAGATTATAAGCATCCTACAGAGCTCCCCGTGAGGCACAGCTCGAGTAGCGCTGAGCATAGCGACACAGGACCTGAGCAACCAAAGAGTAGCGGAACACAGTACATCGAACATGTGCTAAAAAACAGCCTCCCCCATACATTGAGGAATAAAGGGCTAAGTCTTTATAATCTATTGAATGAGGACCCCATCATACAGTGGACCGATACAGGCGAGATCATTGTTGAAGGAACAAGGGTACAAGGATTCAATATCGTTGATATTGTTCATGATCTGGTGAGAAAGTGGGATAGGCCTTCACCAACAGGATGGAGGCATATTAAAGCAAGACTACAACAAATAAATGTCCCCAAAACATTGATAGGTAATCTGAATAGGTTAAAAGACTTGGAACATGCACCGCACGTGTCACAACTGTGTACACCTTCGCCCCCAGCAGTTGCAGTGTCTCTGAAGAGGAGAAAGAAGAGAGTAGACAGCCAACCTTATCCACGTGCCTCTGTACTGAACGGACGCTTTTCCTGAGCTCTCTGATATTGCATCTACTTTTGCATATTGCTAAGAATTTTACTTTTGGAAAGTTTTGAATTTTATGTACGTGCGTTTATATTCACATTGTTATAGTTAAGTAATTGAATATTAGTGGTTTTTAGCGATTTAGAAGTTTTCATAGCGTGCCGGCTTAATTTAACTTAAACTTGTAACGGTTATAAACTTATTTTTAACTGCGCGGTCCTATGGCGATTACCTCACGCAGTGTACGTGAGGTAACGGAAAGACTTGCAACGCTTGATGAGGGCAGGGGTAGGGCTACGGTTGACGAAAGCCGAACCAATACTAACGTTGAAGACGTTAGTAATTTGAAGGGTGAGGTGCGTAATCTAGTTTCTAGTTTAGGTAACTTGTCGGGAAGGTTGGATAGAGTTGAGGAAGGGGTTAAGGTTTGTCCGAGAGTAGTAGATGGGGAGGGATTTAGAGAAGTTAAGGGTGGAGCTAGGCCGCGTACGTTAGGTGATAGGAATCCCCCCCTTCGTTCATTAGGAAAGGGACGTGAATGAAGGAGAAACTATTTTAATTGGGGACTCTTTAGTGCGCCACATGGACAAAGAGTTCGTTGAACGACATCCAACCAAGAGGAGGAGGGTCTGTCTCCCAGGGGCCAGGGTTGACAGAGTTAGAGACGAAGTGGATAGGATTGACGTTGCCTCCCGACACTCGATGTTGGTGACGATGGTAGGAGGCAACGACTCGTATAGGCCCGATACGAGAGTGCCTGACCTTTTGGAGAGATATAGGGGATTAATTAGGTCCCTGAAGGCGAGGTCAGATAGGTCTTTAGTTCTAGGTATTACCCCTAGGCACGGGTTGGGTCTTGGGATTACGTCAAAAACAATATTTTTTAATAATAAATTAGAAGAGATTTGTGCTGAGGAAAGTGTACCCTTCGTAAAGCTGTGGTCCGAATTCAGTGATCCTAGCCTTTTTATAAAAGATGGGGGGTGCATTTTAATGAAATACGTAATGCCAGGCTAGGTAGATTAATAGACGAAAACGTGCGAAAGCTGTATAGGTCGGAGCCTTCTTTAAACGTTGTGGGTCCGGGGAACGCGGGCCCCACGTGAAAAATAGTTTAAAACGCCGGCCCGTGGTAAAAACTAACTTAAACGTCTTTTATTGTAACGCGCTTAGTATTAGAAATAAAATAAACGAATTTAAGGTTATAATTTATTCCGGTAACTACGATATAGTTGCTATCACTGAAACTTGGTTAAATACCGTGACTCGGGACTTCTTGGGGGAATATGATATACCGGGTTTTAAACTCTTTACTAATGATAGGTTACATAGGATTCGTGACGGCGTTTTGCTGTACATTCGTAATTCCCTTAGGGCTATCGAGGTTAAGATAAATTTTCTGGCAGCAATTAATGCGATATGCGTTGAAGTTAGGGCATGTAGTATTAGTTTTAATTTTGTTGTTGTTTATAGACCTCCCGTTCAACCCCTCGATACAGATACTAGATTCTTCTCACTTCTTGGTAACTTTATTGATAATCGGAATAGTATAATTGTCAGAAACTTTAAGCGCCCTAATGTTAATTACGAGACTTTTACTGGTAATGAGGAGGGTTTGAGATTGATTGAGTTCATGGAAGATAATTTTTTACCACAGATGGTTACCGAACCAACGCGCGGTGACAATATTTTAGATTTGGTGATGACGAACGACGAAAATATAGTCGAAGGTTTAGAAGTAGGCGAGAGTTTAGGATGTAGTGATCATCAAATTCTTAGGTTTAAGTTATTGATAGAAAACACTAAGGATAGTAACGTAATAGAAGTCCCTGATTTTCGTGGGGCCAGTTTTGATAGTTTTGCGGATAGGATGAGAGTAGTGGACTGGGATAACTTATTTATGGGTAATGACACAAATTTGCATTGGGAGGCGTTTAAAGAAAGTTTTATGAATATTGAAAGGGAGTTTATTCCTCGTAGGCCCAAGCGCACTAGAAATCATGGTAGGTCCAAGTGGTGGACTAGGGAAATAGGCGAGTTCATAAACGAGCGTAACAGAGCGTATAGACTTAATAAGCGCAATGGCACAGCAGCTAACTTTAATAGATATATCGAGCTTAGACGTCAGGTTAAAAGAGCAGTAAGGAATGCTAAGCGTAATTTAGAGATACGTATAGCTGCGGATAGTAAACATAATCCAAAAAAGTTTTTTAAATATATCAATAATCGTAAGCCGATAAAAGATAACATTGGCCCTTTAGTGGATGTTAACGGCGCTTTGGGTTCTGACGTTCAGGCGATGGCGGGTATTTTCAATAACTTTTTTGCGACAGTTTTTACCGTCGAAGACGTAAATAATGTCCCCCGACGTGGACGATATCGTTCCATTTAGTAGCGAGACTATTTTGGATGAAATAACTGTTTACGAGGGTGAGATTGCGCATTATATCGATATGCTAAAAGTTAGAAAGGCTCCAAGCCCTGACGCTTTTTATCCCAGACATTTGAAAGAGTTGAAAGACGTTATCGTAGGCCCCTTAACGAAGATTTTTAATCAGTCACTCGAAACGGGGATTATTCCTGAAGACTTCAAATTAGTTAACGTCACGCCCATTTTTAAAAAAGGCGACCGCACGGTACCTAGTAATTATAGGCCCATTAGCTTAACGTCCATTGTAGGTAAACTTTGGGAATCCGTAGTTAGGGATCGTATCATCGATCACTTAGAAAGTAGAGATTTGATTAATAGTAGTTAGCATGGGTTTCGACGCCATAGATCTTGTTTAACTAATTTGTTAGAATTTTATAACGAAATAGTATGCGAATACGATAGGCATAGAGCGGCTGACGTTATTTATTTAGATTTTAAAAAGGCGTTCGATACAGTTCCGCATAGAAGATTAATTGCGAAGGTTAAAGCGCACGGTATACGCGGTCAGGTAGCTAACTGGTTAGAGGAATGGCTTCGTGCTAGGAGACAGAGGGTCGTTGTTAATGGTAGTGAATCGGGGTGGTTGGATGTAGGTAGCGTTGTCCCACAGGGTTCAGTGTTAGGCCCATTGCTATTCGTAATTTACATTAACGACATAGATGTAGGATTGACTAGTAACGTGTCAAAATTCGCGGATGATACTAAAATAGGCGGTAAGGTTGTTAACGAGGACGATAGAAATAGGCTCCAAGACGATGTAAATAGGATTATGGAGTGGACGGATAAGTGGCAGATGCAATTTAACGAAGACAAATGTAAAGTTTTGCATATAGGTTCTCGTAACAATAATTACACGTACACGATGGATGATAGAGAGTTAGCGAGCTTTGACGAGGAAGTAGATTTATGCGTACGCGTATCTAAGGATTTAAAAGTTAGGAACCAGTGCCTGGAGTCTTGCGCAAAAGCTAATAGGATGTTAGGCTTCATAGCGCGTAATTTCGAATTTAAATCGAAGGACATTATATTGCCCCTTTACAAGTCCCTAGTCAGGCCTCATTTAGAATATGCCGTTCAGTTTTGGTGCCCGTATTTGCGTGAGGATATTGATAGGTTAGAAAGGGTTCAGCGTCGTGCCACGAAACTAATTCCGTCATTGCGCAACAAGCCTTATGAAGATAGGATTAAAGAGTTAGACTTGCATTCACTCGAAATTAGGAGATTAAGGGGGGAGCTTATTGAAGTTTTCAAAATTGTTAATAACATCGATAACGTAAATTTTGACAAACTGTTCACTTTCGATAATAGCAATACTCGGAATAACGGATTTAAGTTGTGTGGCAGACGTTTCATTACTAACATCGCTAAAAACTTCTTTACGTTTAAAGTAACACTGCCCAACAAAAAAAACAATTTGTTGCTGATGATTTAATTCTAAGACCTGTTTTTGGATAATATTGATGTGCTGATTTCAAAAATCACCTTAGATTTTGTCCATCACATCAGGTTTTCGTGCAATGCAGTATGCCTATTTTGGGTGATCCATGAAGGGCGCTTATCAAAATTGATGATTTTTGAGACCTGTTAACAGCTGTTTTGCTGTTAAAAATTTATCTGTGGAATACGCAAATCTGTGCATTAAATCTAAAGGTCATGTACAACATATTAAAATCTTGGGTATCTGTGATTTCCCCCGGTGTGAGCGTGACGCCATGATCTGAGAGAGATTTTCCATTGGCGGAGTGAGAGTAGCCGGTTCCGCTAGTGACGTTACTTGTAAACTTTCAGCAGTTGGGTTGCAACATGAGCATTAAAGTTCACTATCTCAACAGTCATCTGGATAAATTTCCAGAAAATCTTGGTGATGTTAGTGAAGAGCAAGGTGAAAGGTTCCACCAAGATATCAAAGTGATGGAAGAACGATACCAAGGAAGGTGGGATACCCATATGATGGCTGACTACTGCTGGAGCCTGCAAAGAGATTGTCTTGACATCTCTCATTCTAGGAAGTCCTATAAGAGAAAATTTATCAGCACTGAAAAGTAAGAAAACAAGAAAAAGACTGTTAAGAAAACTGGTCCCGTGCTTATTTGCTTATTTAAACACTTTTAATCACTTTATGTGTCAATATTACCATTGTATATTAAAGTTCACTCCCTGCACAATTGTATACTTTTCCATGCTGATTCTGCGTATGTAAAAACTTATTTTTTGAAAAGAAAAAATTTGGGCATAACCCTGCCAAAATGCGATATCTCCAAAATATACGTATTTGATTGCTCGAAAACCTGACGTGATAGGCAAAAACTAAGGTGATTTTTCCTATGGTAGCGTTAATAGATTTTACAGAGGTGCTTATGATGTAAGGAAAAAAGATGCTGAGAGATTTTTGCGGAGCCAGGATGTTTATACACTTCATAAACCTGTGAGAAAAAGGTTTAAAACAGCCAAGACAACAGCCGCCTCGATTGACTCTATTTGGCAGACAGATTTAACAGACATGCAAAGATATTCAATGTATAACGATGGCTACCGTTACATCCTATTCATAATAGGTGTATTCTCTAGATACCTGTGGCTAATTCCCCTGAAAAATAAATCGCCTGAAACAGTTGCTAAAGCGGCCAAAACGCTGATGTTCAAAGAAAACAGGATTCCTGGCTATTTTTGTACGGATATGGGAAAAGAATTTATAGGACGAGCTTTTCAGAACATGCTGTCAGAGTTTAATATCAGCTATTACACTTCCAATTCTATACATAAGGCTTCTTTAACTGAAAGAGTTCAACGTACCATAAAGGAACGCATGCACCGATATTTTACATAAAAACACATACAGATATATAAACGTTCTCGGTTCATTGGCTTCATCCTACAACCGTTCACACCATCGTACGATCGGTACAACGCCTAATGATGTTTTAGAAAGAGGCAAGCGCCCGAGAAGAGATGGAGTGCCGCTACCACCACCACACTCTGCGCGTTTCAAAATCAGTGACTATGTAAGGCTGTCACGTTCGGGAAATAAATTCGCGAAGGGTTTTGAGCAAGGATGGACACGCGAGATTTTTAAAGTTAGGACTATGAGATCTAAGGGCAATATAATGATGTATTACGTTGAAGATTTGAATGGAGAAGAGATCTCGGGAGGCTTTTACCGGGAGGAATTGCAGAAAGTGGCATTTAATTTAGGGAAAAATGTGTTTAAAATTGAGAAAATTTTAGGAAGCAAAGGTACAGGAAAGAGAAAAATGTACCTGGTGAAGTGGCTAGGTTACCCAGAAAGCTTCACTACCTATATAAATGCTGATGCAGTAATGAAGCTTAATTAGTATGCAGCATGACTCCTAACCATTTCTACGTCACACTCCCGTCCTCCTCGTCCCTGTATGTACACCCTAACAACGCACTAGCCATTTTTGTAACAGAACCCCATGGGCCCATTGAGTTGGGCCGTGATTCGTATGAGGTGGGGATATGTGAAATTCAGTTGGATACCCTCTTTTTAAATATTGATTATAAAGATACCGTTTTTACGATTCTTAGAAACTGTGATGAGTGTGCAAAAGCCGGGTTAAGTCGGGGTGAAACTATACGTATCGCCCGGACTGAGGTTGCACAGTTTTTCAGTACAACAGTGACACTAGGACCGGGTCGTTATGGTTCGGCTGAGGATGTTGTGAGAGACTTAAACATGTGTTTAAAAAACTCACGCCTTACGAATGATTTAATATATGAAATCGTAAACAAAGGAAACCCTGCACATACTCTAATGCTAAAATCAAAGGTTAACAGAAATCTTAAAGACGGAAGTGTTCAAAATTATAACCGAGGGGCGTTATCGAGCAGCCTTCCAAAGAGACACCTTTCACGAGGCACCGGATGACTTGTCCACCTTAGTGTATCAATTGAAGATGGAGAAATTGGATGTAAGCTCTCAGCCTCCAGACATGTGCTATATTTACAGCAATATAGCGGAACACCAGTTTGTTGGAGATACCCAGGCACGCCTGCTATGCATAGCTCACATCCCCAACCATAGAGGAAGGAGTGTGAGTATTACATATGACATACCCCATTATGTGAATGTTGCAACTAATCTAATAACTAATATCTCAATATATATAAGAACGATTGATGGCAAGAATTTCCCATTCGGTGACGGGAGCTTAAGAGTGAAGCTGCACTTTCGGCGCACTGAGTTATAATGTACAGAAAGCCTTTCACAGTATACCAAGGGGTGAGATACCAGCGTGGTAGTGGACTTGGGTCCATTTTTTCATCCATACTACGCACCGCTGTCCCACTGTTGAAGAGGGGGGCGAGGTACCTAGGGAGGAAGGCGTTACAAACAGGTTTTAACGCGGCAGACGACATATTGGCTGGCACTAAGCCTAAAGAAGCTCTAAAAAACATTTAAAACGTACACGGAATAAAATCATCAAAGATGCGAAGAGAAAAATGCGTGGTGGCGGAAAGAAGAGAGCTGCTAGGAAGAAGGGGTTACCAACACGTGGTGGAAAGAAGAAGAGATCTGCTAGGAAGAAGAGGTTACCATCACGTGGCGTTAAACGCAAAAGGAAACCAAAAAAGAAGTGCTGAAAGCGTATGAAACCTGTGGCTGATCATTTTTATAACTGATATAAGCTGAGGACGCTATTTCTGACACTATTTCTGACTCGTCATGGCACGTTTCATCCATCCGTGTAGTTCACAGTGCTGTAAATCGGAACTGTCCCTCTTTGATATACTATCTACTCAGGTCTCTATTGAACATAGTGACTTTATTACAATTAACCCGTTAAACACAATTAGTTCACCCAGTGCCCCTATAGAATTCGTGATACCCAGTTCAGGCCCTTACTTTTTTGACCCAAGTTGCACACACATATGAAAATAAAAACCCACTCTAATAGACAGAGTTTATTTCCACGACAGTTTCGACGCCCACTGGCATCCTCCTCGGGTGGATACAGAAACACGAATGAACCAAAACAAGAGGGAAAAACAGTCCAGGGACCGACCGTTAAGAAATTCGCACCTAGGTTAGATCCCATTCTCCCGACACCGGAAGGGCATTTTCATTAAGTCGGGAGAATGGGATCTAACCTAGGTGCGAATTTCTTAACGGTCGGTCCCTGGACTGTTTTTCCCTCTTGTTTTGGTTCATTCGTGTTTCTGTATCCACCCGAGGAGGATGCCAGTGGGCGTCGAAACTGTCGTGGAAATAAACTCTGTCTATTAGAGTGGGGTTTTATTTTCATATTTTGACCTTCACGTAGAAAAAAGTGAAGTTTTTTGCATTTATTGCACACACATGTATGCTAAACTACGCATAGCTCATTCTGACGGAACGGATTGCGATGATAGTTACGCGGCCTACCCTGAAACCAACTTTCTGCACTCCATATTCAGTCAGTGTGATGTATATTTAAATCAGACTAACATCTCGGCAGGCACGGGGTATTATCACCTACGAGACTATCTGGAAAATGTCCTCAACTTTTCAAAAGAAGCGAAGGACACCTTTTTATCCGCCGAGGGGTATTACCACACTAAAGATGAAAATGGAATAAAGGATAAATTTAAAAATTCTTAAAAGAAGATATATGAATGTTTTGGACGTCTGCATACAGACTTTATTTTCCAGGAGAAGTTGCTTATGAACGGGGTAGATATGAAATTGAAGCTTACCCGCACGAACCCTGAGATCTGCATAAATCTGGGGACCGACCAAGAAGAAGGCGCGAAACCTGTTGTGATACACATCATGGAAACGTATTTGCGTATACGCCGAGTGAAATTAAGCTCCCCGAAGCAAATAGAAATTGAGAAAGATTTGGTACATGCCACAGTGAAATATCCAATTGACAGGGTACAGATCAAGCTCTACACGATTCCCGCAGGGCTGGCATCGAAACAGCTAGAAAACATTGCTCTTGGAGTCCTACCTAAAAGGATTTTAATTGGAATGCAAGACCACGCCTCGACGAATGGAAATTATAAAAAGAGTGCCTTAAAATTCGAAAATTTCGGCCTTAAAAAATATTACTATATACGTAAATGGCATCGCCCTGGGTGGGGTAATGGATATGGATTACTCAACAGATGCAGTGTTCCCACTCTGCGCGAGAGCTTATAGTACTTTGGCTCATAATACAGGTGCGTGTGATGAACTTGGTTTCGGTATAACACAGAAAGAATTTGTTGAAAAATTTAACGTCTACTCATTTGACATTACACCTCACTTAACTGCTGGCGTAAATACGCATTTAAACCCCCAACAGAACGTTACTATCTCAGTGAGGCTGGAATTTGCCAAACCTGTAGACGCTCCTATTAGTGTACTAGTATACATCGAGTTGCAAGCCCTAATAGAAGTAGATAGATTTAGAAACGTAACCACAGATTTTTAAAATGGACGCGAATACACTCCAGAGAGGGATGAAAAGTGACTGTTTCGCGCGCTCAAAATTTATCGGAGTGTTTGCGAAGAATGAAATATTGAAGCTGGCTAGTTCGGTAAACTGGTACGGGTTTTTCTTTAACACCGACATTGTGGGGGGATGAGGGGATTCATTGGTTTGCAATCTATTTTAAAACTAAGGAAAGAATGTACTATTTCGATTCACTCGGATTTCCACCGTGGAATGACTCGGCAATTGTGAAGTTCATAATGCAACTAAACGTACCAGAGATTATTTGGAATCCATATCGTTTCCAAGGACATTATACTGAAACATGTGGAATGTATTGCATTTTGTTTCTCATGCATATATCACGTGGGAAGGGATTTATGAATTTTTTAAAATTATTCGATCTATGCGACAAATATGAATGATAAAAGTGTATGCAGATCGATAAAAAAAAGGTTCCAATATGTTAGTACCCCCTGTAATGTGTAAGATGTATATTGTGTAAACCTATATACACACATTTGTTTCCATTAAGAATTATGTAGCGGATGCTGTTACCGTTTTTGTACATGTTTTCTACTGTTTAATAAATAGAAATATATTACGTTTTGTTCTTACCCTCAAAAAATACTTACATAATCTCCTCGATGACCTCGCATTCGCTTAACCGGATGTGCGCCAGTACCACGACTTCTGGATCGCTGGGTAGGCTAAGTGGGGTGGCTACCACTTCATTTATCACCCTTTCGTCAAAAGTTGCAATAACACGCTGAAGTTCCGTCCCGGTCCTATAAGATTAAGTAAAAATAAAGAGAAAATTATTTTTCAAAACGCAGGCAATTCTTAAATTTTTAATATTTCTAAATCCTACCTGTACAAGAAATGTACAAATATAAACACGCCATATATATATATATATATATATATATATATATATATATATATATATGTGGAAATAACGACGAAGGAGGTAGAGAATAATTGAAAATATTTTTCAAAACGCAATTATTGTGGCCTTTTATGAGTTAATTCTGATTGAAACGTTATATATATATATAGGCCGAGAATAAAGCACAAACTAATTTCAAAACGCGTTTGTTATGGCACTTATAAGCTAATTAACACTGAATGAAGCGATGTATATAAATGTGACGTGACCCGGTTAGGTTCAGTTGTGCTAGGTTAGGTCAGGTTATATTATAAACGAGAAAAATTAATCTTTAAATTATCGAGAGCCTTGTAATTTAAATAAATGTCATGAAATTGGATGCGGTTAATTCGTTTTGTGTGCACCATATATATATATATATATATATATATATATATGCTGCAAATCCACAAGGAAAAAGAAAAACGATTCCAAGGCCTTTCGGGTATTCAGAGCTACACCTCGGTCAGGGAATGAAGATAAAAGGCGAGATGCCCATAGATATATACAACGTACAGGAAAAACAAAACAATTAGCACATACTTAACAAGGGTTAATGAGAGGCAAAAGAAATTTTAACATGATATTGTCAATTTTATACATTCCCGCACTGTTATTGAAATTGTTTTTAAAATGAATAAATGCACATTCTAGAATATTTCTTTTTATTATATCTCTGTCTTTAACAAGCGCTTTAGAACTATCCCACTTGATGCTATGGTTACAACTATACATATGGTTAAATAAAGCATTGGAATTATTAGCTGTTCTACAAGCATATTTCTGCTGTTTTACCCTAATATCTAACGTTTTACCGGTTTGGCCTATATATACTGAGTTACATTGTGTACATCCGATCGAATACACTCAACCAACAACATTATCAGGGCTATTCTTTATTAGGCGTGATTTAACAGTATTATTATACTTAAAGATTACATTAATGCCAATTGCTTTAAGTAAAGTTGGAAGGTATTGAAAATTAACATGGTAAGGTAGGCTAAGGATATTTTTATGCTGAAATTCCTTTACAATTACATTATTATAATACTTATTCTTGGCTTTCTTAAGACAGTTATCTAAAAATGAAATAGGATAACATAATTTAATACCAATATTCATGATATTGCATAACTCGGAATCTAAAAATTCAGGAGTGACAACACTCAATGCTCGAAGAAACATAGCAGAGAAAATAGAGGATTTAATCGAAGGATGATGGTCGGAATAAAAATGCACATAAGAGTTATTATTAGTAGGCTTACGGTAGACTTCATATTTGAACTGATTAGAGCATCTCCAAATTTTTAGATCAATAAAAGATAGGCTTCCATCATTTTCTTTTTCAACTGTGAACTTAATAGATAGGACTAAATTGTTGAGCCTACCAAGAAATAAGTCAACATCCAAATTATTAGGCCACAGGCATAAACTATCATCTATATACCTGTACCAAACCAGGTTAAAATTAACAATCGTAGGCAAAATTCTACTTTAAAAAAATTCCATATATAAATTAGCTAGTACAGGTGAAAGGGGATTTCCTATAGCCAATCCAAACGACATAGCATGAAACTTATTTTCAAACTGAAATTTACAATCTTTGACACAAAGCATAATTAACTCAACAAGAGTGTTGTGTTGAACAGGGAAAGAATATTCAGAGATCTTATCTTTTAAAAAATCAAGTAGGTCATCAACAGGGACTTTTGTGAATAGCAAGCATACATCGAAGCTTACCAATTTGAAATTAGGGTCATTAGGGATCTTCAGTTTGTCAATAAGATCCATGCTATTTACAATATGTGACTCAGAAATAGAGCCAACTAACGGCGTTAATAAACTAACTAACCATTTTGATAGCTTATAGGTTACGGAGCCCACTGAGCTAACAATAGGCCTCATGGGATTATTAACTTTGTGTTTTTACTAAGCCGTACAGATATGGTAGTGAAGGATTGATACTAAGAAACTGCTGTGAAAGCCCAATATAGTTATTTTTTAATATTTCTCTTAATTTTCTGTTAAACATTTTATTAACATCCTCCAATGGGTCTCTATTCACGATCACTCAATAAGGTATTCATCTTTTCAATATAACTGTTTTTGTCCATGATGACGATCGAATTGGATTTGTCCGCTTTAGTAATATGTAATGAATTATTATTTTTAAGTGTTTTTAGGGCTTTTTCAAACCTCAAAGGATAATTCGATTCATACCTCGTATTAAAAGCAATTTCAATTTCAATAACTGCGGGAATGTATAAAATTGACAATATCATGTTAAAATTTAGTTTGCCTCTCATTAACCCTTGTTAAGTATGTTCTAATTGTTTTCTTTTTCCTGTACGTTGTATATATCTATGGGCATCTCGCCTTTTATATTCATTCACTGGCGAGGTGTAGCTCTGAATACACGAAAGGCCTTGGAATCGTTTTTCTTTTTCCTTGTGGGTTTGCAGCATTCATTCATTTCACGTGTTTTATTGTGAAATTCATCCCATATATATATATATATATATATATTAGGGTGTGTTTATGGTATATGGTGAAAAATGCGAAATGAAAATGCAAGGGAGCGGAACCCTTTATTTTGTGAGGATACATGAGAAAACAGAACAGGCAAAATTTCTTTGTAATCCAACAACATTTAGAGGTTGCCCACAGCTGATAGGTATTTTCAATTTATAGGGCAATGGAAATTTTAATTCTCAGTTTAAATGATAAATTGCATCTCCAATATACATCTCCAATAAGTATTCAGAACAAATATGTCGTGTGAGTATATTCACTAAATTCATAATTAACGATTAAAGTACATGACACCTCGAGTGTTGGCGTTCATTTTTTCATCAAAGTGGCTTTGGAGGCTGTCGGCAAGACTTTACGATGTTCTTCGACGATTTGAATCATGAACTGCATCTGCTCTTCGTTCCGAGTCCTTCCAGCCTTCGTGAATTCTTGAATCAATGCTATGCCTCGCTCTGCTGCATCATTCACTACATTTAAGGAATCCACCCTGATCTTTGCTGAACCAAAGCTGGTGTTGTTTTCCCAGTTTGATGGATCCTCTTGCAGGAAATCGACCGGAAGATCTAGAAGGGTGAACAGATTGTACGTATTTGAAGAGCAAAAGTCTGCCAGGATCTTTCCTCTTGGATCTGGAATCCAGACTCGTCGGGGGGGAGCTTCTGACCCTTCAACGGAATTCATATTCTCTACCATTTTCCGCTTCTCATCACCATCGACTGCAGGATCGAATAGTGCAAGGCCCACGTTTACCTCATTGAGGTACCAGAGATGCCGATTAAAACTCTTGTACCCAGCGGCGTTGGTGTTTTGCAACTTTTGAAGGAGGGCTAAGTCGCTTCGTGGAGCGCTTGCTGCTTCTCTTGCTGAAAACCACGGAAGGACGTAATCTTGAGCAACGAAGAGACAGAAGTCCCGCAACCCAGAAATCAGGCGGTCACTGCTACTTGCTCCACGAGATGTTGAAGGACATTGGTTCATGTGCATCGTGAACTGGTATCTGAACATCCAAATCTTGAAAGAGTAAATTCCACGCGCCATCCACCGTGCTCGGTGCAAAGCCCCTGGAGCCATGAACACAGGACTCCGACGTCCGTGAGGTACTCCTCCCAAGAAAATGACTACAAGTTCAAGAAGCTCTTTTTAGTCATCTCTGGGATGCTTCACTTTCAGAAGGTCATTTGCTTCATGAATCATCTTCTCGGCCCAGGGACTGATCACTGCAGCCGTCTCCTCTTCGTCCGCGGCAGTGGAGTATTCATTCAATTTCAGTTGCGGCCAAACATTACGGAAGCTCTGGAAAATCGTAATCTCAGGTCCTTTGGAAAGGTCTCCAACAAGGAAAGAAAATACTGCTTCAAGCAGCAGTTCCAGCACGTGATGTCGACACGCAAAGTAAATCATTTCACGCCCGAGAGCCTGCTCTACTCGCACACACACTCCTCCATGGATGCCGGTGTTGGTGGCTGTCGTGTCAAAGCAAAGAGCTTTGATCTTCTGGCCAAGATCCCAGTTTTCGATGGTTTCGATGATGACGATTGCTGTCCTTTCTGCCTTGGAGTCTGGGAGTTTGGGGATGGCTAGAATCTTGCTCATCCCATCCCCGGTAACTAAGATGGCTAAACGGTCGATTTTGTCTCTTCCCATTAAGTCTGCCATAAGTTTTCCATCCCAGTGAAGAACAAGAGGGCATTCAGGCTTGTAGGAAGCTCTCACCTCTGCTTCGTGGGCTGATCTGTACCTGGATCTGCTGGCCCGAATAGCACTTGGACTGAGGCACATCTCACTTATGTCCTGACCCATTTGCATGCCAAAGGGGATGAGAACACGAGCAGCTGTCCTGTCGCTCATCCGCGTGCGGTCCAATGCCGCAGCGACCTCCGAACTGATTGCCGTCGTCCCACGGCGATATTTTGGAGCCGACGATGTAACTGGCTTTCTTTCGGGACTTGTTTCCTCACTTGATGACGCTGACGATGAGGTTTCCATAACAATGGTAGCAGAGATTTCTTCCATTTCCTGCACATGCCTGTCTTTCCGCTTCAATTCCTGAGCAGTTCTTTCTTGGGCCCTTGCGACTTTTTTGGCAATCTTCTTGTCGACATTTCCAATCCTTCCTCTCCGACCCTCTCCCTTTGAGCAAGCAGGAAGTCCTTGTCCTCCTGAATTTTGATAAGATTTAGGGCATTTTGGTGACCAATGTCGAAAAGGTTGTTCAAGCTTGACCTGAACGCAGCCTGGTTGTCCAAATTGGTCTTCGTTTTCCGCGAAATTCTCTTCTTCAAACCCTGCCATTCGTCATGCAATTTCCGGACGTGCTTCTTGACGTCGTGCGGATGTTTCGTCGGTAAACCTTCTGTCACCCAGATTTCAATGATGGCTTGTGATGTCGAGGACACACTCTCAGCTAAGGATTTCTTCTCTTCATTGTGGAGATGGAAAAGGTACTTCAATACATCACCTCTTGAAGGTAATTGCTGACCGGCAATAGTAGGACTTGATGACCCCACAAGCCAGATTGATTTCTTCGATCTTGTACATGCCGCCATCGTTCACCAGTTATCTGTGAATAAGACAAAACAGTGAAATTGGTAAGTTAATTTAACCCATTCATGGATAAAGTACCTCAGGAAAATGTGTAGAAATAAGCCACCCTCTTTGTAACCGTAATCTGTGTTCAAACAATGATTGGCTGATAACCCATGAACACAATATGTATTAAAATTATAATAATTTTGCGAAATCATGCATACATAACCATTTACAGTATATCCAATCCATATATAAATTTAAAATAATCTACGGTACACTACACTATTTCACTCAAACGATGCGAAAAAAGATGATTGCAATACGCTGAAGCAGAGAGCGTCCAAAATTTTATACGCATAAAAATTAAACCTTATAACTATTTTTGGAAACAAAAATATTGCCGGTAAAACAAGTCATTATACTTACAAACAATTCATAATACCATCCATTACAGTGCTAAGTAAAAAAAACGTTTGAAATATATGAATTATTTAAATAACACTTACCGTTATGAGAAGAGAACTGTGATGCTTCTTGGCCACCATTACGTAAATGCACGAAAGACGTGAGTAATTAAGAGAAAACGATTTAGAATTAAAGAAAATTCATTTGTTAGTATACTGAAGTAAAGAAATATGGATTATCAGAACGCAATTGACAAATGCAATTTCTAATTTTGGGGACGCTGTGTATCAATGGGTTAATAAACACTAGAAGTGACTTAAAAAGGGCGCATAAATAAATGAGCATATGGGTAAAACTTTGGGGTCTTCGGGCAACCTCTAAATATTTGATGATTTTCCAAAAATATCATGTGCTTTATTTGCTCCCGGAACCTCATCATTTGCGGGGTTCCGTGACCCGAAATTCACATTTTCAGTTTTTAAAAGCACCCTAATATATATATATATATATATATATATATATATATCCCATCCTACCCAATCTTATTGTTCACGATTCGAAAAACATTATATAACCTAAAAACACTTACATTAGCTCATCTGAAATCTCGCTTGACCGACTGTGATTCAATACTGAGCCTTCTGTTTCGCTGGGTAGGCTGTTCGGAGAAGAATCCATAGCATGTATTCCCCTTTCATCAAAAGTGACAATAACACGCTGAAGTTCTGTCCCGGTCCTATAAGATTAAGTAAAAATAAAGAGAAAGTTATTTTTCAAAACGCAGGCAATTCTTAAAAGTTTTAATATTTCTAAAATCATACCTGTACAAGAAATGTACAAATATAAACACGCCATATATATATATATATATATATATATATATATATGCAGGAAATAACGACGAAGGAGGTAGAGAATAATTGAAAATATTTTGCAAAGCGCAATTATTGTGGCCTTTTATAAGTTAATTCTGATTGAAACGTTGTATATATAGGCCGAGAATAAAGCACAAACTAATTTCAAAACGCGTTTGTTATGGCACTTATAAGCTAATTAACACTGAATGAAGCGATGTATATAAATGTGGCCCGGTTAGGTTCAATTGTGCTAGGTTAGGTCAGGTTATATTATAAACGAGAAAAATTCATCTTTAAATTATCGAGAAACAGGCAAAAACAATGGGACTAATTTTACGTTGTAGAAAAATTCAGAACAAAAGGAGATTAGATTGTCAATTATAAGTTACTCACATTTCGATAAAGTCTTCATTGAACGGTTCTTGCATATCGCCACAAATTTCCATAACATTCTTTGTTGATAGGAGATCCCCCGGTCTGCAACGTTGAAGAGGTGCAATGCTGCTTGACCGTAAATATCGCTTTCGCCAATCAGGTCGGGTGATTCGTCGAGCTCAGTCATTGTTGTAGAAATCGCTAGTTGGAGAAACTGCATCTCTGTGTCGTGATTCACTCTTTATAAAGGGGCGCGCGATCAACCCACAAGAGCGAACCTTGGCACCCTATTGGTTAGTGGTGAAATTTGGGAGGAGATTAGAACTTAGTCCTGCATTTTCGACCAACCCGAGGACCTGGCTCCTCCCAACAGTGTCGTGATTGGCTAACTCCATTAAGTCTGGGCATGAATTTGGGAGGTGCTTAGTTGTAGGCCTGCATGCACCCCAACTGTGGTCCTGGGCACAGTGTAGTGATTGGCTGTCTCCCGTCAATCTGGGCGGGTCATCTGCCCCGCGAATCGGGCCATTATCAGATACAAATTTAATTTTTCTGTGATATTCCATATCACAGCAAATATTGATTTAAGATTTGAGATCCAAAACATCGGCTTGTTTGAAATGAATTTGTTGTCCCATGAAGGCTTTGTTTGTTTTCCCGGCGATTCAATTTAAATTTCTGCGAAAATGTCTTATATTGTTACAAGACCTTTCTGTGGTGGAAACAGTCCTCTGAAATCTTTGTTTATTTTTTTTATTAACCTTTACGGGTTATTTGCCTATATAGTCACTTACAGAATAGGAAAGACTCGTATATGATGCTAAAGGTTTCAGATTGAAAAACAATTTCTGTTTGTGCCAAGGGTTTCTGTCAGAAATAGTCTAAAATACGTGCTTTTTCTTGTCACAAAACCTTTCTGTGGTGGAACAGCCCTGCTATATATATATATATATATATATATATACAGTATATATATAGATATATATATATATATATATATATTGTATAGATAATAACAGCCTTTATTTTCCGACCAGGCCATGCTTTGTACGGTTTAGCCAAAAACATTTATGTATTGTGTGTGCTGTTCCAAGAGTAATCTGTTTATCTGCTTTTACGGCCAAATGGTGATTAGTAAAGCATGTACGTATGGTTTCAGATTTGTTATTGAAGAGAGATGTGTTATTTGCGCTGAAAACCCCCAACTCGGCTATTGTATGATAAATTTGGTATTTACATGTCAGAAATTCATATCACGGCGCTGTCCATGGAACAATAGTGTATGGAAAACTTCTATTTAAACACCATCTTGGAGTATCTGCCTGCTGATAACTTGGATGGACCTCTATTGTCGTATATATAAATAAATTAGCCAAAATATTTAAAAGAATTATCAGGAAGGCCCCGTTTAAACTCTGGGTAGGTGATAATATTGTCTATTTTCCTGGCTATGAAAAAAATTATTATTTTAAAATCAGCAAGAATTCGCAGTTATAAATATCATAATATATATATATATATTAGACCGTTTCACGATTATATGGTAATTTTTCAAATTGAATTTTGATAAACGCACACACTATTATTTTTTTATATAAATGAAGAAAAACAAATAGACAAAATATCATTTTATTTGAATGATAAAAAGGCACCCCTCAGATGGCACTTCTTTTACATTAATGGATAATTAGAGCAAATATAAGACTGAACGAAAAATATGTTTTAAAACAAAGCGACTTAAATTCTATTTAAGACATAAGACTTATATTGATTAAGAATATAGGGATTTCAGTGGCTGAGGGACCTCCTTTCTCTGATTTTCAATGATTTGAAAGGCCAGTTGTCTCTCTTCCTCACTCTTTGTGAGCTTCTCATTAAACTCTGTAGCCAGTTTGACTCCTCGTTCAGCACAGTCGTTGATTACTTTGACTGCCATGACCCGATTACGGTGCTCCTCAATGTCTTCAAGTTTCTTGGGAATTTCTATTTTCAAACACTTGAAGAAGTCTTGTGTTTGAGTTGTGACAAAACTGGTAATCTTTAAGTCATTGGGGTTTTGCAACATTCGGGGGTCCACCTTTCTTGCCCTCACTTTTCGAGGAGGTGCGTGGTGAAGGTTGTGGAGCATTAGAACCTTATCATCTTTAGTCACGAGGTTTGAGAAAAAGCCAAATCCTACAAGATCCTCTCTCAAGTACCAACCATGGTTCTGAAGTTTTTTGAGGGCTGTAGCACCCACTTCCTTATCAACCTGGCTCTTGTAGATATGTAGCATCTTGAGGAGGGCCAAATCATTTTCTGGAGCATCAATTCCAACTGGAGATGTATACCAAGCTTGAAGATAAACTGTCACTGAAAAGGCGTTTATTCGTATCAGAGCTTGTTTTTCATGAGGGGTGAGAAGGAATTGGTTCCTAAATAAGTAAATTTTTAAGGAATAGATGCCCTTTCCCATCCATCTAGCTCTGCTGTAAGCTCCTGGGTAGTGGAATCTGCTATCAGAGCCTTTATTTGTTTTAGGCATTGGACAACCAAGGAAGATAAGTGCAAGTTCTAAGTATTCCCTGTAGTCACCTCGAGTGTGGCCCTCTTGAAGTTTGGAGTTGATGAAAGAAATAAGCTTGTCTCTGTGCTTCAAGATCCAATGATCTAAAGATTCTGAGGTGAGATCATTGGGTTCATAGGGCTTGTAATTCTGCTGATCAATGTTATCCCAACAATCTCTGAATCGATTGAATAAGGGAATTTGTGGACCCGAAGAAGAGAAAAACATGTCAAAAACTGCAGTGATAAGAAGCTCGTGGATATGGTGGCGGCATGCCAGAAAAAGGAGTGATCTCTGAAGGTCCTTTTGGATGATGGTACAAGCCCCAGCAGTAGTATCAAAACAAAGGCCTGCTACCCACTCATTTACTTGTGGCCATTGCTTCAAGACATCTAAAACTGCTCTCCCCATTTCTTCTCCCGTTCTAGAAATAAGCTTTGGAATAGACAGTAATTTTTCTAATTCGCCTGCACCAGTCACAACAATGGGCATTACATCAATCTTACCCCCATGCATGGATGGAAGAAGCTTTCCATCAAAATGAATTATTAAATGGGTATTTGGTTGGAAACTGGCTTTAATGTCTTCTCCCATCTGCATCCGTGTTGATCGCCGAGACCTGTAGATAGAGGATGATGAAAGTGTGATCTCTTCAATTTCCACTCCAGCAGCTGAAAGGGCAGGTGCCACAATGTGCATGGCAGCTCTTGCAGATGTTCCAGTGCGGTCCAGAGCAGCCAAGAACTTTTTATCCCTAACAATTACACCTGGTTCAAGCTTCTCCTTTTTTGAAGATGATGATGAGAGTACTCTGTAGAACAATTCATCACCAGATGATTCTTCACTTCCTCCTGAACCGGAATTTTCACATTGGTTGAGATCCACAACCTTTGTCAATTGCCTCATTTCTTCCTTTGATTTCCTGCGAAGTTTTTCCATTCTTTCCATGCTTATCTGTCGTGCTTTTGCCTTTCTTGAAAACTCCTTGTCTTCTGGACCCATAATCATTTTCCGATCGTTCCTTTGATCCTTAAGAAAATCTTTATCCTCCTGCAATTTTATTTCTGTTTCCACTTCTGAATGAGCTACATCGAAAAGCTTCTTTAAGCTGGTGACAAATTCTGCTTCATTCTTCTCTTGGGTAGGAGTTCGTCGAGTTCGGTTCTTGACCAGCCCTTCATGCTTATTGTAAAGCCTTTTAAGCTTTGAGACAATATAAGGCTTGTGGGATGTAATTAAGGAGGCTTTTTCCCATAGCAATAACTTCGTTGGCTACAGTTGCGCAAGCTACAGAGACATTTTGCTTTCCCACCTTAATGTGATAAAAAAGACGTTTAAGGACATCACTGTTAGTTGGAAGCTGCTTCTCAGAAAAACCCTCTTCCAGCACTTGTCCGACCAACCAGACTTCACACTTGTTTCTGGTTTTTGCCATAATTCTGAGGGAAAAAGTTTTACCACCTGTTAGTCTTAATAATAATATAATATAATCATTAATCACTCACCTAAATTATATTATGACTTGATTACTGTAAGAAAGTTGTAAAGTAACATGAAGTAACCTTTCTAGAACAGTAAACTTGTGAAAATATCAGTAATTATAGATGAAAAAGCAAATAAAACATCATATAATCCATAAAGGGAAAAAATGGAAATTCTAGAATAGTTATCCTGAGGAAGAAGTTTCTAGAATTCTCTAAAGAATAGGGGGGTTACTGGACCATTCCTGAAAATGACCTACTTATCTTCCAATTTTATTTATGAATTTTATATACCAAATTTAAGAGGACATCACAAAATAAATAAATATATTTGCCAGAAAAATGAAAATTTTCTCATGAGGGGTAAAATAGATATGCATTGAGGGGTGGGATAACAATAAGCTCTTGTCTTAATATTTTGCATGAAGTCTTTATTCATGACATATTACATTTTTAGTATGTGTGCGTTGAGCCATGATAAATTTCGATTTTTCGAAACGGCCTAATATATATATATATATATATGTGTGTGTGTGTGTGTGTGTGTGTGTTTGTGTGTGTGCGTGTGTGTCGCGTTGTTGTGTAATAATTTTACCAGTTTTATCAGTTGTTGGAAACAAATTATCATTAATTTAACTTGATTAAAAATGCAAAAACTGCATATAATTAACAAGAAGCGGCACTCGGTTAGAGAGAGAGAAACCCTTAAAACAATATATATAATTTTTTTTTTAATTAAATGAAAGATTTTTTTTTTTCACAAAAATTTCCCGAGAATTTTCGGATGAAAATTTAACAGCGCTGATCTTCGTTTGACCTTTATGGTAGGGTGGGTACCAATGGGTTCTCTGAAAGGGAGGAATTAAACGAGAATAAGGGGGGGGTGAGTGAGACAGAGTGGGTGGCGGAGAGAGAAAGAGAAGAGAGAAAGAGAGAGAGAGGAAAAAAATGTCTGTTTTTTGTTATTAAAAATGCGGTCAAATTAATTACGTTATTTCGCATACTTTTACTGAATCATTTCTCTACATTTTCTTACGCAATGAAGCAACCATTCAAGGTGTGTGTGTATATATATATATATATATATATATATATATATATATATAATATACATATACAGGTTGCCCCATAAGTCCTGTCTGATAGGAAAAATTATTTTAATTTAAATTTACAAAAGTAACATTAAAACAAACAAATATTCAAATTGGCGTCTTGTTTTGGGTTTTTTTTTGTAGCAGGTAGAATAACAATGGTTAATATGGAAGCATCTATAAATCGTTTTAGTGTGCATATATATATATATATATATATATATATATATATATATATATATATATAGTGAATCATTTGAAAGCTTTTCGTAGTTCGAATTTCATAAAATGTGTTGAAAATCGTGTTTTATAATGTAAAAGTAACTCTCTGAACACGATAGCTTTGGCATTCATTGAAGAAATGATGCAACGATGAAATGACTTCTTGTATAAAACAAATAAATAAAAAATTCCTTAAACGCATGGTGTTGTAGATTGTGAACTTAAATTTGTGTAGCCAATGTTAAGAAAATTGTCCGTTATTTTTGGCACGTTATAGATTTGTTACAGGTTGTAAATTTGGTTATTAGGGTGAAATGTTATTTTATGCAAATGTTGTGAAAATTATAGTTTGTTTTCGATTTTTAGAAAATGATACAAAATATCTGATGTGTGGAATTTGTCATTCTATTGATTTCTTCTCTATCTAACACGGCAGAACATTAGGGTACCCTGAGTAACAAGTCCCGCCCGGGGTACGAACTCGGTTCCTTTTAGCGCACGTGCACTGTGACACTTGGCTGAGGCACAGGGCACCCAGCAGGTGGACGCGGTGATGCCAAGGGCGCCCAGCAAACGGATGCACGGGGTTCGTGCCCGCCAACGCGCGGCGCGTCAACTGATGCACTGGCTGATGATGCCCGGAGGCACTGGCTGATGAAGCCCTGAGGCACTGGCTGATTAGGGGCACTATAAGAGAGCGGCGGGGTGGCTGAAGACCTCATATGCGTCTGACAGCTGTCAGGCGAAGAACCCCCTCCTCTGGGTCCTCTCCTCTTCCTCTCTTTCTGCCCCTTTGGGGGGTGAGGCCGTCCCAACTTCTCCCCCAAAGAGGCCCTCTTAGGTTAGGTATGCCCCTTTGGGGTGTTCAGCTTGGGAGATAACTCCAAGTTGCATACCCCTTGCAACCCCATTTTGGGGTTGGCAACAAAGGGGGTGGTGGTGGGTGCCTTGCAACAAAGGGGTGGGGTGCCTTGCA